>OZ030380.1:14319528-14796067 GCA_964023945.1 Ectemnius cavifrons
ATGCACCTTGGAGCCCTCGCGGCTTCACCCGCCTTCTTTCCATTCAGCTCCTGTCCCTCATCGTCCTTCAGTCAGACCTTCCCTCATATTCTCACACCCTCCAGCGGCCTTCCTGTTTAATTCTTACCGGCTCACGCGCAACGTGCGTTTTGAAAGAAAGTGACGATGGAAAATCATCGCGAGGGAAAGCTGGGGATTGCAATAGTTACTGGCGAGTAGAAACCAGGCCAACCTGCGTGTGTAGGTTTCTGTATGCCTTATCGTTGCCCAGTCGACTAACCACTTCCGTCGATGTGTTTAGTCGTGCGGCGAGGGAGAAAGGGCCTCGAGGACAGCGAGGGCAAAGGGGTTGGGGGACGGCGCGCGAGAAATGCGGGTAGAATAGTCTCTGTTTATAAAACAATCGCTGGGCGATTTACGATTTGCTTGGGATTATTATGCATTCAATATTCCCGATTTATGAACGCGCCAATTTCTACCTTCCTCTGCCCAGGTAAATTCCCATTGAAATAATCGCCTTATATACATATATATATATATATATATATATCTATATACCATATATATATATGTGTATATTTGCGGCCTATTGTATTGCTGCGCTCATACGCCTCACATTCTATTTCCCTGGTGCTCTCTCGGTCGCGGCAATTCATTCCTACGACACTCGTCACACCAGCTTGCGTTCGGTACACATAAACGCACACATGCTCCCGTGTTGTTCGCTAGCGCGCCTTCCAGCATAATGCGAAGATGCGCTTGCAGCGAAAAAGCGAACTCGCGATGCGATACTTTGGCCCTCGAACGTCGAGAACGAGGTCAAGCTCTCGTCGGGGCCGCTCCGGCCTCCGAGCAGTGTGCGCGGCCATGCGACTTGTAAAACAACACGGTTATTCAACGCGGCATGTCAGGGGAGCGCGGAGCGAAGCTTTCGACTCTGTCGTACGAATTTCTGCTGAAACACACTGGGAAACTGGAACGATTGACATCGAAATGCAACGCTGCTGACTATCGCCATTTATCCCCCAGTTCCAACCCGTCCTCAGGTGTGTCAAAGGTGTCTCTTCCCGTTTCACTCACTTTCCTCTATTTTCTCTATTTCTTTCTTTCTTCTATGCTTTCTCGACTCCTCTTTCATTCTCTTTTTGACCGCATTCCTAAACACATCAACGGAAGAAGGTACTCAACCGGGCAACGATAAGACACGACGAAATCCAAGGCAGCCAGAAAAGTGCCGCCGCGCCACGCTCCCGGACCACTTTTTTCTCGCTGGAAAAAGGGGAGCTCTTAAGCGCAGATTACTCCAGACAGCTTCCTTTCCATTTTCAAGGGAACTCTCATTGAAATGCTGTCTTTACAACCCTGAATCCTGCTCGCCCCTAAAAACTCATCCGGGCTGAAGCCTCCTGGAAGTTTTTGGAACTACAGTCCCAGAAAAACTAGATGGGACATTTCAGGTGTGGTGGAAAATGCGAGTGCCAAGTGCCGAGATTCTATAAAAGAAGATACCCACTTATGACGCTGGTGTGTAAACGTATATGCGCGTGTCTTTGTCATAGGGATGTGTCAAAGTCGGCGGCAGTACGATAGTGGCGAATCGTGCCAAAATCTGTCGAGCGGATTGCGCTTTCGAACCGGAAGAGAGCGGAGCTGGAAGCAACAGTTGCCGTGGCTGGGAGAATTGGGTGAGCGAGAGCAGAAGCGGCTAGAAGCGAGATCTCACCGCGGCGATTAGAGTGTCGAGAGTGTGGAGTCAGTCCAATGGCGAACAGCGCGGCGATTCGACACGCGAACTACTGGACCAAGCAGACAGCCTCTTCTTTAAACTTGGGCGCAACTAATCCTAGTTGTTGCCCGACCTGGATATGGACTGATTTTGTCTCGGCTAAAAACCGCATCCGGCAACTTTCCACGTCGGCAACTTTGGCTTAAGGCAACGCGTACTTACGTTCCGTCAGCATTCTGTAGAAGCGAGCAAATATGTTGAAGATTAGATCGGCGGGATCCTTAAGTTCCCTAGTAATGCTGTAACTCGACGGTAGTGCATATATCGCTGGGAAGCTTTACCTTCGAGCAACTTCCTTGTACCCCGTCAATATATACGTTCGCTGATATATTCTGCCACGAACGTATTTCCGCGAGGCGAATTCACTATACCTGCACAGTGAATCGAAGCAGGAGCCAACGCCGATGTCGAACATCGCCGACTAGATCAGCATTTGGTGAAAAAATATTTCTCAGCCAAGTTAAAGTAACTGCGTTCGTCTCCGCCTTGGAAGCTGGGGTTGCACGATCAGGATATAGACGCGGCAGTTATCGCTTCTGAGCTCGAGGGTGGCAAGCAATAAACTCGATAAAGTACAGAGCGCTGACTCAATCTTCGCGAAGGAAACTTGCTCGCTTCTATGCAGAAAAGGGGAACTCGATAGGAAAAGTGGAGAAGGGGAACACTTCTCACGGGACGAGCCCGATAATAACCACCCCAATTAAAAAACATATTGTTCCTCTTGACCTACATAAATCCCTCAAGATAGAAACAATAAGTTCAACCAGGAAAAGGCAATTATTTCTTGATTTTATAGTATCCTATCTTGTAACGAGATATAAAAAACCGCAGAGGGGAGATATAAGAAACAGCACTCTGCCTTCGGTGAGTAATCAACATTATCATCAAGCAGACTCGGGGAACATGTCGGAAGCCACGGTTTCCTTCGTTTCTTCGCCCAGTTCCCAATTATCGTGCGCCGAGTGTACATTCTCATAAACTTTTATAGATTTCTTGGACTCACCTTCCACGAAGAGAAAGTATCCTTTGGGATTCTTGGAGAGAATCTGCAGTGCCTTGATCGTCATCTCAGCGAGGGAAGGGTCGCCGGTACCGTTGTCGTTGCGATCGACGTCGAAGTCCATGTGTGAGTAGGCGAATAGGCCTGAAACAAGCAACCAGACTCGGTGTGTTTGGAGTAGTCTCGAACTTTTTTCGAAAAAGTAGGCAGGCTAGACGAGACCACTGGTATTGGAATGACTGGTGGCTCTCGTGGAGGCGAGGAGGTGGAGGTGGAGGATGAGGTGGCGAGGAGTGATTTGGAAAGTGGTTAGTGGTAAAGGCTGCTCGAAGCAGTCTGCCACCGCCGGTATTGCACATCGATGAGTGCGAATTAATCTCTCCTCCCTTATTGCCCGGTCTCAAAGGGAATCAACAGTGCCGATCGATCGCGCTAGGCAGTGTAATCTCAAATTCAAACGTTCTGATCTCCGCATCGTGATTAGCAGCGGCCTAACTACGAGCTAACTGCCTGCATTAGAGGGGCGAGAATTAATGCGATCACGCATAATCAATGATTGGCGCAGCAGACTCCAAGCCATTCGTGTCACGTCGTATTCCTTTGCCACCTGACGGCTTAAATGAGTGAGCAAAATGATGCGGATATGCGTGAGTCTGGTATGTCGATATTTCACTCTCTGTGATGACGTCTCTCTATGACGTCGCATTCCCCTTTTGGCGGAACAAATAAAATATAGTGCCCGTAGCAAATCAATTAATAAAAGTGTAGAATCTGCCAGAAATATATATTTTTCAGGGGTAAGGCATGCTTGACTTGCGTGCATCCACATCACTCTGTACAGTAGCGAGTGTCAAAAGTCTAGAAAACAGGATGGGTTTTAGAAAAATAGAAAGATCGAAGAGTGGCGAAATAGGTGGGACGGTGTGGAGATCGGTCACGCGAGAATCGGAACTTCCATTGTATCTGTGTTTCCCATTTCCACCCTGATTTCCTGGCAAACGCTCCCTCCGGGTGCGGGGTGCAGAGTAGACACGGCGCGGCGCGGCGTCGAATTCGGATTTCGAGGGCACCAGTGAAATAGCGGTGGCAAGTAAAAATAAAATATTCGGACGCGTATCATCGCTCTGCCGCAACATCGAATGACCTCTCGTATTCGGAGCACAGCCACTTTAGATTATTAGAATTTACTGGTTGACGTTCACTTTAGTATTAAACGTGCCGATTAAATAAAGATAAATGCAATGGTTTTGAACTTTTCCGATCCCATCATCATTAATTCATCTACTTTGTTCTTTCATGGGAGCGACATTTTTTATCTCTCGAGTGTGAAATTTGTGAGATGGTTGGAAAGCCTTCGTTATCTAGGTGGACGTTTTACTTCTGATTTAAGAGTGCTTTTTTCCTCAGTTACCACCGACAACGTAATGAATAATTCATAAAAACTCGAGGGTATGTATGCCTTACCTAGGAGATGATTCACCTTGGCTGGATCGACGTTCTTGAATTGCTCCTTGTTGGAGACGTACTTCGCCGCGACGTTGCGCTCTCGGCGCTTCCTAGACCATTCGTTGATCAGATTTCGCCCGTCCAATCGTCTGCCTTCTTTCTCCGGATCCTCTGGGTCCAGCATTACTTTCGACACGAAATGACGTCTGCCACCTCCCAGTACGACCTGCACACACAACTTAATCTTATCTGCCCATCCCTTGCCAAATCATCGGGGTTTGTATATTTGACTACTTTTAAAGAGTAAGTACTCGATGTGCGTCAGGATCGATTTTTCGAAGAAAAAGCCGGAATTTTTCGTTTCGCATCGGTCAACGGGGAAGAGTTGATAGTTTACGGACAAGGAAGACCACAGGGGAAGGAGTATGCATTGAGGCAAATTGTGGTTGGTGAGCTACGTTTACTTTGACTTGTCGCTCCATTATACGAAACTCGGCAGGAAATCTGAATTCACCGCGGGGGAAACTCATCTCCCGACCACTGTTAATTCTGTTCGTTCGAGTGGCCTCTCGTGAGAATTCGCCGGGCGTACTTCACTAGCCCGAACGCAGGGGATGGAAACTTTTCACGTAGAACTACCACGCTCCTCAACTTCCATGTTTCGCTTTCGGGGAGACCTTTTACTAACCGGTCAGTCGATACTGACATTTTCCTGTAAACTAACCGCTCGACAAGTTCCTCCCTCTCTCGTCTATGAGGCCCGCATTAATTTGCCATGAGGATTACAAAAAAAAGGGATTCAGTTTCGATCAGAAGTTATGTCTCGGTTCAAGTGTCCAAGCAGAGAGTTTGGGTGCTCGAGCGAACGGAGAGGTAAACTTCTCGATACACACTCCTTGAAAGAGTATCCGGGAGCTGAATTCGAGTTCACTTGTTTGGTCGTCGACGAAACTTTTCGCTCTAGATACGACGACTTTCTCCCGTGGCGCGCGTAAGCACTTTCCAGCCGGTCAAAAATACTTTATAAAGAGAATGTTTGCCTCGCGAGTGCCCCTCGCTGCTTCCGATATTTCTTGACAAATCTCCGCTTTACCTCTTACTTTTACAAGATCACTTTAAGAAGGAGCGAGCGGAGGGAGGTGGGATGGAGGAAGAGGATGACTAAAGCACGTCCGAAATTCCGCGAGCCGAATTCAAATGAGGGAGGCTGAGGAAAAGAGTTTCAAAGTGGAAACACTCAACTGGGCGAGCGACCTCGTAAAAAGCCTCTTTGCATATCGTTCGCCACTAATTCGGATAAGAAGCTTCCCCTCCAATTAACTGAATTTCCAGAATTAATTAGAGCAAGTTGTACTGAATCGAGCTGACGACGTGCTGATATCAATCGCGTGAAGGTGAAAGGTGAATCGTTGGTAGACACATTGAGGGAGAAGGCAAGAGGGAAGGGGCATACATTGATGTTACGACCAGGCTCGTCCTCGAGCAGCTGTCGGGCGATGTCCTTGCAGGAGGTACGTGCAGCAGGTGGCACCTTGGCATCGTCCTCCCAATAGCGGCTGGCGGCGTGTGCATAAAGGGCCGCCGGAGTTGCATGCGTCACTCTCGTTGTCGTCACGAGACCCGTCGATTTCCCTGCGACACACCAAAAGCCAACATTACCTTATTGGCTACCGCAACATCATCTCCTCGCCCTAATTCTCTCGCTAGCACACTACTTCATTCACTCGCTACTACGCATTGCAACCCGGTTATTTTATGCAATTACGGTTTTCTACGAGTACTTCGCAGGCTTTAGAAGCGTATTAATAGAGTAGAAGTAGAAGGTTCCGGCGTACGTGCTTCTCGAAATTACCCCTTTGGATCCTCGGCTAGGAGAACGCGCCTCGGGTTAGCCGATTTTATCAGGCGGTCCTTGCCAACCATGTGACAGAAGACAAATCTGGCAAGGGTCGCCCGACGACCAGATAAATGAGTCGGTATGAATCTACTTATGATTCCTAATTTGAAAAGGCACGCCTACCCGCTTGCTGACATATGCGGCATAGCGTTGCTTTAGCATCGGACTGAAAGCTTTCGTTTTGCTGATTGAGTGGCGAGTGGTGGGGGCTGCGGCGAACTTCTGTCTCGGACGCGGTCTGCTCTATGTAAATCTCGGAGAGAAACAACGTGGCTCTTGGAGTAGCCTGCGAGCGAAACGGAAACCCTCGGTTTGGCCGACCGCGAACTGCCTCGTAAAGTCGGCCTCTAACTGGAATAAGTCAGGTGCAAAGCATACGTCTTTGCCCGACTTCCCTTGGCACTGCGTTCTTCCTCGCCGCGAAATATGCCGCTGTCTGCCAGTAGACTATCGATAACACCAAAACTACCCTCAAGAGAGTAGTAGAATTGCTTTTATCTCATTGACCGATACAAAGAAAGTGCTTGGTAACTTTTTCGGACTAAGCGCCAATAATTTTACTCATAAATCACTGACCACTTATACCATTTTAATCATTGACAATTACAATTGTGATCGGACAATAATGTGATTGATTAATAGGTATCTTGCTGAGAAAGTTGCTTTAACCCGAGATTAGCAATCACACTGTGCGGCGCGGCGCGGCGCGGCGCGGTATGGCGCGGTGCACGTACAGTATGGATTGAATGCTAATTGGTTCGAAGCGACCGATACAAGGGACCTACATCAAAGCGGTGACCTCACCCTTTGATTTTGGCATCCACGCCTGCTATTATGATTTCCCATAATTCGATGGACATCCGTGTACACGAGCACACAGACAGACAGCCAATTGTTTTACTATAATGGGCGTCCCGTGGTTCTCCCGATCGATTGATTAATAATTACAGTGGCGATTCGAGTGCTGCTCGTCATGAATTTTCAGTTTCATGATAAATTGAAAAGCTTTGCAGAGAGGCTTTGCTCCAACGAAGGATAAAGAGTACTTCTCTTAGTATTTGGTGGACAATGTTTCAGAGGCAGGCGTGAAGATTCTCATTCAGATTTATGTGGGTGGGGCTGGGAGGAAAGAGGTATGATCCTATGTAAATCAGACGGCGAGCAAGCGGCGAGAGTCAGAGTTAGAGAAAGAAAGATTAGTTGCGAACTTGGCGCGGAAATGTTTCTTCCCTGAGAAGAATTACACCTCGGTACCAACCCTGTCCTTCTGAAAAGGGTTCGTCCGTTTTCTCCAGCTGCTGCCTTGAATTACATACTTTGTCTGTACACGATAGTCTGCAGATTAATACGAGTATTTACAATACAGCCAAGAGAAAGCGGAGTGGGGAAGAACGGAAAACTTTACTGAATATACGCCTTGTAGACTTGTGGAAATAAGCTGCCACGTCGAGTTTTACACAAATAACCACGGAACTTGTTGACCTAGTCTCTATATGTATTCTAGATCCTTCTAGCCGCTTTTTCTTCCGACTAGATTTTCAAGAATACTCATTCCCATGCTGCTACGCTCTCCCAGACTTGTCCAAACTTTATCGAGTGCTGAGAAAAGGGCAGCAAAGGGAGAAATGTAGAAAGTGAGAGCGAGAGAGAGAAACACCTAGCACGTTCCACGAAATCCTGCCCGGTCTCACTTTTCATCTAGAAATCCGGGACCTGCTTAAATTATTCTTGTGTAATTCAATCTCCCGCGCACACTCGCACACGTTCTCTTAAACAGTGCTCGTTTACTTGAGACACGATGTTGTTAAAAGAACGAATACCCACTTCCGCGCCTTTCCTTTTTTAACTGGCCATCTCCCCGTTTTCCCTGGCCACGATGCACTTTTTCCTGGGCGAGATTTTTCGAGCGGAATTTTCCCAGACAGGAAGGTGGATCTTCCTGAAGGCAGCTGTGTGTGCTTAAACTTTCTATTAAGGAGGCGCACGCTCGCTCGCTCGCTCTCGCCAACGTCGTTTGCGTCGACTGTGTCGACTGAGAAGCGAGTGAGGACGGTCTTGCCGAGAGGAAGACTTCGGGAGAATAATTTCGATGCTTTACCCCCGGATCCTTGGTGATATTTCAAGCCGGCGGGCTCAGGCTGACAAAGTGACTTTAATCAGACTTGGTCGAAGCGCAGAACGATCATTGATACTTCGTCTCGAAATTGGTAGAATGCCAGCGGAATGGGTAAGTGTCGTATTAGAAGCATGTGCAAGACGATATACAAAGCCGAAAAGCAACCGGAAGAGTTTGAACATCGTGAAAGATTTGTACGAGTCGAATTGCTCCCGTAAAACCATCGAGGATATTTCTGCCAAATGCGGTCTACTTTGCCCCGTATATGTCTGTAATTCTTGATTCAGAGTACGCCCGAATGCAATGAAGTACAGGACCGTTTCCGTGCTCCCTGCGCCGGAAGGTGGAATTCCAAAGCACCGAAGGAATTTCGAAGTGAAGGGAATGAACATGTCCAAGTATCGTCTAGTCTCGATCGCGCAGCCAGCGACTCAAATTCGTCCGGCGATTCGGCAAACTCACAGACATGTTCGTCGATCGATGTGACCGGACCATCGACTGTTACTGCTACAACGATCTCCCTACTGCTTCGATGAATTATTGAACGCAGCGACCTGTAGTCGTCAGTCATTCGATAAAGTCCGACGGACGTGCCGTCAGATTCGGATGAATGTTAACGAGCCCCAAGTGTCCAGGTATCATATTATGCAAAACACGAATGATCGCTTGTTCGAATTTAAAATCGGTTATCTCCCGCTTCTCCAAATAATAGTCCACTCTGATCATCAGCCAGCTGTCGTCCCATCAATCACCTTCACAGAGTAATTTATCTCTATTTCAACCTGTTCTTTGTTGAACGCGGTCGATGGGCCATGTTCATTAGTGACTCTCGATATAGGTTGGTTTGGCTTTGATATCCTCAAATTTCGACCAGTCATTCGCGCCACTGGACTATACAACTTTTCTTCAAGCGGGAACCTTGAGTGGACCAGAGTTGAGGCGACAACTGGTAACCAAGAAAGTTCCCTTGATTGCACAGCAAGTAAACGCCAGCAAGGGAATGCTGCTTCGAACATATTGGTGGGAGTCAGGAGTCTGTTTGGTCGGTTATTGCGACAAGTTGCAGTATCATAAAGTTGGGAAATGGATAGCCGCACGAATACACGCGGTGTGCTCGATCCTTCAAATCAGCGCTGTACCTATTGACACGACCATTCACGGTGTGTGCACGTGTACACGTGCACGTGCAGTTGCTGCTGGCTCCGATGCGTGGGATTGATCGGGCCGAAGTTACAGGAGCATGCGAGCGTGTCTCTTTACCCCGGCAAATTTACTGTAATTCCGATATCTGAGCCCAGCTCGGCGTAGCGCGAGCGCGTTTAAATGTTTTTCATTCTTTCCCACTCCATAAAACTACGTATCTGCATACAGCTTCCCGATTGAAGCTTTGCGTCAGCGCGCTCGAAAGTTCACTGGATAATTCACGCGCTCCCGTCGCATTTTTTAGTCACAGCCAGTCAGTCAGGGCAGTGACTGCGAATTAAATTATATTCGGAATGTCAGCAATGCCGTGACGCACCCATGTATGAAATGCGAGCTTCGGAAAAATAGAGCCCCTAGTATTTCAGCGTGGCATGTACGATGTATATCTATCGGCAGGATCTAATTCTACTTTTTTGAGCTTCGCGAACCGGACGGACTATAGACAATGAAGTATTGACGTGGGAGATGGTGCCCCACCACTTCCACTCTGACTCGGGAGTCGTAAATCAAATTCGCAGAATGCGACATTTCCCATTGCGAGGCGCCCCCTTCACAGAAAATTGAGACTTGAAATGTAACCAGCAGTCTACGTTGGATTAATCGTCGAGTTAACGGTACAAATGTTAGAAATTATAGCAGCGGGCAGACGCGTTTGAGGTAACCAAGTCACAGCTCGGCAAAGTGTCTGACAGCTGTCCCGTGAACACGCAGGCGTAAGAGGGAAAGGGAGAACGGGAGCAAGAGGAAAGGAGAAAGCGTGTTATGCTTGTAATAGAAGGATGTACTGGGATGCAGTTAGATAGGGTAATAAACACGTCGTAGATAGCTGCGACGGAGCGTGGCTGCCGCCGGCAGCTTCCGAGCACGAGAGCGCAAGCTGCCTTAGGCCGATCATTAAGATGAATTGCTCGCTTGATTAATCGCGCCCCGTTTGCGCGCAACGCACTCTCTCACCCCCAACCCACCCCCCTCCCTCCCTTCGCCCTACAACCTCCACCCCAGCCACCCCGTCAACCCCATCAACCCCATCCACCCCCTCTGCCTTCTTGCTTACTCGCCTGGGAAGCATGATATCGCTTTCTGCCCCACTTCTGTCGCCTCGCTGATTTGACCATTTGCAATCATCCGCCATCGCTTTCGCCTTTCAACCGCAACAACCCTTGACATCTTCGCAACATCCCGATACCTTCCCACTCCCACCGCTGCTCCAAGTCCATTTCACCATCTAACCGACACTGGCGATAAAATCTTTGCAAGGTACTAGAAGAATTGGCGCTGATAAACACTGTGTGGAATGGCGATTTAAGCCGCTGTCTTCCAAATCGTCCGCGCACGTGCGCAATTCAAGTGAAATCGAACGGCAAATGCAACGCGAGGAGGAACGGCCGAAATACGGTTTGACAATCCAACTGCCCTTTTCACGTACACTTTGAAATTGAATGTTGTCGACGGTAGCTCCGGCTGCAGCGTTTGTCTCCGCGTTACTCTTCTCTGACAAGTGGATATGCTCGAATATATATCTTCTTTCAGACTGGTCCCACTAGATCAATCGCTCATCTTTAACCTTTTTCGAAACTAAAAGCCTTTCCTAAAGTTTCATTGATCTTTGGAGGAAAAAATGCACACGCAAGAATGTTAATGCTAGGATATTGGCTGAATAGAGCTCAGAGACCCCTTGAATAAGATTAGCAAGTACTATACACGTAGTGAATGCCCTGAGCTGGGATCCAATTGAATCGGCGAGAAGAAGCTTAGTCGGAGTAGACCACTAATCCGAGCTATATCGGTTTCGGGTTCACCGCCGTGTAATATAGGCCAAACAGACATCTACTCACCCTGTTTCTGAGCCCAACTAATAAGGGATGGTACATGGGCATTGGAGCTTGAATGACAGTTCTCGAAGCTGGCCGAGGAGTCCAAGCCAACGGTCTCGTAATTGGCTTTGACACCGCAGAGCAATGCAGTCGCGCATGCCGAAGACTCTCCGACTTGGGCATCCATGTTGTAAGTCTGCAAATGAACAAATAATAGAAATCGAATTAGACCTGTTATAAGAAATACACTATTACAAGGATTGTACTATGTCATTTAAGTTGGTAAAATTGATCATTGACACTTCTGCGTGGAAATGAGAAGGCTTTCGAGAGGCAATTGTGGAGTCATCGCAATTGCTGGTCTCGATAAACTGCGTTCCATAAAAGGCGGAACAAATGGTCGCAACGGGGTTCGCAATGGGCGCGGCATAAATCAGAGGCATAGCGTTCGGAAGGGCTCGAACTTGAAACGGCCAGAGGGTTGTAGTTGGGGCTAAGTCGAAGAGTAAATGGGGCAAAGTGGAAAGTAAGATAAATCGGGGTGGCTGTCAGGCGTCGACTTGAAGTCGAAACAGGAACGGAGAGATGGGAGGGCGAGGAGAGAGGGAGCCAGGCCAGCAGGCTTTCATTCTGTCTCCTTTCATAAATTATTATTTGGATATTCTCAGCGGTGGGAGCCACTGCATTGTACCCGCCTGCCTCTCCGCGTTATGATAATCGCTCTACCCCCATGAGGCGGGGGTTTGCTTGATTCTACATAAATCTCGAGACACCGGCAGTGGCGGCGTTACCCGCAGGCCGGCATGCATGCTGCGTAAAATACTGCTGACTTCCCAGAAGCTTTTTTATTATTCAAATACCGCTCTAGACCTTCTCTGGCCTCCCTCTTCAATCGGAATGGTCCGCGGAATGGTCCGCGGAAAAAGGGGTAGCCGTTAAGTGCACTCATCATTATCATACAAGCTCCCGCCTCTTCGAATACTCATAGCCGGCGGCACAGCTAAATGCCACCAGCTTGCCGGATATTGAGGCTAAAACGGATCGGATGAGATTACCCGATGAAAACTATTCTCGAATGCTTAACTACAAGCCACGCTCTCCAATTCTGTCTCTCGGCCGTACCAAATGCGAGGCACTTTTTCTTCCCCATTCACTAGAGGGAAACGCTCTCGCTTCTCGCTGTGAATTGAAAGAGTTGCCCAGATTCTCGGAAGAAGTTCGTAACCGAACTCGAAGACCCTGACCTTCGTGGTAGATTCACCTTTTCGATAAGAATCTCTGCTGTGTTAAACCGGTCTCGTGACGTTAATTATGCCGTTATCGAAAAGATGCAAACAATTATTACCAAATGAAGAATTGCGTCACGTTTGAGAGATACTCAAAATAGGTGGGTAAGAGTGGGACCTAGGTACGTGCTAACCTACACTGTATTCGAATGTCCGGATGAAGTATATCGCTGGCCAACTCATTATCTATCGACGAGTGCACTGATAAGATAAACTTGACGGCGAACCTTACATTTCTGCCATCAGGTGAAGTCCGATTGTCGAGTGGAAAAGGTGATTCTTGCCTTCGCTCATCGAGACGACATGTCTCGCAAGAAAACACGAACGGTCGCTGGAGTGCGGAGTTCCGACGCGCCCGATGGACTCATCTCCAGCCTTTCGGATGGATGGCCATTCAGACGAGCGAAGTAAGTGCAATAACTTTGCCCTAGCAATTCCCAACTCAAATTTCAGAGCCAATAAACGTCAATGTAATTACGGTAATGCGATTATAACAAGCGCATTTATTACGTGTGCCTTTTTGACGGGCTCTCCCTCGGGCGCGGAAAGCAACTGGACATCGCTATTAAAAAGCGGACGCATTAATTTTCCGTTGTTGGAAAATGGCTTCTGATACACGTACGCATACGCATATTAGGTTCTGAGTGTGTGCCGAGCGCGCACGGGGGAATGTTTTTCGTACTCAAAGGAAGGCGTGTGGAAGCAACACCAAGTTACAATGGCTGGTAGCTCGCATTTCCCGCGGCGAACATTCGTCTCATAATGGGCTGCAGCCAGTCGCCTCTGCTTCACCAGCGAATGGGAGAGAAAGAGACACAGGGCACACATAGTACACTCGCTTTACCAACTAAATTCTAGCGTTCCCTCGCGTTTATGGCCTCTCATGCAGAAACGATGCCGGCACAACCACAGGCGTCGTGAGCCTCGGCCCGAAATGTTTCTCCTTCACCGGAATTCGAAGGTGGTCGGAGAAAAACTGCTACTCGTAAAGTATCCAACCACGCAATGAAATCTCAGAATCCGGCCTACTGACATTTCCTATTTCATTTAATGGGAACGTTCAAAGACAATTGTACATATTGGAAACATCTGGAATTTCATTGATTTATATCCAAGATCCAAGGAGTTTTGCCGATAGGAATAGTAGAACTCGATAACCGTGGAGAGTCGGTGGGTGCAGGAGACAACACCCGCCGGAAATACAGCGAAAGAGCGCTGTGTGTCCTGGAATCCTGTTATACATTTCTAGTTCACCGAGAAGTCTTTCAAGCGATTAACTTCCCTTTTGATACCACCAAAGGCCGAGCTCGCGAACCAACGGTGCTTGCTCATTCTCTCCCTCCCCCCTACTTCTCTTTCCAACATTGAGCAACCTTTGTTGCTACGCGAACAAAGCCACAAGCTCGCACCTATTTGGCCAAGGAAACTACGTCAGATTCATGCCATTTAATAAATACAGCTTATTGAAATGTCACTGTAGATCAATTCAGATAATAGTCGATAGCACGCGCTCGTTTGTGCATAGAAGAGTTTGTCAACACTGTATTAGTCATTTTAGATATAGTAGGACCACAGATATACTATACTATATGTGCCACCTATTGATTTGTCATGAGGCGCGCGCGCTTGCAAGCGCGTTCGTAGCTTTGCCAAACTGGAGCACAAATTGTTTTCTGTGACTTGCCAACTTGACCTCCACACGGTGTGTGGCGCACGGCGAGCAATGAAGCGTGAGAAAAGTGTGCCGGTATATGTGGTATACATTTTAGAGCAGGGCTTTTACAAATGTTGGCTGTTCTTTTCGAAGTAAGACACGCACACAGGGTTACCTTGCGACCTTACTACCACCGTCGTCATCCTGTAACTTAGTTGAAACATGCCCTAATTCAATCTGTAACTTTAGCTTTCATCCAAGGAAAGTGTTAGAAAGATCTCGGTGGTGAAATTCGCGGCTTGTTAAATATCTAACCTAATGCAAAAGGCATAGAAGCCTTTTTTCTGGGGAGTAAATTGGCGCGAGACTGTTTGTCCGAACGGTCCGTCGGTCACTTTGTCGAGACACTCGCTTTCCAGGTCGCGCTTTCGTGCTATTCGAAATATCCTCTGTGCTCTCGGCTCTCGGCACTCGGCTTTCGGCTCTTGGATACCCACCGACAGAAAGAAGTGGTCGGTCGGGAGCGCTCCGGTACGCTTTGTAAAAGCGCGCTTCCGTTAGGGGAGCGCGAGCTACGCTTTCGACCGGATGAAAAACAGACTCGGTGGAAAGTTCTGTCAGCCTGGCGAATTGTAAAGCTTGTCATAGGTGGTATTATCGGTCGACTGGGTTGCGTGAGCGTACGAGGATAATCGGGAAAGTAGTTTAATTAATGGGCTTTCAGCTTTTATTAGCGGTAAAACAGTAAGGATACATTTTATGCTGCCATTTTGTTAACCCATCAACTACCGGGGATTTGACCCTTAATCGGTTAAAAGTACCGCTACAGATGGCTCGATTAAATGCTACTTCCACTAATAATAAACGGGGAAAGTGAAAAAGCGAATCTCGTAAGCGTCATAAGCCACGTAGAGAGAGGGAGAATATCGGCCCGATTCACGCTTTTATCGTCGAGTTAAGAAAGCATAAGTACTGTTGGTTAGCCATAGCCCTGATGTAACAAGCCCCGTAGAGTCCGATCGCGTAGAAGGTAAACGTTCATCGACACGCAACCAGACCAAACGAGAGGAGCCATTACCCAGACTTCTTTAGCTCGAGGATCGCCCACTAACTCGAAATAAAATTGAACGCTCCATTATGATCTCGCAACCTCTGCTCACGTTCGCCTTTCCACACCTCTTTCTTGTAACATTTCAGTGAAACCTACGTGAGCGGAAAGTACGAGATTCCTCGTCCCCAGTTGTAGAAAATGCCACGTCGGCATTACACTCTTCTAACTGTGGTATTACGCGACTCTGGAGCCTGCTATATTCTACTCTGAAAATTATTACCCTTTTAATCGACCCACAGTGCCAACCGGAATTATCCAAATTGTTCGAGTATTCCCCGACATTTTGCTTTGCCGTACTCGACGAGCTGAACTCGCATGTAAGAAAGTGAAAGACGGGTAAGGGGGATCGCAAGTGCAGCGAACAGCTGGTGCTGCTGGCAAACTTGCGGCACAGTTGCAGCCAATATGTATAATGCACCGCGAGAAGGTCCTGCAAGCCTTTGGCTTCAAGGCAGAGACATGCAGAGTGTGCGTTACAAGGGTAGTGGGAGGTGGGTGGTGGGAGGCGAGGGCGGGGAAAAGGAGGCCCCTTAAGCAAGAGGAGAGTTTCCCCGAGTTCTCCTCTCATGTGAGTTTGAGCTCTCGGCATTTAAGAAGCGCGTATACTGGCAGCGGCAGGAACACCGTATCACTCAACAGTAGGAAAGAGAAGGAGAGGTGCTGGTGGAAAGGTTGGCCATTTGTTCAGGCTTGTCCTCGAGTCGAGATAGCCAGGCGGCACTTGCCGCCTAATTAGACACCTCTGCAACGACTCGTTGAATTAAACGACATGGTCGCTTAATGCGGCCACGCGAGCCAACTCACCTTCTATTTATTTTCGCAATCCTCACAACCGAGCCAGCACCCACTTAAACCTTAAAGCCTGATTCATATTATACGCAGCTTCAGGGTCCACTTAGGATAAGCTCTCCTTCAGACATACGTGTGATTAGTCAGTTAAGCCAGAGCCAAGCCTGATCTTTTTTTATAAATATTCACAAATAAACCAATCCAATCTGCTTTTCCTTGTGCTCGAGCATGACTGTAATGTGAATGAAGCTTTATGTTCGGCCTAAACGGAGCTAATGCAGCATCCACATAAAGCTGCCCTGAACCTTGACAAGAGCCTGCTGTAATTGCAGGTGATCTCGATGACACTGTAAATTAGCTAGTGCTTTGGATGAAATGGGGGCGACAGTGCCACAGTTCACAGGCGTCTCTTCTAGCTTTACAGGGGGTTTAAGTGGTTCTGGTTGTATGTTTTGCTAGCTACTTTGTGCTGCCAGCCATTCGGGACTCCTCTCGCACTTGAGTCGTTTTCACGAACACCATTCTCCATGTGCTACCAACGTGTTTTACCAGTTCCCTGAGAGTATAACGCGTTTTAGCCAGCTACTCCCTTTTGTAGACACTCTCCTTGAGGTACATTTTATAAGAGACGCGTCTTTTCAGACGAATAGCACGTATCTAGCAGGCTGCCGATACCAAAATATTTGAGATTCGTGTATGTACTTTACTTTGATCGAGGTGGTACTCGGCTTTGTGAAAATAGACGTTCATACTCTTGTCGAGAGTCTTAAGGTTTGCAGAAACTTCCGCGGACTTTATAGGGCACTCGTCTGTTGGATCTCGTGTTGTCGCGATCACATGGTTTAATGTTTCGCCAGAAGAGTCTCGTTTTCGAGGATAGCTGCCAGATTAACAAGTTTCCACCGGACAACTTTGCCGGAGCAATTCTCGACGTACCTTTACTTCTGTTTATCTGGACGCGTTGCATTGCCTTGATAAGAAAGGTGTTCGAGTAACTCGCTTTACGATTTATGTAAATAATCTACACTCGGTAACGCCCAAATGCTACTCTTTATTTTCGAAATGCTTACGCGGTAGAGTTTTTTGTTTACGGTATGTGATACATGTATTCGTGGCCAATGGATCAGATTTGTATGCAGAGGGCAATAAACCAGCAAGCGATAACCAAAATGTTTGTGGATGCGGGTGGCTAGCAGAGGTTCGCGGCGAAGTAGTAAAATCAGTATTGGGTCAGCCGGCCACCGCTTGCTACTGCTACTACTAGCGGACGATCAATCCACCCCCATTTCACTCTGATACCCCGACGCTTTACGATTAGTTATACGGATTGTCCCCTCCAGCATTTTTTATATTCGCCCAGTCATTAATAATCCGCTTCATTCGGGAGAGCCACTCACATTTTTATCGATGCCATGCGCAGCTTTTGCTCCGGCTTATTAAAATTCCGAGATCCCTTATTGAATCTTCCGAAGTTAACTTCCTGACGTCAGCTAGTTATGACTGAAGTAATAAACATTCTTTCGACAAGCAAGGGGTACTGAAAATTTAGGGGACGGAGGAAGGAAGAGTGATTGAGTGATTTGTCGATCGTTAGGGAGAGCCCCGAGTCGGACGATGAGGACGAAGGCATTCGACTGGGGGTTGAACGGGACTCCGAGGACTACAACATGCAACACAAGAGACGAGGCGTGGCCGTCATCCTCAACCACATCCACTTCAAGAATATGGCCACGAGAAAAGGCACGATTAAGGACGCCCTCGATCTCAAGGCTACCCTGGGCGACCTTGGCTTCGAGGTTCGCGTGTACGTCGACCCCAACGTCAAAACTATCTCGACAATCCTGCGCTCCAGTAAGTAAATCCCCGACAAGAAACTCCCAGAGATACCTCGGTAGTAATTTGTGCCCAAAACAAGATTATTCGGACAAAAGCAGAGACATTTATTCTTGTGTTTCTAACTCGAACGTTGACCCATTGAAATATCGATACAATAGCTCGTTCGCGTGTGCCCCACCGCTGCCATACCGCGATGCATCCAAGACACATTTATCAAGCGGCTTTGTCATCCTGCCGGCAAAAAATGTCCAAGCAACCGTGAATCCTCCTGCACCACTTTAGTAGTCGGTCTGCAAGCACCGACCTAATGACAAAGTCTTTTACCTTCTTTTTCTCCGGCGATCCTCATGCCACTCGCCTTTACCTAACAAACAAACCGAATATCCCGATAGAAGAGGAGAAGTCGTAACCGCAGAGCGTTATTTATTAAACGAAGCGTAAACCATCACAATAACGGCCGAAAATTGATAATGGATTATGTGGTATCGCGTGCTCATGGGCTTTTTGGCATGATATTTCAACGAAATACACGACGCTATTGAGGTTGGGTTGGATACTGGCGTTGATAGCTTCAACCGCAGGTGTCACATCCAAGGGAACGGTGGTAAAGTCGCGTCACGGAGAGGCTGAGTATAACGCGTAAGCTCCCGCTGGCCAAGGGAATGAATAATGGCGTGTGAACTCGGCATACCCGCTAAACAGGGGCTAATGCCTTCCTTGATGTGTTAAAGTAGCAAAGTGCGCTGACTCTAGCTGCGTATCTAAACAGAGCAGCAACGGAATTCTCGTACGAGATCTATATTACAAAGTACGAAGCGTAAAAATACCAACAATCCTCCCTGGTAATATTTAATGCGGCTCTTTCCGTCGGAATACTCCGCACAGAGAATACCTGCTGGGTTTACCTCAGTGAATACAAATGCTTGGGAAGACTTAGTAACAGTTTGCATAGGAGGTAGGGGTTTTGGCCAACGCTCGATACGATTCCCCGTTTTTCACGAACCAGCCGTCTTGATTTTTCCTGACGCAGCAACGTCCACCTATCGCTAGATATCCATCCCTCTATTTGGATACTGACGACGAGCCGCTTTCTAAATCGTTCCAGCGAATAGAGTAACCGAGGTGGGTGGTGTACCGGGCGGATAAGGGCTTAACTGGGAGACATTTAATAATGGTTCGTGATAAGTAGGAGAGAGAGAGGGGTGGGATAAACGGTGGTACGGAGAAATTGCATTGGAAGTACCCTGGATTCTTGGAATCTGGGTCAGCTGAGCGGGGCTGGATTAGACTCTCCCCCGATATCTTGGCATCAGGAATCACCCCGAACACGCGGGCTGGATAATGATCCCGTGAGATGAATGCGGCTTTCAGTGTCAGAGAGAGAGAGAGAGGGAGGAGTTACGCAAACAGTCTGCGATGAAACGAGCTCATTATAGGCCCCTACCGCGTCCACCTGGGAGTGATTGCCAGTGGGGACAATCGGCGGAAGCCAACCACTCCATCACATCCCTTCGATATTGAACTTGTCAATATTAACTGGATGCTGTTGACTCGGCAAAAGAGCATCAAACCAGGAGTTTCGTAAAAATTTAATAAGCCGTGGTAGCAGGCATTTTGTTTGCATGAAAGGTTGATTCCGAGCGAAGCATGGATATTTTTCCAAGTTTGGCTGGTGCCAGTTGCCTCGCGACAAAGATCCGGCTAATTGAACGGGCTGTTGTATCATCGTGGCGGATAAAGGAGCCTGAATTATTTAGCGGCAGTCTTGAGAAAGCTGAAACGGTTTCAGTACCGCTCGTACACAACACGCTGCGCTGTCGACATCCGGCTAAGTAATCATTGCACCCCACTGTGATGTATATTTGAATATGGCCCAGAGGCAAAGGTGGCAATATGACGCGCGCTAAGATTACGCCCGGCTCTAAAAGCAAAACGCGATCGACCAGTTTCTCCGAGTTCCTTGCGCATATCCGCAAAGCGAGCTTCGCAAAGTCTCAGATGCAGGCGGGCAGTTCTCGCTCCAGCATGATATCGACGTTTTTCCAGACAGGTGCAACTCCACCCGAGAAGTTATTACAAATTGAGCAGTGCCAGTAAATATCTCAGTAATTCCGTGAACGCTAAGCTGCAGCTTAAGTGTGCCTTCCTCTATTTCTTTTGCTTTCGCCACCCCTTTGCCGCCAGCACTCACTCAATACTAACTATAAACACATCTCTCTTAGCTGCCTTTCGAGTCGGCAAATGTTTTCAATTCTCTGCCGCTGACAGACTACTCTTGCACCTGGTTATTCGTGGCGCTCGAAGTACACTTGAGAACCACCACGATCTCCTTGAAGAAAGTCTCTCGTCGACAGCTTTTACGATAGATATCGATAGATAAAAGTCTGCATCAATTCCATCCATGGGTCAACTTGAAATTCAGCGAGCAACCGCTATTATTTTCACAAGTGTCACTCCGCCGTAGCACTGAGTACGAATTTTCGTAGGGAGTGCACTCTTTTTCAGCCCGGCTTCCAAGCTCTAATTTCGTTTGGCAGCGTTCCACGCTCTTGCCACCGTTACTCGTGATCCAGCCGGTGTGGCCTGCCCCTACCCTGCGCTGCCCTGCTTTCGTGGATGTGAGTCGACTCCAAAATGTTTACTTCCCGATCACGAGCTATGAAAGCTCGTTGTCATCAATGCTTTTTGATAGACCAGTCACGCGAGACACGGCTCTCCTGTTTCCTACCTTCACGTTTAATCCGTCCTTCCGGAAGGATGTTTTCCCATTTTCACATCGAAGAGATTTATGTCAAGTATTCGCAGAGGCGGTTGGCTAAATTTCCTATGAAGGAAATTGCATTTAGCGCACAACGCGTAATCTTGAAATTTTGTGCGAGTCGCTCATGAAGAAGAGTCGACATAGAAACGTTTAGCGTTTGGTAAAGTTGGATCAGCCGGAAAACACAGATTCATACAGATGAAATGAGATCCAGATTCAAAGGGGCGATGACTAGGCTGAGTTGTTGTGCCGGTTGTGTTTGAAGCCAGATGAGTTTAGTACACATCGTGACAGTTTCCACTCGCTCTGTATAATTAAGGGGCAAAGGCACATCGAGGCACCCTGTTCTCCGGCAGTTCTCGTGTGTACCAGAGTTACTTAAAAGTGGATCACCGAGTACCAGAATCGTGTTTACATGTTTGGCCACAGCTTACGCGACATAGGGTACACAGTTCGCTCGCGCAGTTACCTCGAAACTGATTGCCATCCTCCCGAGGAAAGAGATTCGGATCAATTGTGCTTGGCCAACAGAGCCACTACTACGCTGCTACTGTGTAATTCGGCGAATTCCCAATCGACGTGGGACTGGTGCCTGTTCAGGGAAAATGCCGCTTAAATCAGATGGCAATCGACAATAATAGCTGCCATGCATGCGTGCAGAATAGAGAGGCAATTCCCGCCGCATTTAAAAAAGATTTAGTGACTGATGAAGGCTACTCCTCCGTGAACGAGGAGTCCCATCGAGCTCGGATTTAAGGACTTCCGACAGTTCGTTTCGTAACGCTCCACCTCATCAATCGACGAACTGGCGGACAAAAAGTGGAACTAGTCGAGAGAGTGGGAGAAGAGGGAGCAGGCAGCGAGGGGGGGTCAAATCGCCTCGTTTGCGGACTTATCAAGTGCATCGCTTCCTGAATGCCCGGCATAATTCTCGCCTGGCGACGCGCTATTCGCTTCCCACTCGCTCGTTCTCCAGCTTCGAATTCGTTTGAACTGTTTCGTTCGAAACCTGAAAGGCATTGCAATAAAGAGCGTAATTCCATCGGACGAAAAAGTTTCGCAATCAATTTGAACGCACCATGTAACGATCGTATCAGGTGCGCGCAACTTTTGGGAAACGACAGTTGGAGAGCAATCGATCGATTCTTTGTGTACCATATTGCAGTCATATTTAGAAGTGATACAAATACCTCCACGGGGAGTAATCATTGCGATGTAATGTACTGGTTTATTGCTTCAATTAATAGCGTATAAATATTGCTGATGCGCCGGGTGTTGACCATGTTCCACTGACAATCGACGAAAGTAATGCATAGTCACTTGAATTACATGGAAATTGGAATCTAATAATGGGAGCACTAGATTGGCTATCACACCTGTCGAATGATCGAGCGTTAATCCGCTGATCAAAGAGTACTTGAGGGTGGGTCCAGTTAATGGGAGCCAATCATCTTGCACACTCACAAATCAGACCCCTTTCAATTCAGTCTCGTGACCCGCCACTTTCGTTCATCAGCCGTTCAGGCACACACGGCAACATTTCAATTCGCCTCCAGCATAAAAAGTTTCAATTTCAAACAACAATATGTCAGGATTCTCCGGCGATAAAAATGCGCAGGGTGCGTGCACGACGCCCAGTCAATTTTGGGCGATTTGTATCGGCCATAAATAATGGGAAATACCTGTGCAACAATGCAATCGTGCACCGGCCAGCCGTCCGTCAGCAGGGAATCGGCGCGTGGAGAGCCGACGAGTGGTGAAAATAATTTAGTACCTGGAAACTTTAGCTGTCATGCCAAGCTAGGAATTATTTACATTCTTTGATCCTACTTCGCTCCCACCAGTTATTTCTATCGGCCTGGACTCGATTTTACAATATTTCTACGCACCCGGCTTAAAATTTGATCGATCCATTAAGCCTGGTAAATTTCGCACTGGACTCCTTGCATACATTGGACGTCGAATCTTCTCCAATAGCTATTTGGCACCCATAAAAATCATGCGTTCGGGAATCCAAGGCGTGTATACATTACCAATGGCTATGGTCATCAGAAGAAAAAGTAATCAGTAGCCTTCGGAAGTCCAATGATTGTATGCTACAGACTCGAACGGCGGACGCGTACTATTGAATCCATCAGGTGATTACTCGTGCCGGCAGCTTGGCAAACTTTCCGCTGATTACCAGAACGAGGATGGACGCGACTCGAAAGTGTATCACGGTTCCATTAAGGCCGAAGAGAAAAAAGGGGTCGGGGCCGGTGGTGGTGGCGGTGGCGATGCCGGTGGCGCGGCTGGAGCGTTTTTCAGGGCGGTCAGTTATCCGGAATGTTTTTCGAGGTGGATGTTGGCGCGGCTGCCTCGGAGGCCATAAGTGCCAGGGTGAGATTGCAGCAGTCGGGTAGCCGGGTTTGCTTGCTTCGTGTATTTATGCAGGCGTGTTTATTGCTACTTCGCCAGGAATCCCAACGATCTTTCCGCGAGGAGAAGAACTGGCATTATACTGGCGAGTAGAGAGTGAGAGGGCCTGGCCTCCTGTCGCCTCCTTCTACCGGCCGAGTTCTCTTTACCTTCCATCGGCCGACGCGAAAGAAAGTGTTAAGCACATTCTTTCTAGGCCGCCCCATTCTAGACTTGCACGCAGACTACTACTGATAAGAAAAACAGGTTGCTCACTGTTCCGATGAAAAATATCTCGAGTCAACGATCAGGAAACATTAGTTTAGTAAGATTATAGCGTTAAGAGTCAATAAATGAATTAGACCTTGAACGGAAAATGTATCTATTAGATTCGATTAATTAATTCGCACCGATTGCGCACTGTCTGCGGGATGTTTCACGGTTGATTCTCGGTATGACGGAATACAGAAGCGACAAACGGCCGCACAAGCAAATACTCGCGGTGGCCGACACCCTCGCTATTATTGCTAGGGCGAATTAATTAATCCTTTCAATAAAGCCGCAGCGGAAGACCACACGGATGCCGACTGTCTGATCGTGGCAGCTATGTCGCATGGGGAATCGGGCCTGCTACATTCGACCGACACCCTCTATCCAGTCGATGTGCTTTGGACCCCCTTCACGGCTGATCGATGTCCCAGCCTCGCTGGCAAGCCCAAATTGTTCTTTATTCAGGTAAGTTTTCACTTGCCAAACGACAACCCAATGAGAGGGTTAGCAGACGAGCTTTCATCAGTCATTTAATATGGTAATAATACTAGGAATATGCTCTCGATCACGAATTATTCGAGGGATATTGTAGAACCACGCATTTTTAACGCTCATCGAAATTCCACTAATTAATAATGCAAATAACATATCCCGCCGAACGAGAGCAGCGTCATTTGCGGCCCATTACCCGAAAATTATAATTGCCGCTCTGGGACAATGAATTTGCCATTCGGACATACTTGAAGTGATGCATTTTTTGAAGTTCTTCCGGTTCATTAACAAAGCTGAATTGACTGCCATTGAAAAATTATCGCGATTGCAATTATCTTCAAGCCCGCCCATCTATTAAATGCATTTTGTTAGTGCTCGCAGGAGCTGTACACCTGAAAATTTCGATTCCGTATATTAGAAAGTTCTGAGAGCAGAGCCAATCCCCGCGTGATAATGTACATTGAATTCCGGGGGCAGAATGGGAGTGGGAGAATGAGAGTTCAGTGTTTCGAATATTTGCGATAACGCGATTGGGCGTGGCGATCAGCAGAGTGATCACCAGTCCATTAATTGATAAATAACACCATTATTGCGGAGACTGTGGAAGTCCGTTAATGAACGTGGCTACGAACAAGCGAAATGAATTCGGCAAAAACTGAAATTAATCGCAATTGATCAGGGAAACTTTTAATTTGATCCAACGTGAAATACGTGCTGCCGACAAAATAGGGCTTTTCCTAACGCGACTGAACTGCACGGAAAAGCGCGGACAGTACAATCATTCCGGAATTGCGAAACAATCAACGCGCCCTTATGGAAACAATTTTCACATACGCCGGTCGAGCGCACTGTCGCCCTTGCAAATATTTCACCGACGGGACTCGATTAGTCTGATTGCCATTTTCCATGGGCAGCCTCGACATATTATGTATCTTGCTGAAACGACAACGCAAAAAACCCAGAGGTCTCGTAAAAAATTAGCCAAAAAAATCGACAGTATCACACGTTTGCTCTGGTGCTCATGGCCAGCCAACAGGTGACTTAATTGGGTTCGAACAATTCCATATTATTGAGAATAGCAACGTGCGCCAAATAACGCACACCTGCCCACTGTTTGGCTAAGCGGTTTCTCATTTTGGTGAACGATATTACAATGTTATCGCAAGAAGACGAAGGATCCTTGAAACAATTATTCGACCCGAGAAATAAATTGCCCAAGATGACAATGAGTACTCGAGTATTGATGAGTAACGAAAAGCGTGAGTTCTAACAAAGTCAAGAGTTGGCGTCAATGAGCCACGTTAATACGAATTTCTAAGTGGCCGGAATGATACTCAAGAACCGGCTAAGTGGCAGCTCAACGAGTGCCGTATGAAAGATTATATACAGCTCCTCCCACGTATACATAAATTTGCGTTTGACCACGACGCACGCGCTCGCACGCACACACACTGTCGAGCCAAGTCCTCTCAGTGAAAGATGAGAGGTGCCGGTATAACAAGTGGCAAAGACGACAGAGTTAATAATCCATAGCACGTTTTATCCATGGCGACATGAAAGAGCTCTGTGGGTGCGACAGGCTTGCTTTTCCCCTCTCTCTCTCACTTCCCAATGAGCTTTCTAGTGTTGCGCCTTGAATCGAGTTACGCTCCGACCTCAACTCCACTTGAAATTCGCCACAAGTTTGCGACGATGCCAGTAATGATTATGAGCAGCGCAAGCCAGGGTAAACACAGATCACAATCTTGAGAAAAGATACGGAGAGGATGGAGTAACGAATAACATAGGAATCTATTCTTAAACGCCATGCTGTACAATCTTTACAAAGTGGTGTATCCGTGAAGCTTAATCGAGTTAACGAGACTTCCTTCGCCGGAGTTATTAGTGGAAACAATCAATAGCCTTTCACAGGGTACCAGGGAAAACAAGAGTGAGAGAGAGAGAAAGCGGTGAACGAAGTATCTAAAAGTAGCGAGGAGTTCGTGTTTGCCAAGAGAAATGATTTTCTTAAGCGTCTAATCCTGGCACCGAATTGAAAGCAGTCCTATCAAAGATTTTAATCCTATGCAGATTTTACATCCGCGTTGCTCCGCCACTGTCAAAAATCGGACGGTCAACTCTTCATTCCTCTGCAAAAAGCGAGTTCCCATAGCGAATAGTTTCCGGGACTCCGACTTGTGCTCTCACTCCTCGATTCAGTATGGCGCGACGTGTGCGCGCACACGGGAGTGAGATCATTGCCGCACAAGATTGCGGACGAAAGAGCTTTCCCAGCAGCGATCTTCCTCTCTCTGGAATTGGGAGAGGGAGTACGCGCCGGCTCGACTCGGCTATGAAGAGAAATTCGCTGAGCAGCACATTACGCGCCCGAGCAATGAGAGAGCGGACTGACGGAGAGGAAAGGAAGTAGGGGGAAGGGGGGGAGAGTGCAGTATCCCCCTCGGAAGCACAGGGTGTGCTTACCAGGGAACGTCTCATATAGCAGGTTCCTTGCATGGACTGTGCTCAAGATTAGGGTGTATGGAGAGTGGCTTGTACCGAGCGAAGGCGTTTATTGTTAAGTGCCTGGCAATAGGCTATGGGACGCATTAGGAGGAAGACTTAAAAGCGAGCATGCGCTCACGTTTCATCATTCGCTAGAATAGAGGGAGAGAGAGAAGGAGAAAGGAAAAGCAACATAGGAAAAAGGGGATAGGGGCTGGCAACTCAGGAAAGAGAATACTGGCGGGACTCGGGACTTATGACAGTGGGATGTTAGTGTAGGTGGGATGTCCGCCGCATAGGTAGGCAGAGAGATAGAGCGACGTTGGTGTTAAGGTGTGCACGACTTCTTTCTTTCCACAGGCATGCCGAGGCGCTCGGCTGGATGAGGGAGTGAGAATTGTTCACGAGGCGGATAACAGGCCCAGCAACTACAGCATACCGGCCTACGCTGATATTATGGTCGCCTATTCCACTTATGACGGTACGTAATCACTCCACGCCACCACCAGCTCTCTTTCTCTGCTTCTCCTTCTCCTTTCTCCTTTGCTTTTCACCTGCCCATGCTTCTTCTACCTTCCCTCGATCTACGTTCACCCTCTCTACACACTCCCTGTACATTGCACACTCACATAGAAACGCACCTTTCAATTCAGGCTTGATGTCTGGATGCGGAATTGTGGGACGTACCGGCAGTCAGACATCTCGAGCTACGTAATGGAAAGGGGTGTTGCACTTTTCAGAAATTGTTCGGAAATGGGCAATTTTACAGCGTATTCAGTTTTAAAAGTGTTGCGAAATTGCATTTCATTTGAATTCGATAAAAATCTAGCTATACATTGCGAGACCCGAACTATTTTGATCGAATGTCGGCGCAAGCACTCACCCTGTTTAATTCCATAATGAGGGGTTAGGTCCGTTTAATTAGCTTTACCGGAGTATTTATTCAAAACTACTACTAAATAATAGGACTTCATTGTTCGCCAATCAGGGGGCCTGCATAATACAGGCGAATTTTCAAGCGGACCTCATTAAACTAGTTGGACGTACATTCGTTGGATTGCATTCATCTTGCATAGTTATTCATTTAGCTCTCATATCTCGAAGCTCATTACTTTCACGCAAGCTATCAAATTCTCTCCATACACGACGCAATGTAAATTAATGGAGAGCTTGAAGCTCTCCTCTCAGCTAATTAACCACATTAGGAATTCCACTCCGACAGAAAGTACATGATTTTTCAGTTATTGGAAGGGTAGTAGTTCGCTGATTGCGACTAATAGGTTTAACACGTATCGCCATATTAGGAAGGACGAAGTCCACATCTAACGAGCAACTTCTGGGTCGTATCCCGAGTGTACAGAGAGAAGGCCTTCACAGATAGGTAAACATAGTTGCCCACACTTCCTAGATATGTTTGATTACTTGGAAACAGCCGGGCTGCCAGTTGAACTCGACGTAATACGTTCCTCTGATATTTTACTAGTTAGCTCCAGCATTCGACTAATTGTAAAAAAAAATTAAATTACGTCATATCATGTAATCACGTATATCAACACGGATTTTCTGTTCGTCTGATTTCTTAAGGGGTACACCCTTAAAAAACTTGCAATTATTCGAAGGTTTTTTTTATTTGAGGGCATAAACTATCAATAGGGAAGAATAAATTCTCCAGGAGTAATCTGATGCCACTTAGAAATCCCAAAGGAGGGGTGGTAAGTTGTTAAGGGAGTAATTAACTAGTCTTCGACGCGGCGCAGCACTGCGTTATTAAGGCAGTGCTTCGCCTGCAATATTCTCACTTACGTCGTCTTCGAAGTGCCCCATATGAGTGGGGGTGCCATGTACTTGTTGGCTGGAGTCGCGCGTGCAGAGATGCATTGCGTAAATAGCGCAACATCGACATATATATACCTCTGCAAGCTGCTTATCTTAAGTAACATGTATCTTGGTAATGTGTCTAAGGGAAGGCAAGGGTGCAAATCAGAATAAATGCCTTTGCCATCGCAGTTTCGTCGTACTTTCGCAGTTAGTTACGATTAACGTTTAAACCATATTCATTAACCATCCTGTTTGGACTTTTGCATCGGGAAAGGCGGCCAATCCACTAGGCAAAATTCAAGAGCTTCAACTTTTACAGGTTCGCAGGTCAACATTTCCGGACCGGCTTTTTTTACAGAGAAACTTTTTCTGCACATAGAAAAATGCGAGCGAGCGGTTCGCTCCAATTCGTAGAAAGCAAAGTCCGTCATTCAGAGTTCACCGAGTTACAGTAAAAATATAATGAGTGTTCCGATGCTCGTGGTGGAGAGTAGGTGTGCTTTGAAGGGGACATAATTCAGGTAGGATCAGCGAAGTATGCGGGATGTGCGTGAGAATAGGGGTTGCTCCGGCTTCAAGCGATTTAGTGGAGCAAGCAAGTGCAGATGCTGCGGTGTCAGGGTGCTGTGGGTGGAGTTACGAGGCTGTCTTATCACGGCGATAGTAAATTTGTTTATGAATCGACGCAGAAGGGGAGGCAGCGATCCATAAAGCGATCGAACGGCAATGCCTGGCTATTATTCGTAGACGAGAGCGAGGAGTGACGGATTTACGAGGCATCGGAAGTGACATCCACAGAGTTTGCCCGACGCTGCTTCCTTCACGCTCCGAGCCACACCCGACAGCACCTCTAGCACCCCAACCTTCCATATCACTCGACTCCCTTTCTTCCCCAATTTATTCTCACTAATTAATACCGCCCTAACACCCTGCCGATACATCTATCAAGCTTAATTAAAAGCCCTCGATAATCAGCGACGTATACATTTGTAAAGCGATTTCCCAAAATGTTCGTGTCCTCGCTTTGCCAACTTTCCGTCCCGCGGGACTGTATTTGCCAGGAATTGCAGGTCCATTCGTTTCTTCAGTGTCCAGCAGGACACAGCAGCCCGACGATTCCGATTCCGACGTGTTTACGATTTCGAGTGAGCTCGGCCTCGGTATAAATCACCTGATGTAGCAACCTCGACGACATTAGCGATCGGTTATCGAGCGGTTGCAGGGTGTGAGTAACCTTATGCAGAAACAAGGCGTCGACAATGACGGCGATTGTGACGACGATACGGATCCTACGAGCAAACATTTACTTTGTCGTCGCTAATGGTGCGCGCATGCGAATTCCCATCAGTTATGTAGCGGTCGCAGTACATACGAGTGTGTATCTACCTGTAGAGACATACACGGAGAGCTATCTCCCTGCGGCGCCTGTCAATCAAAGGGCACATAAATCGACGCCACTGGTATTAGACGCCTGGGGACTACACCGGTGCATAATATCATCGCGCAGATGTCCGTCCTCTAAATTAATTGGTCCGATTGCAAACAACGGGGCTGCATTATTTTATTATTGGCATTCTCACGCGAGTGCGATACGGGCACCGACAGGGCAGCCAATGATCACCGGACTGAACACACGTTTATTTGCTCCAGATGTTTTTCGTTTGTTGAAATTCCATCGAGGCACATGCGTGCAATTTCACTGCGATTTCTTCGTAATTAGATTAACGGTAGACGAGAATTGTGCCGTGTGCAGGCTTTGTTGGTATGAGTTTAATGAACTGAAGTCGCATGTGCCTTTTTAATTGTCGGTTGAATGTCTCGGCGTGTCGGCGATAATATAAAGTATTGGAGCGAAAGAACAGGGACTGAAGAAATGTTAGTGGGAGAGATAGTGAGCGCTCTATCCCTTAAACGATGGGAAATGAAGGGAGTAAGGGAAAGAAGGTTCTCGTTAGCGCGACGTATGGTCATCGCTGCCGTTTTCTAGGCCGGTATTCCTCTTTTTCGAACAAGCGGAGACAGAATCGCACATGCTCTTTTACCGGAGCAATCGGAAACCCCCGCCGCTATCCCCTCCATGAATTATCACCGTTGCTTGCTTGCCGGCGCTTTTCTCTCGCTCCCTTTCTCCATTTCCCGATGTAACAATTCGCCGGGGAGATGCGAGAGTGCGAGGAGAATAATTAGAAGGAGTCGTTAAAGCTGAGGACGGTGGGTAGCTTGCACGATCCACTACACTCACTCTAAAAAGTAACACTGTTTATTTCCGTGCTCCATTAGCAAATGGAGATTTCATGCGGAATTCCTAAAATGGAGCCAGTAACCGAATCACAGTAACCCGCGCACAAGTAGCTGACTTTAAAATCGTACCGAAAAATGAATATGTTTACATATTGTATTTAGTGAATGCCTGACAAAGAAGGATTGGAAAATTATAGATTTTGGGAGGGGGGGGGGGGGGGGGGGGTAATGAAGAAGCAAGCTTTTGCAGGAACGATCATGGACTCGTGAGCTAGAAGAACGACAATTCAATATCCGAGCTGTCCGTGTTGCATTAGCGAAGTAGAAGTAGCGTCTTCAGCCAGCCCTCTCCAAACTCCAACCGCTTCTTTCCACTATCGCGCAGGAACTCGAATCCTTATCACGCGAGAAATCCTTCTCCAGCACGCCACTTGTTTCTCCTGGCAGTACCTAAACACACCTTTCCCTCACGGCCAAGTGGAGAGTGAGTATGTTTCAATTAAAAGTTCAACTGACTGCGCTCGGATGCCGGAACGGTAACTCATTCAATTCAAGTAGCAATACGCTTCTAGCGTCGAAAAGCGAAAAATTCTCTGATCCTGGCACTTGCTCGTTTTAGAATTCGATAGATGTTGCTAGAGGCTAGAAAAGAGCAACTTGCGCCGTAAAGGGGGTTAACGCGCACCTGCGGAGTAGGAATTTTGCGGAAATGGGAATGTCGAGCCGTCTGGAAAGACGGGAGGGAACGGAAGGACGGGTTCGCAATGGTTTGGTTCGAAGTTTCAACAGGATCGTGAGTCTCATCGATTGTACTGAAATGCAAGTCGACTGGCCTTTATTCTACGCCCAACCGTTCACAAAAAAGGTCTGTCGTTTTGCAAGGCCGTGCCGATTTCGGCTTTCACAGAGTGGGAACGACTGTGCATTCGCACCTTCGGCTCTTATTAATGGGGAACCCGTTCTGCCGGTCGAAAACACTGGAATTCCTTGCATTGCCCGATACTAAAATGGACCATCGCCAGACTTCACGAAGCGCACCATTTCTTTGCTTTATAGAAATATTGAGAGAAATATTAATGGACGCATGAAATAAAGATGGAGGGCGAATGTAAAAGACAAGGTTAAAAAGCAGCACCACCGCCACCAGGTGCCAAAAGTGATACGGCAATTCGAGCGTTTGTCAACATAAAAGCAGCACTTCCGGGTCCAAGAAAACCTGTATTGCACTCAAGCTTACATTTTAAAATAAATGACGTTTCTCTTGGCACGGCGGTAGCCTGTCCCTCTTGCTTTAATGGAAATGTCGCGTGTCCGATAAAAGCTTGCCCCTAGCCGACTCAGACTCTCGCTCAACGATCAACCAACCGTATTCGTGCATTCCACTCGCGTCTGCCACCTAGCCCAACTGGATTCGTGCGCAGAAAACAGCGAGAAAGCCTGTATGAAAAAAACTGCCGAATATAGAGAGTACTCTAATAAAATGTGTAGAAATTCTCATATCGTATCGGACATAGAAATCCATCTAACTCTCTTTCTTAGGTTGATTTGTAACAATAAGTAAAGAGAAGACCAACCTATATGAAAAGAGCTTTTCATGATTTTGCAGGGTTCTATTCATGGCGCAACCCGGACGTCGGCTCATGGTTCATACAAGCGATCTGCGAAGAGTTCAATCTGCACGGTCGGAAGAGGGATCTGCTCACCCTGATGACTTTCGTGAATCGGCGCGTCGCCATCGAGTACCAATCGTACGTGCCGCAGGACCAAGCTTTCCACGCGAAAAAGCAGATCCCCTCGATTGTCTCGATGTTGACTCGACTCGTCTACTTCTCTGAAAAGCGCCCTTTAACGCCCGATGACACCGATCGGCCGGAACGCAAGCAGGAAACTGGATCGCGCTGTTGAATACCTCCCCCTCAGTTCCACGATCAGCATCGTTCCACTCGGAGTTTCCCGAAATTTCCGGCAGCTTCTTCCTTCCTTCCTCTCACTCCTACCATCTTCGCCAAGCGAACGCCAGACTCTCATGGACTCTACTTGACGTCAAGATCTCCATGACTGGATAGCAGTGGTTGCGAGTATCGAGAACTCCCCTTTCTCTAGCTGACGACTGGCTCGTTGCCTGTCCTCGACCAAATCTCGCTTTAACCGACCTCCACTGCTTTTTGATTAATTTCCCTGTCTGCCGTTTCGCGACTAGCAAAGCTAATCGCTAGAGTGATTCCACGAATAAAATTTAACGCTCTGATTTATGTGCTTTTAAGTTAAATGGCTTAGCCAGTGATAAATATAAACTGCACGATTTAATACATAGATTTTCATCCGGCTGGAATTGGCTCTCTCTATGCGTGAATATTTGACAGATTTGCTTTATATCCCTGGTGAAAATCATAGTCCAGTCATTCGGTAGGAGAACGTCGTCCACCTCTACGTCCTCCTGCTTCGGATTTGCAGTTGGCGCGTGAATTGGAAAACTTAAAAATCGCACTATTGTCCCTTTGTCTATTGTGGCAGCAATCTCGCGACAGAAAGTACTCTGCGAAACTCTCTCGAGATCCACGGAGCATTATTGCACTGGAATACTGTCACGTTCTATTTTCATAAAACCCATCGTTTCGTCGGACAACATTGGTCTGGGCGAACAGGCGGTATTGACGGGCCAAGCAATCAGAAGACAGTCCCCCTTTTTCAGAGCATTCGAGAAAGGCGCGATAAACAGACGCCCACTCGAACGATCTTGGCTCGGTGAATTCCAGTCGCAAGGTAAGTGAGAAATCCGCTTCTTACAGCTCTTTCATTAAAAGCGTCGCGTTCTCTTGCGCCATAAAACACTTCACATCTCACTCTTTCTCGGACAAGTGCGCCAAGTCCAGACAAAAGTGCCCGAGCATTCTCCTACTCCGTCTAATGAGCGTCTACTTTTTTGAAAGCGGCTAAAGGCCGAGCCGGTACACAATATATTTTTTGCGTCGCATCCGCGCCCAATACAAAAGAGTAACTCCTCTTTTGTCGGGCGACAATGCCTTGGTGCTGCTGTTTCTCCGAGCAAACAGCCAGTGAAGGTCGTGATAGGCGTTTCTACGGGATTTTCTTCAGCCACCCAGGAACGGGTGCAAGATAGAAACCGAGGAAAGCTGACTGGGTGAGGGAGAGAAAATTCTACTGAAAAGTTACGAGGCTAAAAATTGAAACGTATAACGATTCACTCGTGATAACTTTCCCTTGCAAGTTTGCCTCTTGAGATTTGCTCCATATCTTTCCCTTTTACTTCGAGCACCAAGTTGGTTCTTCATTACGAGACAAGTCCCGGTCCCGACGCATTAAACTTCCTCGCGTGACGAGGCGGTAAAACAAAACGCAAATTGTACTTATCGCATTTCACTCTTTTAAGCGCTTCTATTCTCGGCCTGTGAAAGTGATTCTAGGAAGAGAATTTCTAACATTTTAACGATACAAAATGACTCGACGAATTAATATGAGGAATTAACTCTTGATCGTTTGGCCCTCAATTCCACGTCAATTGGCCATTTATCGTGTTAAGTCTGAGCTACGGGAGCGCAAGGTTTAGTCAGGGGTTTTACTACTGGTTTTTTCTTGAAATGAATTTCCCCGGGCAGAGAGTTCCGTAATTCACTTGGCTAAAGCGAAGGCGAACATCAAAGAGAAGACGAGTGCAAGACTCCGGAGCAGTAAGACCTTGCTTGCTAGGAGAGTTCGAAGCAGGCGTTCTGTTTGACCGTGAAACGACAATTCGATTCCATTCTCTTCATCCTGGACTTGCTCGTCTCGAGAGCTAAGTGGATCCTTGAAGCAAACGGAGCACGATCAAGTCACAGCCGGCAACAGCCGCTCGACTCGATCCCCGACTCGATCCAGTCGACGTGCGCATCGAGCTAGAGCCTCTCGATATTCGCGACGGTTATTAGCTGAATTCTACTACTCCCCCCAGCTGGCACGTCTCTTCTCACCAACTCCCTCTCACTCAAATATCCCGGACTCCTTCGCATCGGGAGATAATTCCCTGGGGAAAGATAACCGTCGATGTACTTCACTTTCCCGCTACAGACTTTCCGTGCACTGCAACCTCAACTCAACTTGAACCCATATAATAGAAGTTAATATCAATATCGAACCTTCCTTCCGTAGAATGACAAGAATTAACCGGTTGCTTTTTCGACGAAAGCAGAGTATGCAGCTGGCAACAAGCTATTGGTAAATAAATCCCATGGAAATGGAAAGAGCGGGGAAATAGTAGCGCGCCTCTAGAGTTGGAGCGATAAAGTTATCGGGGTGTGGCTCGAATGGAGAGCTGAAAGTGCAATCGTGAAATCCACGCGAGAAATGGTATTCAACATTTAAAGTCGTAAGTACTCGCTTTTCGAGCTCCAAAGCATTCGCTCGTCAAAGAAAGTTACTATTTGCTTACAACGCAACCGTGGAAACAAGAAGAAAATTCGGATAGAAGAGAAATACGGTTAAGCAAAACTGAAAGGTAATCTGCGGTTGGTACGATAGTAGTAGATAACAATGGAGAAGGGCCGAGTCAAAGCAATTACATGATCATTTTGCCCGACATCCCTTTGAATCAAAGCCCGGTCGAACGTGTGCTCATTCTATGCGCCCATCGTCTTCAAAGAGGAATACCGAGTCTCTTGTACTAGTCAAAGCTATCCATCCTCGTGGCCCACTTGCAACAGTCAAGAGTAGCTGCCACTAAACACGATCTTCTTTAACTTTACAATACGTCTTTCGAAAGAATAGGCTTTTATCCAGATACTCGGGTTAATGGGTTAAGCCAGATGAAGGTCTACTATATCAAGACAGGGTCCAATGCTTTCAGTCCGGCATCACTCTTTCGTTGGTATGTATTTACGAATCCGCGTAAATCCGAGAATTCCAGGTGGAGATAAAGAGGAGCACGCTTGAAAATAAAAGCGAATTCAAACAAACGGGGCGAGCTTAATCCGAAGGTTAAATAGTTGCGCTCTCCTGCGGGCGGTAAAGCAGGATATTGCGGTGCGTGGCGCGACATAAGCGGTGAAGAAATATAAGTGGAAAATCGTCGCTATCTGGAAGCGGCGGCGGCTTCGCGGCGTTCTACTGGCACTAGCAACTGGAAATCCCATTCGATGCCGGTCTCTCTACCCGACGAAGCCGTTCCCGCTTATACCGATCACCCCATTGTTTCCGAAGGAACTATCGCCATCGAAGGACTCTGCATGGATTCCGGTCATGAAACCCATTGAGAGTCGCTGAGGCGCGGAACCCCCACCCTGCCGCTCCACGATTGCGGCTGCGGATGCACATCGAGATCTATACTGACAAGGAGATAAGTGGTACACCACCAGAATCACCGATAGAATCGCCTTATTCCCATCCAAGAGATATACAAGCGGCCCCGGAAAACAAGACCCTGTCACCTCCTCTTTCTTTGCTCTCCTTTTTTGCAGATTATCAACCGTAGATAAAAGGAATCGCGAGCGTATTTTAAAAATCTCACCCCCCAAATCTCATTTGCCAACATTTTCTAGACTTTATTTGTTCGACTCGTCCCCACGACTGAATCCCCTGTCTACAATGTCTCCACGTTCGTGTATTACTTGGACGAGAAATTTCATATTCTCCGGACAAACATACGAAGCGCGTATGCAAGAGGAAGCAGCCGGTGTCTAGGCTAGGAAAAATGCCGGTCATTTTTAGCACGGGCGAATACGGCCACATTTGTGTGCGCTGATGTTTAGAGAGCCGGCGAGATGGGTCAGTGCCAGAGGCATACGTTATGAGCGAAGAGCCACTTGGTAATATCCTTGGGAAAGGCACTGGAATAGCAAGGAGTTTGCAGAGTTTGAACTTTGAACCAAGAACGGTGATGTGAATGTAGACGTTCGTCGGTTGGAACACATGCACTGGTTTCCCTAGTGGCGTCGCGTACACGGCTCATTTGTGGCTTGGTCATCGCAGCCTAACCTTGTCAGGTCATCCTATCTTATTAAACTTGTCCGATCGGAAAGGTGTTACATTATCGATTCCAAATATTGTTTTATCGTTTATCTATCATTTGAATTAACGCTCTGGTACATTCCATTGGAATTATTACCGTTGTTACGTAACTCAATGCGTCGAATCTCGTCAATGTATATTTAGTTGGAAATCTCACACCATAGTTATTCAACAGCCAGAAATTTCTGTGGTGTGATTTGACCGTTTTAATTCCGCTATTTACGTTAGCGCGGAATTCCACCGTTAGCATACAATCGATAGCCGCCTGTAAGCTGGTAAGCATTTCGCAAACTGGGGAAACTGGGGCTGAATACTTGGATTACGAGTTTGTGGATACAGCTGTGAAGAATTGCGCTTAATTCCTGATCGTCCATGTTGGATCTCGGCACTAAAAAGCTCGGCTTTCAATTTAATATACTATAGTTACCTAAGGTCTTTGTAGCAGTGTACTATGCTTTTCAGAGTTTTAGTATCATTGTTAAAAAGAACGCGTTAGGTCTTCTTTCTCTGCATCGTGTTGGGACTTTGAGCGAACGTATAATAACGCGAAAGGCGTGCTTCGGGGAACAATGCGCTGCTCACAATACCGTACACAGGGTTGAGAAAAGAGAGCCGTCGGTGAACAGAGAAAGCATAAGAAAAAATCGAAGAACACAAGACCGCGGTGTGTTTCTGCCACACTTGTGCAGAGCGGGCGAACAGAGCGAGCGCATAAATCATTCGACTCTTAAAGGAAAGATTAACGGTTAGCGAAGGCAATAGCAGAGCGAGTGAAAAAGAGTATTTTCTATTCGCCTTTGCCAGTAGGCGGCAAGTGAATTATCGGCTTTCAGGATTCCTGTGAAAAGAGCTGCTCGTAATATGTATAAAGTATAGATTGATATACCCCGACATATCTAATTACGGATGTTACCTGTTTTTATTAAAGCACCTAGGTGCGAGCGACTCGTTGAACAAATTTACATGCGTACCCGGGCAACTGGAAAATGAGTGATGAACTTCACGGGTGATGTACTATGTAAACGTGTTATTTTCCTGATTTTATCGAAAGCTCGGCTCTACCCGACTTAATTACGGTGAACCGGTCTCCTCATTCGGGAACATAGTTGCGAAAGAATGCAAGTGGAACGAGCTTCCTTATTCTGGCTTGAATATGCGCTGGACTCCACTATATTTCCTGCTGCAAATTGCTCAAGAATATTCTTTAATGTACATTCTGTGGAACATTAACCTATCGAGAGGGCATGGAACTTTTAACTATTACAATATCAGGGTAATAATATGTGTTGGAGTAAAAGGAATGTACATATTTCATGGAGCGATATTTTTTCCACGGAATATGCATTTACGTTTTCTAGCAGTTGCCAGTTAATAACTGGTGGATTTATATTCGCAACTCCGATTGGAAACAATGGAATGAAGCAGCGGAGCCCAATACAATTATCGCGTGGGTGGTAGATGTGACTTTCTAACGGCCTTTTGAGTTCCTTGAAAATCGATTGCACTGATTGGCAATCGGCGGTCGTCTCGCCATTTCCCTAATTGCGTGAGAGGATTCTACGAGCCTCTCGGAGGCCACAAATTATCGTGCTTCGGAGCTTCACTAGAAAAGACACCAGTGTCTATGTGGAACTGTCGTTCTAGATTTTTTGCATTACGTGGATAGTGCTTGCCGCGTGTTTCTCTCTGTCAGTCTGATTTCTATATTTGGTGCGTACCTTTTCTTTTCTAAAGCGTAAAGCCACCGAAATTGAAGTGGGAGCATTCGTACGCGATTCGATCAGCCTGCATCTCACGGGCGAACTGGCGCAGTTGCTCCAGATGTTACCAGATATTTCGCGGAGATGTCGGGTTCAATCAGTCGAATCGTTCACGCGAGGGCATGTCCGAGTGACTGGCCTGCAGCTGTCTGAATTGTGAGAATCGATAATGAAGTTCTTTTTGAAGTGGCAGTTTTCCTTGAGATAGAATGGTCTATTAGAATAGGAGAAATGAAGGTACGGGAGGCAGACCGACGGAATATGGGAGCTGCTTTCCAATGTCATATTACATTTTGGGAGCAGATAGAAATACGTCCTCCAGAGAAAGCTGGGATTTCAGGGCACCGAGGAAGTCCGCCTCCGCCGGCTCTACCGTTTTCAGGAGGTCGAGGCAAATTCCGATTTCGCCCCACGTTTGCTGTACTGTCCGCCTGACAAATCGTATTTTTAGCGCGCCTCAGACCTTGCAGATTCATACACAGCACAGAGGCTGCCTCTGATGCTGGCTTCGGCAGCGCCAAGGTGGACATACATGCAGATAAATAGATGGACCAGACGAGGGGCGAAACTCCTTCAAGAAAGCAGGGAATAAGCAGCGAAGGGATGCGAGTGAAGCGTTGCGGATATTCACCATTCCTTCGCCATTCACTTGGCGTCGGCCTCAAATCCAATCGACTCCCCGATATTTCTTCGATTCAAGATATTAACCTCTTAACTAAATAAGATTTCCAACTACCCGACAAATTATTATAAGTTCTCCTATAGTTCCACATTCGGAATGAGCTTCGCCAACAGTTTCTAACTTGAGCCAACTTCCGCCAACGGTTATTTCGTTAACTGATAATGCGGAACTAGTGGTAGCCGGTGAAGTTCTCCTGGAATTTATACCGACTGTACTCGCTGTACCTTGACGAAGCTGAGTCAGCGAAAGGATGGCGCAAATTTTCGAAGACTGTCAACTGAAATATTCCACAATCCTGCGCCCTACTAAATGACCCGCGAACTGGCTGGCTGGCGCTCCGATTTGCTGAATCCGGAATTTCCAGAATATTCAGCCGAACATGCAGCGTCCACTAATTAATTTTTTTCTCCCAATTCCTACCGGTGCCACTGAACTAGTATAAAAATACAGGTTTCGCATTCTATCGGGACGATCCGACAAATCGATTATCACACACTGGCTAAGGAAATATGCTGACGCTTCCCAGGATCTTCTTATTCTTGAACGATGTTACTCATTGTCAGCACGTGCGGTAGCCGCATCCTTGGTGGGATAGACTGCTAGATACATTCGTCATTTTTCCTTAGGCGCCATGGCCTTTGGCAACGGTGGGAAAGGGCAAAAGGGATATACGCGGCATTTCTCGCCGGCTAACCCCCTCGTGCGTGCAAAGGGGATGAATGACAAAACATCGAGGCCCTCCTGAAGGAAGCCGAGGGATCTTGCCTTTGTTATAAATCGGCCAGGAAGAAACTCTTTGCGTGACCGGCACGGCGCCCAGACAACCGATATCATCTTTCCATTCGGCCTCCTTCAAATATCACATGTCTCCTTCTCCTTTTCACTTACTCAGACTTGACACATTTTTTCGACCCGTGAATTTTTCGTCTCTACCAATGGAAATTTCACTAGACTCGAGTCGAGAAGATTAGCAAACGTTGAGAACGAGATCTTCCCAGAGAGTTGGGGGATATTTAGTGAGAGGACATTTTCGGAAAGAGACGTTTTAATGAGGCTGCAGGCAAGAGGGCTAGAATTTCTCGGGTCTCATACGCGCCTTTTATCTTGCACGGCACTTTACTTTAGTCAAAGTGATTTTTGCACTCGACTTTCACGCTGATACGCGAAGCCAAGTCTCGTCTAAGTAGAAAACGTACGTGAAAATAAACGGGTTTTCTTTTAGTAATGGTTTTTTCACTCTTCACACTAACACGATGGGTTCTTAGCCCTCTCGTTTTAAAGATACAAGCTAGATCCTCACCATTTCACCCGAGTCGATTGTAAATACGGATGATGATACCAATAATCTACCAATATCAAGCTTTTTCAATGAAAAATTCTCTGGATTCAATTTATCTGGTAGTTTGAACATCGGTGAGCTAACATGATTTTCGAGCATTCGTCGACCAGGCATAGTACATAAATTCCTGGGTCCACAGGATTTGTCCCGGCGACATTGGTCAACTTGTCACTTCGCCGAGGGCTTACGCTTCGACGGCTCCGACAGCACAGAGAATAAATCCTTTGTCATGTACACATGTACTTCGCACGCCCTCCAGAAGAATGTATCTGCTCTCTCCCTCTGTAGTATTTGCCTTTGCCTCAAGTCTGTTTCTACTCGATGATTTCCGGCTCGCGCGAGTTGGTTGACAGTCTTCCCTAGTCGCACCAAGTTCAGTACAAAAACGACAAATAGAACGCAAGTCAATAACTATAACTGGTACTATTTTAATCATGGTGGAAAATGACGGGGCCATGGAAAACGAATTCCACTTCAAGTATTATGTTAGACACACTCGAGTAATATTCATCTTTCTCTGTCGGTGAACTCTATCGTCCGGTGGTGGAACACCTTGTTTCCTTTTCCCCTTCTTCGATACCCCTAGCAAGGGAAAATCCCAGAAAGTACCCGTAGCAAGTACTACATACACTTTTGCCGATGGAGAGGAAGCTTTTCCTGGATGAAACAACTGTTAAACGGTACAGGTGAAATAACTCGAATGTTTATGCCGCGGATCTTGGTCCATTATTCTCCAAGTTCCTGCTTCTTCTCGACTTTTTCCTCCGAGAATAAGTCAAATTCACTTTATGGTGAATGGCCCGGTGAATGGTGAAAGACAATAGGTGGAAACAATGGGTGTGGCTATTTGTGTTGGAGGATCGAATATTTCAAGCAGCGCTATGGTATCCCGTAGTTGCCAGCTGTGGCGAACCACCGATCCACGCTGTGGAACAGGATTTTAATTCAATCGCTCTGAACGGGGCACCCTCGTAAAATATACAATTGAATTTGCTGGCTGGTCCATGAGGAAGAATAATGAGGGACAAAGACCGAGATAAAATGGGTGGTGGGGATCGTTCGACGGGTTTGAAAAATGGGAGGGGGGAAATCACAATCTCCCGACATTAAAGCTTTCACGGTCTGTAATACACTTTTAATGAACTTTTACGGCGGCTACGAATACTATTGCCTGCTTATCCGATGGCTCATTTTCAATCCTACAAACAGTTGATAGAAACTTTTCTTGAAGTACCGTCGCCAATTGCTAATCTTGGAAACGAAAAGTGTCAGTACCATTGAGTCGATCCATCTCTTTAAAGCACTCAGCACGTCAGGGAATCCATTTCGTAGGCAATGAAGGAGGAATTGAATATTTGCTGACGTTTCATGGCAAGTTGAGGAAATGACGGTGAACAGGCAAAAAGAGGGTGTGGAAAACATGGGTTATTCGCGGGATAATGTAAACTTGCAGTGTGTATTGCGGGTGATATTCAAAGATTGCACAAAGTGTTATTTCAGTGATGTGTGCTCGATAGCCGCACTGATCGATCTGTCGAGATTCATTAATGGCAGAGTGCGCATAAGCAGACAAATATCGCGTGCTTTGACATCGTCGTCCTTCCTGTTCCGAAGCCTTCTGGCTTTTATCGAAATTAACGAAGACCCTGGGGACAAGCGAGAGAGCGCGAACCCCCACCACTTCGACGTTGTATTGTAGGAACTTTTCATCAATGTATCAACCCTTGATTTCAGGGTAATGAGCCGCAGACATGTCAAGATTTGTTTAAACCATGACACTAGTCACATTAGCTCGATAGTCCAACCTTTAATTCAAATAAACGTTTGTGTTTCCGAGCGTAGCGATGCGCAGGAATTAGTTTACCGCCTCGGGTTAAAAATCTATTCAGCAGACATTTATTCGAATTGGATGTGGTCCAGACTCCGCGGGGGTATTATTGCGATGCGAGCTCGGAGTAGTTTAATTTTTGGATGATGCGATGGTGAAAGAAATTTAATGGAGTTGCTAATGTTCCATGATATCCTCGCAGTGATTTGATGATGGTGTCTGATTCAGGGTCTATTCGAATTACTCTATACAATGAGAAATAACAGGAGGTTTATCTCCTTCCATATCTAGATCGATCCGTGGGAGCTCGTATGGCCTATGGATATGTATATCCGTTATATCAAAGCACAAAGGCCTTTGACAAGACTCACCTTTCAAGTGCCGACTGTGCAGTGACAAATAATCCGAGGCAATTAGTGAGCTCGATGCTCTTCCATGAAAACGGAAGAGCCTAGAGCAGCTGGTGTGACTGGATAGGAAGGCTAGGTGGGAGATATTCTGGCTTCCTTCACTCTGTCAGTTCTGTTTGTTCGTGATATCAGAATGCGAGGGAGGGAGAGAGCGAGTGAAGGGGCGGCAGGAACACACTCTCCAGATTCTAATTTGAGTAGAAACACGGGTGCGCGCGTGAGGGCAAAGGGGTGTCTAGAAGCTCGCAGACCCGTCTCTGCATAAGGACGCTTCGAATGTTGAGCAAAGGTAGCACGTGCCTTCAAGAGCAGGTCCAGACAAGAACCCGGGGAGAAAGGACCCTCTTCCCAGCCGCCGTGATATGAAGAGGACTCAGTCGCGTGAGCCAACGAACCTCCACTCTTCGCACATTCAGATCCAATGAGGAAAAAAACACACGGAGCGAATTCAGGAATAGACGTAGGAGTGAAAGAAGAGGAGAGGACTGAGGAAAAGAGAGATTGAGAGAGAGTGCGAGTGAGGAGTTGCGCCAACGATATGATGAATTTCATCGGCAGTTCGCACGTGCGAGCGCCCGCTCATCGTGAACGCTCAACGATGAACGATCTGTCATTGTGTTCAACGGAAACCACAGTGGCAGCAGTTACCTCTCCATCACTAATCTCACCACCAACATCAATTTGTCCTTGCCCCAAGTCGAGAAAAAGTTACTATTTCCCTCGAGTAGATACATTTAAGTGCTTCCAACGACGATCATATTATTGAATTCATATTTCTCTGCCCCATTCTTTCTCTCTTTTTTCTTCCCATGCTATTTGTAGATTTGTGCCAGTCATCAATGAAGAGAAGTCAAGGATTAAAAGTATGTTCCTGAATTTATTCAAGTTTCGCGTAACTATACTATACTCGGCGGAATTCGGGTTCGCAAGGGGGTAACATTCGGCGTGATTAAACCGCTTTCATGAAATCTCTTTGAAAACGCCCATTCTCCAATTGCCGAGCGAAAGAAACGGTCGCTGTGCGCCCTCGCTTAAATCGAACTTAGAACAGAAACGCCCGGGATAAAAGGCGGTGCGAGAGAGAGAGAGAGAGAGAGAGAGGAAAAGCGGACTAGAAAGAACGGTTGGATAATTCGCAGGAAAGCAAAAGGTTAAAGCAGGGGGTGAATGGGGACACTGCACTTTGGAGACAAGGAAAATGGCTGTACATCCTGCGAGGCAGGAAAAACAAAGCAGGTAGAGATAAGCCGCTGAAAGTTGAGAGCAACGTACGAGAAAATTGCGGAAGGTAGTTAAGACCGTAATGGATTATTAATCTTTGCCAGACTGAAATCTTAATGGAGAGGAAATACTGCGTTTGGGATAAAATGAAGCCGTGCGGTACTAATAGAAGGCGTTCAATCCTTGGGAGGCATTACCACTTGCAGGAACCGTGGGAATCGGAAACAATAGACGCAAATATTTGATCGAGATATTGTACACGCACAGTACTGTTGGCTCAGGATTAGTCTGATTTCGACAGGGCGACGCGTAGTGGGCAATACAAAGCCCACCCCCGAAAGTCAATGGAGAGTTTGAAGTGAATGTAGGTGTGCTCACAGCCGGGGGCGAGAAATAGTCTGCGCCGTGTGTGCTCGGCATTCGGGGCGCCAATTCTCCTGTAATTTGTTCGGAACTTATGCACCTGAGCGACGTTAGCTAGCGCACCTAATTGCCAAATGAAATAATAATTTAAAATTTAATTTTAATACTATTTGAAATTTAATTTATGGAGTATTCTTGGCAGGGAAGGGGGAAGAATTGAGTGGACGGTGAAATGGATAGACGGCGGGGGGAGAGAAGAGAGACAGATTGGAGGATAGGATCGACGTAATGGGTGTAGGGTCGATATCGCGGTCCATTTTCGCGGAAAGAGGCCGCGAAGTGTCATTACCGGACCTACTCTCTCCACGGTTATATTGCAGCCAGATACTCGGTAGGTACTCTCCCTCTCCCTCTCCCTCGCCCTCGCCGGCTCCCATCTCTCTTCCTGGGCCCGTTACAAAGCAACCTCGAGAGGCAATTCCGCGCGAATATCAGCCGAGTAGAGTTGCCTTTTGATCGCCAGACCGGTTCGCCGATCGCGTTTGAAGTTTGAACCCGTGAATAAAACCGGGCGAACGATTACAACAGGATTCCAGGCTCTTTCACCGGTCAGCCGCGTACCGCTAGCCACTACCACTTCAAGTAGTCTCTTCGACTTGGAATTATTGTCCCCCCGTTCCTTGCCAGTAATCCCGACGCAGAGGCTGACCGAGCATTTAGTCGGTCCATTCCTCGTCCATTATCAATGAACACTTGCGCTTGTAGACCAAGAGCTCTTCCCACGCTTACCGCTTTCTTCCAATAGAATCGGAGGAAGAAGTCTGTCAGTTAGAATTAAACATGGAGAAAAGAGAGCGCAAGCTAAAAGTATAGGAGGTAGTTAAGACTTATTGTGAAGACCAGTGTTACATTCAGAGACTGACTGCTTCCCTCCCCTTCTCCCCACCGACACGGAGGAAAATGTTTGAGGAAGGAAATGCGGGTTTTCGTCGTGGGATGACAATAATGCAGAGCCGGTTATCTCAGGCGCAGCTGGTCCATTCGAAAGAGCGAGCGCTTGAAAACATGCGACACTACTTTAACTCTTTCTGCCCTGTCTCTTTAACCGGAGGCTTGCCTGCTAGCCGTGAAACTGCCGCCTGAAAATTCCGTCGACTATGAGCTTCTGCCATTAGGTTGAAAAGTTTCTCATCGAGCGCACCCGCTCCAGCACCAGCTTCATCCTCTCCATCTCCCTCTCCCTCTCCTGCTTCTGCTCTTCGGATTCCTCCTTCCTTCTCTGCACGTATTTTTCGTGTGGTCGCCTGGCCGCCTTTGTTCCCAGCGAGAAACTTCACTTTGTAGCTTTCGTTCTCTGTACGCGCGGTCGCGAACCCACGCTTCCGCTTTGGAATTTCCTCGAGCTCCCTCGCTATCTTAATCCTTTTACCCCGATCATACCGGTGCTTCACCCATAACGGATCCAGGACCCAAATTAACTCATTCTTCTTTACTCGAGGTATTAAACCACCCGCGGCCACGCGTGGCTTCTCGTTCAAGTCCCTCATCAAGCGCAGGAGCAAGATTGCCCTTTGTGCGCACTGCATCATTATAATACCGTCAAACTCTTCCGCCAATTTGATTATCGCAAGTGCTATGCGGAAATAACGAGAAAACCAATTTACTGGGGTGATACTTGATAATAGGTTTCCATATCTGACCATCAGTTTGTGACCAGTGTGTATAACAAGAACTCGGGACGAACATTTTGCCGCCGGCGCGTTTCCCTCTGGCAATGTGAAATCGCGATGTACATTAATTGCATCCATCAGCGGACACGGTGATAATCAATATTTATTACTTGGAAGAGCTGTGCAAATAAAACGATTTAAATGCTACCGCCTGCAATTTTTGTAATAATTCTTGTAAACATGATCTCTCACCGAACGGCTACAAATCGCATGCACGAGAGCAGCAAATGGATTGCCAGATAAATTTCAGCCGGAATTAAGGTGGAACGAGCCAGGCCGTAAAAAGGCATTTACAAAATGGGGAATCGCGGTGTTAGCTCGCCGTTATAACTTATCGAACTCTCCAGCTCTCACCTTATATAAATGAAGATACCCCAAGTTAAACACGAGAAATCCCATCGGGGAATAAAAGTCCGGTGGAAATGGCAGGAAGAGTAGGACGAAAGTTATAGGTTCTCGATCCCCGACATCGTAATTACCTGCGCCCACTGGGTGCGAACGACTCCAACTTTTCGAGTGCTTCTTAAAAACAATCCGCTTTCGCGGTTTCACTCCGCCTCTTCTCCGAAGACTGTGTACTTTTAATAACTTGTTTCCCGTCCACGAATATAATTGTCTTTGTAATTATTATTAAATTATCTACAAATCATTATGGAAATATTATAACATTGTGGAAATAGTGAATCGTTGGATAAAATAGCCAGGTATGAATGTGTTAAGTTGACCCTCGGTAAATGTCGACGTGTCCCCCATAGCAGCCGGTTCACCGAGGCTGCAAGAAATTCGTGGAGAATTTCAGTCGAGCGGACAGACGGGCTAGCAAGGGGTCGACATAGCCGGGTAATCAAAGTGCCATCAGACGTACTACCATATGGATCTTGTATACATAGTGAGAGTTGTGTGCGTAAACGCGCACTTGACGACTTGAGCGGGGAGGAAAGGTGTGGTTGAAAGCTTGCCATATAACAGGCTGGTGAATGCGTGATTGTAAACAGTCGGCAAGTAAACTGGCAAGTGGCACCAGCTCTTATTTGAGCCAACCGCTCTACGATAAACAAAGAGTTGCGAAAGGGGTTAAGGGATGCGTTAAATGGCGGAGAGTGGTTAACCGGTGGGAACAAATTTAGCGGCGATTTCGCAGAAAACGGCAGTAAAATCGGGTCTGGATCCCTCCACTTTTTAACGCGACGGCCTTTAGCCTCAGTGCGCCCACCTATTAGCACATCGTTCGCCCCCGCCAAATTGCCGGCTATAACTTTCAGGGAAAGTGCAGGCCGCGGCGCCGCCACTGCCACCGCTTGGTTAACACCAGGTTACACCTATGCGTGGAACATTGCGGATTCTAGGCCCCGCCGCTCCTGCTTCCAGAGGGAGCGAGAGAGATAGGGGATGCCAGCTGTAAGCTTGTAATTCACAATGCGCTTTTGGAAGGTGAACGTATGCGAATGTGCGTTAACATCTCGGCCACTGCGAACGCACAATTAACAAAGCTGTTGAGGCACGCAGCCCATACCAGCCAACAATTTATAGCTTACATTTTGCATCTAGCACAATGCGAATCGAACACGCACAGCGGATAATTCTGCCAATAGAATCGACCAATCAACTCAGTCCTCCCTGTGAATTCTCAAGCATGAAATACTGCTCTCGCTTCTTCTTTAATCTCCAATTCAATTTATAATGCTATTCCCGTAAGCAACGGTCAACACCTAGCCATGGATGTTTGTTACGAAATTCATCCCTTGGGAATTCATTCTCTCTCTTCATCGATTGTTGGAGTACACGCTCCAGTAGGTACGTGTGGCTTGCTCTGATATTGGACATTCTTTTAAATTGGATTTCTTCCAATTATTAAGTTCCGCCTCATTTCGCTTTCACCCTGATGATCGGGCGGTATTCATCAATCACCCTTACACACGGCTGTCCTTTAATTAACTGCCATCCTCAGCGAATCTCAATGTGATAATGGAATAACCAAGGGTGTTAGGAATTCCGCATACTCGATCCTATATTCCAATTACTTTTCTCAAAATTCTCCACTGCGCTAGTAAAATTCAACGGGACACACTCGTACGCGATATACCTTTGCCTATAAGCGAGGAAATTCCTCTGTTTGCCGAACTGGAATTGCACGACGTTACACAAGCTCGAAGCATCGACTACACGGCTCGATATTTTTTCAATGGCCTGTGCGACGGCGCACCTTTCATCAACCGACGATTAGATTTTACGAACGAATGTTTTTTACCGTCCAGCAGCTACCGCTGAAAATCCTGTCGAGTGAACTGATGGCGAAAAATTTATTCCCCTTTATCACGCGCATTCGTAGCCCGTGCTTTCGCGAAACGACATGAAACCTTCATCTTTCGAGCTTTTCAGTATGTATGTCAGAGAATGGCCTGATGAGCGGAAGGGCTCGAATTAGACCTTTCGCATCCCATTATAGCCTAGCTTCGCATCATCTCCGGCCATTATCTATGCAGAGCACTGTCATCCCTTACGGCCTTACGCCCTCTTACCAAAGAGAATATATTCTCGACCACCGGCGAATAAGGCGAACACATACACCAAAACAGGGATCTGTCGGCAACGAAATCCATCAGAATGCGACCCCTCGACCCATTGCCTCCGATCCAAGTTTCTCCAACATTCGAAGGAAGACTTTCCGGATTAAATTTTCAAGGATAACGAGTGTACGTGAGGAGGACAAACAATCGTCTGAAATATTGTACGCCGATCAAACATGAGGAAGGGTTAAACGAATTCATAAGGAGGCTATGTAGTTGGGCGAAACGAAAACGAGTTGAGGGGGAGCCGACGCAGCAGTGCTATCAGTAGAAAAGTGGTATAGGTCAACGTCCAAGTTGGTTCGATATAGCCCCGATGATATAGGAAGTTGGCCCGGAATTTTCCAACATGTGCGTCAGAAACACGAGAGACAGACAAGCTTGCCACCCCTTCTGAACCCAGTGCCGATAGGACTTTCGTTCACATAGCTCATATCCGAAGTTCAGCGACTTTGGATGCGCCACTTCCGCATTGGAGGGCATGTCGCACAGGAAGGAAGAAGTCATCCGTGCGCAAGAGCTCGCACGATCGGTCGGTCAGGCGACTAGATCGGCTGCTGGATCTTCATGGATCGAGTAGCAGCCTGGCTGGGATCCTGATCGAGCGGCTGGTATCAAATAGCGCCAAGATACGCTCTGACCCTTTATCAGTGGCTCAATCGAGGGCATAGCAGTTGCTGCGATAGAATCGAGCCAGAGAGAAAGATCTTCAAGAACATGTATGTGAAGTTTTCAGTAGTCTCTTCGGGAGCCGATAGATATTCTCTTTGTACATTTTAATCGGCGAAATACCGATTTATATCAAACGGGGAACTTGCAGACTGCGGCTAGCTTATTCTACTGATCACTCTCTAACTGCCGATAAAACAAGTGGGTGGCAGAGCCTGTTAAAGCCGCAATTACCACTGCTTTCAATATTGAAAGAACGCACTGATCCCCGGGATTCAATCGCGGGAATTTAACGTCGGTCAGATTGTTTCGGCACGTGCTGTGGAAAGTGTGCGCACCGCTTTAATTAAAAACGACGCTTCCAGTAGATTATCCTGCTACGAATGTGCATCGGAATTCGTGATTGCAGTGACGATATTCTTACTGGACCTTCCCGATCTCCAGCATCCCAGCGAATTACACGAATTGCGCCGGCTAGTTAATTTTATTCGAGTACAGCCAATCACTTGTACCTTGTCGTTCGGAGAACTAACGAACAGGAAACTACGAGGTTCGTATATTTAACTATCAGATTTAATATCATGCAGTACCAGGATTGCATGGGCGAATTGCCCCATTAAACCAGTTGAAATCACATTAATAAACAACTACCAAATTCATTGGGTATGGAGCTTTAGTACCCCGAAGGCACGCTCATAACTGTTGGCCCAAGCATCATTCATCAAGTTGATTAATAACGATAGGCCCACTAATAACATTCCTAATATGTGATAGTAACAGCTACGCTACTATGTCAATGAGATCTCAATGCTTTGATAGAGTGATGGAAAAGTCAAAGATTCAGTTGCCAATTAAACAAGCCAGGTTCAGTGGGTGATTGCCGGGGGTCAATCGATGAGAGTTAACAACCGAGAAAGAGAGAGAGAGAGAGCCAGCGCTTTCGAATTCGGCACTCGATGACAGTTGACTGATCTATATAAAGGCTTGATGCTGCTAGTTGCACGTGCATCTAGAAGTAACGAAATTTAACCGAGGGTAGGTATTGCCTTACGTTGAGGCAGGATAATCCCAGCGACCCGAGGGATACCGTCGGTCTTTCTATCGAAATCCATCGCAGAGAGTGTGTGTCCTAGGCGGGATATGGGCGACACGAGGGGGGACTCGGAACTTTGGTCAATATCGGAGTGTACGGCCGGCAGAGTCTCGCTTTGCGATTGTCGACACAGCCGCTGTCCTCGAGTTTCCTCTGTCCTAGCCGATTCACTAGAAAGCTGGCCGAACTGTTTGCGATGCGTTTCCAAGCTCCAAATACCGAGAAACACTCGGAAGTTAGAATAAATCGGGGGAAAGGGGTGGAGAGCAGGGGTGGGGCGGGGCGGGGCGGGGGATGGGACGAATAGAGAGGGGGTGAGTGAGCGGGGAGAGAGAAAGCGTGCTTAGTGCACGGGACGGAAGGAAGCGAAGCCAAACGTTTCCATTGTTTTGAGGAAAAGAGACACTCCTCCTTGAGGAGGCCTCTCGACAAACTTTCAGCGAGCCGGCCCATTTCAGCAGCGTCATTAGTATCGCTGTCGCTAGCAAGAGTACTTACTTCTCTCCCACGACGAATGGAAACCGTACGAATTCGACAGCCATCTATTCGGCTAGTAAATAGTAAAAAGTTAGCATATCCAGCTGAAAAAACGGAACCGCTCTATCAGAGGATGTAGGTCTCTCTCATCCGGCGAGGAAAGGGAAAAGTTCCACTTAGATGCGGCACAAAGCCACATGAATTAAGAGAAAGAGTGGCTCGCGCGTAGGAATAATGAGGGAACTAGCGGAAAGTACATTTTTGGCAGAGAAACATCTAGATCTGGACCATCCTCGTTTGAAATCGGAGTCTGAATATTCCCCACTCGGAATTGAGTAAGCAGAGTCGGTCCCTTGACTCCTCAGGCACGAGACAGCTTAATATCTGATGCTCGATTATGGAAATTAGGCCGGTGTCTTCTTCGAGGAAGACACGACGAGAGAGAGAGAGAGAGTGGCTTCCTCTATCCGGAATCATCTGTTAGCCTACTGATTAGAGTGGTGCAAAGTCCAGGCTTGGCACTGGCGAGAAAGGCGGATAGGGAAGGCAGGGAAGCAGGCAGGCTCGTTTGCGTGTCGAGAGCCGAGAGCCGAGAGCCGAGAGCCGGGAAAGAGGAAGGGAAAACGGCTAGAGGTAGATCAGAGGGACCCTCGAGGACTCAAAGTGTTGCGATCGATGCTTCCTAGAACGCTTGGCATAATCCGCGCTCGAGATGCTGTCGCGTGGCTTCGTTAGGAAGTTACTAGGCGGCTCATGATGAAAATCTCCTCTTCAGAACGTACCCTGCCACAGACGGAGTCGCGACATACAAGCGTAGGAAGCGGAAAATTTCTCATCAGAATCCCTTGACGTCTTCTTACCCCCGGCGAATTAGAATTCTAGTCCCTACCCAATCCGGGAAACTGTCACTTTGAACGAGAGAAAGAGAGCTTTCTACTTTCCACGAGGTCGCATGGAGAACGCTTCCTTAGCTGATTTTCATTGACCATCCGCTCAAAGAAAGAGAAAAGATAAGTACTTCAAGTATCAGTAGGGTACTAGGCCGAGGGTTAATCTCGGCGTCCATGCCTTCGATGCAGGAAGATTTATCAGAATATGGGTAGCTAGCAGATCGTAAAACTTAAGAATGGCTCCCAAGAGTCGAATTGGTGGGATACCACCTTTCAGTCAGCCGGTTGAAATCCCTTCTGTTCGAGAATGGATCGTGATCATCGACGACGTATCAAGACTCATTGAAGAAAGAGGTCCCGGGGGTGGTACCCTCTTAGTCGCAGACACGGGACCTAGCTCACTCCCTCTTTCTTTGACAGTGCTGGATCTCAAGAGTGGCGAGTGTGTTAAATGGAGAGAATCCTCGAGAATGAAGCGCGTGCGAGACCCAAATGATCGCTCGAGTATAAAAGCGAGCTGGTGCAAGAGCGTCGACGAGGTGATCCACGCGTCACAGGTGGCGCTGGCTGTGCAGAGTGCTGAAGAGTCCGAGCGATTGTGTTGCCGCCAGCACTGATTGTCAGCGGAGTCACCCGCCAGAGAAAGGGGGTGAGCACGTAATCCAAAAGTCCGCGGTGGTGGCGACTGCGGCGAGAGATCATGATCCAACGTGAGATACTGAGAGACAGCGGGAGAAGAATGGGGCGAGAGGAAGTCAAGAGAGAGGCAAAAAGGATACGCGTCTTTTCTGGACGGGGTGAGGGCTTGAGGGGTTGGGGTTGGGGTTGGGGTTGGGGTTGGGGTTGGGGTTGGGGTTGGGGGATCGGAGAGATGGCATTGCGAGACTTTGAAGCGCGCTTGGGGGTGGAAGAGGAAGCGGAGAGGGTGGGCATAGAGAGCGCAGAAAGGGCGAAATAGCAGTCGAGCGTCAAAGGGGCAAAAAGCGAAAGGACGGCTCGCTTCCTCGCTCGCTCGGTAGCTCTGGCGCGGCTGTAGAACCGTGCCAGCAGCCAGCAGCCACCACGACCGCAGACCAACCGCCCGCACACCTTACCTTTGTAATATTCTTTCGCTGCCGCTTGCTCCCGAGTGAATACCCAATAAGAATCCTCTGGGAAACTGGACTAAGGTCTAAGGTACAACCTAACGAGTACCGCCTACTACCCCGCCAGCCTCGAGGCAATCTTCACAAAAGCTTTCCTCATTCCACGCTGCGCGCCAATATTCGATACCCAAGAAACCCAGCGAACCCTCTCCGTCTGCACCACTGGCATTCCGATATGTTTAACTAGCTGGTAGTTAACTTTAACTCCTCGCAGTACCGACTAATAGAATCAAGCATGGAGACTGTACGAATACAATTGTCGTGAAAGAGAGCGATTACATTCGTCGCGAATCGTCAAGAAGCGGGAGAAGAGAGGATTGGACAGCTGCAGGGGCGGCTGGCACGTACTCGGAAATCAGATTCAAAGAGGCGGAGAAGTGTATCGGCGGCGGCACGGCGGCACGGCGGCCCTGGAAAATTGCTCGCGCCGAGAAAGCGGGTCGAGGAGAGAGATGACTTGGTTCAATAATGCGTCGTCTCTTGAAAGTTGCTTTGTCGCAAATATCGCGTGACTTGCCATCGACATCGAAGAGGAGGCAAGGGGATGCTGGCTCGCAAGAGAAAGAAATTTTTCACTAAGTAAAAGCCATCATCGGAAGAAAATACATTTACAGAGCATTTCCATGAACCACTGCTTTTCCGTAGCAAGGATCTATAATCGATGAATGTTGCCTTATAATTATTATACGTGATACCTCGCGAACACAATATGAGATTTCCTAATTTCAATTATTCTGTAATTAATCTGCGTCACACAATTACCGTGTCGATTCCCGAAGAGAGTAATCGAATTCCCTTGGGTTTCCAGCCAAGTCATCTGCTTAATGAACTCGAATCCAATATTCTTATTGAACTCGTGGAATTGTCGCGATTGTCGTGTACGTAATTTCTAAGGTTTTAATTACTATTTTATTAGTCGCCAAGAAAAAGAAAAGCAAGAGAAAACGAATGAGGGAGACATAGGTTAAGAATCGCGTACCTCCTGCTACAGGAAACCAAGCCAAGTTGTTTTCAGCCAGGGACATTTACACTGTCAAGTACAAGAGCTTTAAATTTTGCGCCGTTCGTCGAGGTAATTATCTGGAGCGTGGAGTGGTGTGGCGAAGAGGGCAAGGGTAGGACTGGAATTGTCGTAGTAACGATATCAATCCTGGGAAATGAACTGGCTTGGAAGTGAAGTAGCACAATCGGTTTCCGCATCCGTTCAACCGGCCAGTCGCTGACTCCTTATACCTGGAGTGAATGCCCTCGAAATGGTAAAGCTTGTTATCGTGTCGAGACTCGGTTCCCTACATTTTTAATTATGCTTCCTCCATTCCTGCTCGCTGCTAGTGAGTATTCCAAGCGCATTGAAACGGCACGAGGAAATCTAATGGCAAAGGTAGCAAATGGAGTCCGTATTCCAATTACTTCCGGTAATAACTTTATAAATATATATTTCAAGACCCCTTAAAAAATTTGCGAATAAATGAATTTTGAGCTAGGGCTCTGGAATTTATATCACTTCTTCCTTGATGCAAAAAAACATTCCCCGCCAAATTTCAGCCCCGGAAAATGTCGGGAAGTATGGAAAACATGGGGAAAACCATAAAACTTAATTATTCAGGATCGGTTTTCCATGTGTTTTCGGTACAATTCCGACACTTTGGCCACTGGTTTCATGTTTTCTATCCGTTTTCATACTCAAACAATCGATTTATCAAGCGTTCGTCAAAGTCCGAGAACCTTCGAAAAATCGAAAATTTTAGAAGGGGTACACCTTAAAAAATTTGCGAAAAAATGAATTTTGAGCTAGGGCTCTGGAATTTATATCACTTCTTCCTTGATGCAAAAAAACATTACCCACCAAATTACAGACCCGGAAAATGTGGAGAAGACTTGAAAACATAGGAGAAACCGTCAGAATTAGATAAAAGCAATTATTCAGGATTGGTTTTCCATGTGTTTTCAGTTCAATTCCGGCATTTCTGCTACTGGTTTCATGTTTTCTATCCATTTTGATACTTAAACAACCAATTCATGAACAATTCAGGAAAGTTGGAAAAATGGCGAAAAATAATTTTTTGCAAATATACTTTTATACCGGAGTAAAATATATCCTACTAAAAGCATAGTATAATAAGAGTTATTCTGCTGGCAGATAGTATAACTCTACAGTAAATACTATTATAAAAATGAAATGAATGTCAGGGTTAAGTTGTGTTGGTAGGTACGAGCGGCGACCCTCTATTGGTCTGTCGGGATCGGCTAGTCTAGTTATACCGGTCAATATAAAACGCGGAGTCCCCAAACAAAGGTAGGATTTTACTATCAGGCCATAAAAGTATCGGATCCTCTGTAGTCGAAGAGGGAGGTGGACGTAGGTTGGGCTGGGACCTGGGACCTGGGACCTGGGACTGTGGCCGGTTGGCAGCTCGTAAAAGCTCAGAAGTGCCAGGTAACAGACACGTGAAATATGCTGACGCGCGTAGAAGAGGGCGGCGAGTTCGATGGCGTAGTTTACAAGTTTACAGAGCAGCTTCCAGCAGGACAGGTTTATGTTTATATAGGCATAACGCATGTCCCGGCCCGCTCTCAACTTCCATCAATCGATATGCATCTGATCCTCGCACCACCGACCTGACGTCTCCTCTCTTTTTTCGGGGCTAGAAATGCCGTGCGTTTGCCTGGCGTTTGTCAGCCAGTGGCGTAAACAATTTCCCCGATATTTTCTGCTTAAGCCCCAATGAATATTCACAGCCGCGCCTCGGCCCCTGTTGCTTGATCGGAGCTTTGGCGCTGAACTTTCCGATCACTCCTCTTGGCCGATCAAGAGAATGGAGGAGCGATAGGCCGGAGTAAGCACAGCAGGCTCGTTGGACTGCATTATTTGGTGACGAAAGGAGATCCCGCGCGCTGCAAATGGCCTATGACATCTTACGGAATAAAGGAGCGAATTGTCACTAGTGTAATCGGATGGCAATGCCGGTAGAAGCACTTCGCCGATGATTACACCAACGAAAAAGCGCTTTAGTTGGGCGAACGAGTGAAAGAGTGAGAACGAGGTCAGCCAGATTTTCGTCTAGCAACCAGATACTCTCGAGTGCCACTCCACCGCGACTGCTTTCGGATCGGCAGAACACCCGGTCGACATGCTGTTTAACAGTTGGACCTGTTTCGCGTGAATCCGGATTATTAACATGAACACCCGATGCTACGGATTACCATGTGTGTACCATGTCCCGTGTCTGACAATGAGTATGGCAGGCATTATCCATTTAACAACAATCGGTTGCCCTTCTAGAATCTCGAATTCGAATTCATACGTTCAGTGGCTCAATCTGTGCCTCGCAGTCGGAATCAGACAAATCCCTAAGTTACAAATAACGATTGGCATCTCATTAATCGAACTCGGCCAGTTGATCTGGGTAGGTGGTTATTCGTTCAACTGGAGTAAGTGGAAAATGTTCGTCCAGTTGGTAATGGGTGGTAGACGGACGGCTAGCTAGTTCGGCAAGTGGCTCCAATTAAAAACTTGACGTTACCCCGCCGATTACTAATCGAGAAGCGGGCGAATAGCAAGGAGAGAATTCGCGGCGGCCCTTCCGATTATTTCCGTCACAGCTCCCGGTAGGTACATATGTACATAGCAGCTCGCTGCATTCTCGATCCGTAGTGGCAAACTTTCGGGACATTTTCAATTTGGCGGAATTTCACCGGGTCGAGAGTGACCCGGCTGAGAGCCCCGTAAATTTCCAAGTACTCTCCGTCTCCTCCTCTCATTATACTAATCGCGAGAGGGTGGACGCTCTCCCACTCGCATCCATAAACACGCGGCTGGCTCACTTGGTTCAAGTGGCATAGCGTTTGCAGAATTCCCATTTCCACGGATTAGGAGACGATATCATTGAGCACGTTGTCACTTAACCACGCAAATATTAGAAAGACTGGGCAGCGTCGACTAATGAGAGCGGCTCGTTACGAATTATTAGTTTATATTCTGTACGGCTAATATGAATACAATTAAAAGCCCAGGCTATTAGAGTGCAGACCGGGATTGCATAGCCAACGAGCTGCAAATGCGCATCGATTTAATATTATCACAGCTTTATTAACAGATGTTACCCACATCGACAAGCCCACCCCGCTGAATAGAGTCGAGCTTTTATCAGACCGAGGATATTATTACGCCAGCGTTTCCAAATCATGGAATACGAGCGCAGTCTGATTAGGATCGCGGCGCGACGCGGCTCGCGATAATCCAGCAATGGCGCGAGAGTGGGCGCGTTTGCGTCTCTGGTATTAAAGAAGAAAATGAATTGCTGGTTGAAGGGAGGCGTCGCGTCGTGCGAGTTACCGGCTGCTGTAGAATCGAACCTACCCGCCCGCCCCGCCGTACGTCTCCGACGACGGCTCGGAATTATTCTCGCGGGTACATTGGCGCCCCATATCTTCACGATGAAGGAACGGTCGGATTTTGAAGAGTTATACCTCGCCGATTCACAAAAGCACCATCGCACGAGTACACCACCGCGCCCCGTCAATAAGCTCTCTCCTAGCGACGCCCGACGCCCGACGCCCGACACTATTGTCGAGCACATGAAATGCCAATAGTCACGCTCGACCGAATCGTAATGAGCAACAGTTAGAAACGCAAAATCCCCGGGATATGTTCGCTGAAATGTGGGATTGGAAATATAGTACAAGTAGGGATTACGTAAGAGCAGAGTTGCCTTCCGTTTTAGCCCCCTCCCGAATTCAAACTAATCCCGAAGGATGCTGCGTTCCACTAAAGCAAAAAGTTTACCAACCCCGCTCGCTAATTATTCCATATCTCATTAGTTATCACCCTAATTACCGAAGAGCTCTTATGAGTAAGGAGTACCACAATTATTAATTCGAAAATAAACAAATCAAATAGTTACTAATTATGTATTGTTATTGAACAATTGAATTGTTTTCTCGTGCATGTCTGGTTTCGGCCGTAGGACGGATTTTGCGGATTATAACCAGCCCCATTGTAGAGGGTAGAATGTGAGGTAAAAAATTTGAAATTTTACGACCTCTCCCGTACCTTCATTCAAATATTGAATTCAAGCATTCAGCATGCCACTGCACTGACTACATGACGACTGGATTGAAGAGATCTGGGTCATCTTGTCCTCGCTAGGAGCATAGAGCAGGAAGCATGTCTCGCAGATTCGAGTGTCTTGAGAAGCGGATGTCCTTTCTCTCATTCTCCTGGCATTCCTTGGTAGGCTAGGTAGTGAATATCGGTGCACCGAGGAGCCAGCAGGATGACTAGGACATTACCCGCCTTTGGGGATACTCAGGCGGTCCATTGTGGATCCATTGTTGGTCATAACCATTTGTTGAATCGAACGTGCTATTCTTGCGTGAACAATGCTCGCCACAGACGGGACGACTTAACCGGGAAGGGGTTCCATGTCTCAAAGGACTGGACTCGCCTCGGGATAGAGAGTGAGAGCCAGTCGTCAGTACAAGAAACGCTTTAATTTTGACAGGAAGCGCTCGGTTGATATGCCGGGACACAATCGCTCGGGACAATAAACGGAGCGAAGAAAAGGTAGAGTAGGCTCTCCTATATCCCTCGGTGTATTTGAAAAGCTGCGAATCCGCCAGCAAATAATTCGAGGTGACGTGCTCGCGAGAAATTAGCTTTCAACGTTTCCCGAGTGTTGCTCCCCTTGGCCAATTTCATGAAGCAAAAGCTCGTCGGATATTCATGCGGACGCTTATTTAAAAATCCCTCTGACAAGTACGAATTAGCCATCGCTCTCTAGTATAGCTAGCTAACTGAATAATGGACCACTTCTATGAGCTTTCTGTCTCCTAGAGAGCTTTTGGAAGGACTACCAATCATTGGATTGGTCGCGCTCACTAGCGGCTTGCAAGTATCTAGCTCGCGATATCACTGTCAAGCCCTTCTGTTTCTCGTCCTCATAATTCACCGGTTAATGCCAGATCAGCGCTATCGGGAGCGCTAATCCATCCTGACGGATTCGCTGTGTAGTAAAACCGTAAGCGCGCGACATCCCGATTGCAGTTTACCCTCTCCCTTGATCGATAATTCTACCGAGACTGATCTTTATTCACGGCCTTTTTATCGATGCGCCGCCACTGAATATGCTTCCGTCCATTTTCGAGGACATTTGGAAGTTAAAATTAAAGTTTACCGCCGCAAGCTTTAATTTTAACCGGCGAAGTGTAACCGCATGTCCCACGGGATACTGATCCTTCCCATTTTTTGCCAGTTGCCATTTGCAACCGAGACACTTGGCGTGGTTGTCGTCCGTCTGCTTCTTGTTGGCGGAGAAGAAGTTGGAATCGCTTAAATATTCTCGGATAAAAGTTGAAGCTCGCTGAAAAAGATTCAGGTCCGGGCCGACTTAACTTTTCCTGGAGAGAGCCGAACGAAGAACTGATTCGCTCGGCCCAAATTAGCGGCGTGGATTTCTTTAGAAGTAAGCAAGTCGTTATAACCAGCATCAATTTGCAGTTGCGCATACTTTTCTTTGAGGAACGGTCGAATTCCCTCGTTTCCTCCTTTTCACGGAACTGGCCTCACCGTCTGTAAAACTCCATTTCGTCTCGACTATCCCGTTTAACGCAAATTTGACCGGGAATCGCAACCAAATATAAGTCTTTTTCTTGTTAACTCTAGTGAAGTAGTTTACCCGAGCAGCCTAGCATCAGTAATGTCCTAAAGTCTGACCGTATGCGAAACTCAGTCAAAACCCCGAGGACTTCGCCCTTCGCTTCTCCGGATCGCCGGGTGGGAATGTGCTTAAAAGCAGGACTCCTATTTCGCTACGTCTAATGTGAATTGGCTCGAGAGTGCTCGCAGTCGCGCAATTTTCTTGAGAGACTCCTGAAACGCCAGGCTGTCGTCGTCGTCGTCGTCGACCTATACACAGCAAGGTCGTCTTTTAACAGAGACGCCCTTCTTCCGAGATAGAATGCAGCCTTCCCATCGCGTGGCATGTAGATATTAATACAAAGGGCGAGAAAGGAAGTCATACATGCGATCTACATTTTCCCTAAGAGCCAATTACCCCAGGAGCAATATCAAAGAAAATTTCGACGAATTCTCTCCTTGCTCTCCGGTGAGCTCTCGAGCAGAGTAATTCTCCGAGTACGATCGAGTTTGGAGAAAGTTTTGCAGACCGCCACTGAAGTTGAGTATGCGATATAGGCGGGCTCTGGGTAAAGTCGGTCTGTCGGTCCCATTAAAAGCAGGACTCGCATAAAGGAAGCAGCGCACGCGGTCGTCGGGAAACGCCGCGCCAGTTGTGCGACGGGCGAAATTACGCATAATGGAATATCGGATGCGCAAAACTGGCTTGGATTGCGTGCTACCGATGAAGAGTTGCAGGTTGCAACCTGGAGTGCGGACTGCCGGCCAAAAGCCATCGGGAGCTTCTTCCACAGGCGCTTGTAACGCGGCCAAAACTTACAGCCGATGATCGTAGAGGGATTTCTATCATTTCGACCGACGCGATCGCGGCGACGGGCTGCGTGTGCCAAAACCATAGGCGCATACAATTTGATTGCTCGATTTTCGGTAGGGATGATGTGTACGGAAATTTAGAAAGTTCTTCCAAAGAGACTTGCGGCTATTTATTACCAAGCGATAATAAAGCTCAGCCTTATTTGCATAACTCGTTAAAGCGTAACGCTTCTCTCTGGCTGGCTGGCGCCGGGCCGGACCGGGCCGGCTTTTTAAAATTAGGCCACCCCAAGATTTATGCGCGCAGCGTCACTTAGCGGATTTAGCGCAGCCGATCGTAATTTGCAATTGTCAAAGCATTAATGCCAGCAGTCGGGCCAATCATGAACCCGGCCGGTACCTGCGGGATGCGGCTGTGGCGCAGAGAAATGCCGTGAAAAATTAACAGGATCGTTAGCCGCGTGGCCAGTATTAACAGCGTCCATGCATCTCCGTTTATCTGGGTGCGTTCGCCAAAAGACAATAACGTTGCCAGCAATTTGTGAAGCCGAGGAATTCCTCCATCCGTTACTCAGGCGCACTAGATTTAATTTAGCGACCCACTAAATTACGGGAGAACGAGAGGAGAGCCGGTAGCCGACAGCGGTCCACGTGATCTCGACCGCTTTCCTTTTCTCTCTCTCTCTCACTCTCTTTCTCTATCTATCTTTGTTCCTCCCACTGAATGCGAACAAGATACTCGCCGCACTAGCGGCCATCACCTAATATGAAATGCACGCTTTATTACCAACCCGCGAATGTAGCGACGCCGGAAGTGAAACGCTCCATAAACCCCATCTCCAATCCCTCGAACTTAACGCTGCAGCTCTCCCGAATCCCATGAATCTCACGCGCTGCCGTTCCGAACTATTGAAAGCAAAAAAAGCCAGGCTATCGCCATAGATTTCCAGTGAAGTATCCCTCGGCTCTTCTCACCAATATTTCCTCGCAATAAAGCTAGACTCTGTATGAAAACGGTTTCTATTGTCGGACGGTAGCTCTAACTCAACTTGGCGCGCTCCCTTTGACCAGCGAATTCATCAGGTTTCACCAGCAAACCTCTTGGGTATTGCGTAACTGGACCATCTTCTGGTAATGAGACAGCTCTCACTTGCAATGCTGACAAATGTTACGAGAGGAGGAACGTCAGTGGTTTCTCTCCCAGTTATAATTTATTAACACCCGCAGAACTTACTATAGAACTGTCTGCGGCTAGTAGTACGACCAAATAATGGGTCAGACTGGGCTATCCTATACTCCTAAATCATACTCTATTTCTCGAGCAAACTGTAAGTCATATATCGCTTTGTGCTACTAACTAATACAACAAATCCTCAATGAACTCAATGTCTTCAAAAAATAACGTATGTTAATTAATTATTGCAATTGCAATTGCAATAGTAAGACAATTGGATAACAACATTGGACAACAGGAACACACATGTTAGCCAATCTGTTATATCTACACGATGCTGGGGATTAACTTCTCTAGTCATGAGACAAGACTCCCTCGTGTATCTGTGACCGACCGTTCCTATTTACTATCTCTACCTGGTTCAGAAAGCCAGTTGACCTATCGAAATAAAGTTGACCCTTGTAAAGGGTTGTTCCTAGGCGAACTCCCAATGCGATCAAGCGCTTTCGAATGAGTGTTCGGTGTCGTGGTTCTCAAACGTTACTTTTTATGTACCATTGAAGACGACGAGTCATCAACTCGTAGCATTATTTCCCCAAGCGTTCTTTCGGGCTAACTCGGCGAAATGAAGTTTCGCCTTTCTCACCGGCAGATATTTGACGAGCACTGCCGGCAACAAAGTGCACACGAAAGAAGCAGTAACAGTAGCACGTTGTGGTCTCATTAGTTGAGGGCCGCGTTCGGGCCGCGTACAAACTTGACGAGCGCAAGAACTCGAAGCAACCGAGTATCGCAAGAAAGGATAAACGTGCGAACACTGAGTAACTAGAGGATAGGCTTGCACACCCTACTTCCGACCGAACTTACCAAACACACCTTCTCTTAATGAGAGTCAAGGGTAGGGCAATATAACAGTAGATAGTTTTACATATATTGGAGCAGCTCGATTCGAGGAGAGAAGACGTGTGCAAATTTCTCACCGTTCGAGCGTCCGGTGTGTTTGGACGCGGCTCGTCACTGCCGGACGTGAAAGCAGCAGTGTCCGTGTCGGCTGCCGCTCCTGCTCCCGCTCCCACTCCCGCTGCCATGCCACCCGATTCATATTCACGCGCGTGCCCAACCTCGCATCCAGTCCATACCTATGTACGTATTTACGTCGCAGCACGGGGATTCGTAGCCGGCGAGAGCAGCCTTCCGGTCTGCCGCGCGCGCCGGAATTCCCGCAATACGCTTCGCCGAATATTGCCACGGCCTGGTTTGCGGCCGGACCTCCATACCACCCCGTCACGCCCCTCCCATACTCAAACCTCCCAAACGGCCCCTCATTTTTACACGTACACGTTCAAAAACCTGCGTCTTTCATCCTCCCGCGACAACCCTGGAATTTCTAGTGCCTTCTTACGCGGACTTGAATCTAGTTCATGCGAATAGATAGAACTTCTGTACTCGAGATTCCTTTCTAGAATTACGGTCTCTTCCATATTTCTGTCCCAGTATTAAATTAATAGGGAAAACAGATATAGGGTATACCGGCCGAAAGCTGCAACCGTTGCGCGCTTGATAATAATTCATTAAAGTTCTGTGTTTCGGGAGAATTGTGGTTGCATTATGTGTACAAGGAGTTCCTCCTCCCTCTTCTTTCCTCTCGCGCTATTAATGCTGGCAGGAAAGCAGTTGGCGTGCAGTATAACCCTATCTTAATTGCGAATGCGATCCACGGAGCTAAGTCTAATCGGTAAAGCATGCGGTTCTCGGGATGTATAGAAAGAGAGAATGCGTGTAAAATGGGTGGGCCGGTGGATGAGCGCGGAAATATTAAGGCATAAATCGGAACGAGTGTCCGAGCGAAAGGGGTATCCGAATAGGAAGAGAGTGCTATTCCTGGCACGCGATGCACAGAGCCAGAGGACGCGACAATAAATTTCATTTGCCAGCCGATATTTTCTGTCGGCCGATATGCAAACGACCAGCGTGAGTAATGCTGGCTATCGGCATAAACATTTCTCAGCCTACGGCCACCAGCGACCAGACTATGGACCCTTTCTTTCCTCCTAGGATAATCGATGTTCGCGCGGTGTCCGCGAGATGCAGCATCCGATGATGCAGCGGGCATAGGAATGCGCCACTTTCCCCAAAGAACGAGTGAACAATAATTTTTCGAGCGCATCTCCTGAGACCCCGCGGAGACTGGGAGGATGAAGCGAAGATGGGGCAAGAGGATGTTGGGAAGATGCGAAAGAGTGGAGATTTACGAGACGAGAGGTGGCACAGCGAGACGGTGGCGCCTACTTATTTACCCGAACCCGAGTTCCCACTACGAAGGCGCAGCCCCGTTAAAACTCGGCTTGTCCCCTACTCCGTGTGATTGTAAATTTACGGCACTTGCTACCGCTCCTTCGACTGCACTCGCTACTATGTATCTCGCAGACACTTAGAACTACATGCTGCAACTCGGTTACTCGAGCGGCTCTCGTTCCCCAGTCCTTCCTTGATTCACTGCACCGCACAGCTTTCCCTTAAGTGGCCAGCTTTAGTCTTGAGCTACTGTACTTGCTGACAATTCCTGTTGCTACTGCATTTTCGACCTCGATTTCAATGATCATCTGTGCGCACCCTCGAGGACTCCGTAACCTTACGCATCAGTAGTTTAATGGTATTGTTTCCCAGCTTATAATACTGGACTTTTCAGCAAATCGGATCGGCCACGTCGGATCCTTTCTATTGAATTAGTAAAGCAATACCAGTTCGCTTGGTGCGACGGCCAATACAAGTTGCCCTCTCGAGCTGTAAGGGAAAGCCGCGGATAAGTTAGATTTTAGTACGCGCCTGCTGCCAGTGTAATTTATTGAGCAGCGGAATCTGCATTTCAAATTAGATGCCCGCCGACACACTTGACATATATTCATAAAGATAAATTGAAGATTTCTAGGGTTTGCATTTCCTACCCAATTGCGACGCCAAGCAATCGTAAAAGTAATTGCGTCATGACCGAATTCCAGGCCGATTTTAATATATTCGCTAGAGAAAAATTAGAAAATGCTAACTGAGAAAGTGAAAATAGAGAAAAGGAGTTGGTTTACAATCGCAACTACGATTCTTAACGCGTACTTGGTCGAGACAATGACCCTTGAAAAAAGCATAGAAAGATAGGAAGGCAAGCTAGCTTCCGTTTACTCCATTAGATCGGGCCGCCACGCCGGCTAACTTCGTTCAAGCAGCAGAGAAGCTGCTGCTCACTTTTTTGCTCGACCGAGGCATCAGCATAACCGCGAAGTGCCGAACCGCCATGGCGTCGAGCCGTTTAAGGGCTACTAGTAGCTCAATAATTAAAATTAGATTACCCCAGAGAAGGGGCTGAGAAGGTGGTAGCCGGTAAAAGCGAGAACGGAAGGGTATACGACGGGGAAGGACAAAGTTTCGCGTATCGAGCCGAGCAAACTGAGAAGCTGGCAGCTTTCCACTCGAGAGGGAGGGAAACTTGGAAAGAATGCACCGCCACTTGTTCATGCTGAGTCTCTCATTAGCCGAAAATTGCCGTGAAAATCGAGTTACATTCCAGGTGCAGTAGCATAGCACCGCCAGCACACGATCCCTTTCCTCAGGATCGATCCAGTAGAGGACCGCTCGGGTCGGCTCTTACTCGCATTATTTCCAGTCGGCGGGCACACACTGTCTACATGAGCCGTGCAAAACCTCCAGTCGTACCGGAAAACGGCTCTTAGATCGTGAGAACGGAGAGTTGGAGCGCGTGCGCTTGCACGGCCAGTACTTAATATGTCGGACGTAATTTAGCTGGTAAACACTTGACCCTGGAGAAGGGGCCTTTGATCAGTTCGATTGCTTCCTTGATGCGACACGCTCCTCTAATGGGAGGCCGTCCGGTGTTAATGGCGGCCTATTGTCCCCGCTATATCGTTGTAAACGCAATCACCACGTATCTCACGCCTATACCCTCTGGCGCCTCTGTCAGTGTACACCTGTGCGGCCTATTCTATTGGACGTTAATCACCGGCATCGGCTTAATTCGCGTCCTTTTAACGACTCCGTCCGCCCGCTTCCACACACACCGCAGCACTCCTATAAGCGGCTTGATCACACTTCACCCGGAACCCTTCTTCCATTAACTCTACTTTCGCCAACGTTCACCGCGCCGTGCCGCGCCGTGCTGCGCCGCCAGATGACTAGTACTTCATTAATTGATCGAGACAGCGGTGTATCCGCAATGGTAGCTAGGCCACTCAAGCGGTTATAATCGTATAATCCTCATTTCCAGCAAGGCCTACTTTTACTAACGATGCGAGCGTGGCGGGGCGGAGCCGCGGCGGCGTAACGTTACCGAGCTTAAGCCCGACTCGCATAATAGGTAAGCTCGCATCACGATGGCTTTCCAAGCATGGTAACCTCGAGCTTTGCAACTCCGCAGTTCTCCATGATCTTAGATTTAATTGGACATCGTGATAGCATAGACAGCTCTAGATGTTGGATTGAAATTGAATATTGATCTACATTAAAATTTGCAACTTCATCCACGGGAAACCGGATAACAGCCGGTGCGCTCAATGGCTTATTATCCAGCATGCCTTGTAATCGAGCTAGATTATAATTACTACCGGAGCATAACGAAATCAATGGCGGGCTTATAATGCGATTATACATTATCTATATCAATTGGCTTCACTATCGTACATCGTGCTACTAATAAAAGTGGAAGGTAGGGCTGCGAGGGGGCTCGGATTTCTAGGACTCGCATTCTTAAAGCCTGATTAATTCCCAGCAAGAAGCAACGAGGGTTTTAGGTAGGAAATTTTCGAGGGACTGGGCTCTTTCGAGCTTTCCCATTGTAATCGGGATAATGATTTTATGTATGCATGCAAAGCCGGAGCTACGTGCACTTGGTATATCGTGGCACCATTTCCTCGGGGAGTGCTAGACTCGCCGGAACCGGAGCTACAATAATCTTTGTGTGTATTGCTCGCCGAGTTGGAGGTGGTGGCGTGAGTTCAATTCATTTTCGGCTCATCTACTCTCCTCTCTCTTATACACACGCAGACCATACCCTTCTCGCTCCCTTTCTCAGAGAGCACCGAGCGTGAATCACATTCGATTTATGCCCCGATTATTCAGATCCACCGAATAAGATTAGATCACGCAAGCGCAGATCTTTTATCAGAGCGAACCTTTCCAGGCTGATTAACTTTCTCGTGGTGCGGCGCGCTCCTGCGAAGAAGAGTAGGAAAAGTAAGGTGGGACTGAGAGCATTGGCCAATAACCCGAGGAAAGAAAACAAGGTAAAATGCAAGACGACGACTAAGATGTTGACTCCTAGAGAACCAACGAAAAGTCGGGTGGTTACTCCCTTATCGTAATGTATGCGTTGAAGGTTTTATCAGAGTAAGGACGAAAATTATCATCCCCGAGCGCCTATTTTATTCTGTCGTTAATGGGTATGCCGTGCTCGGCTATATTAGTGGATATTTGCTCTGGCGAGCCTATGTCGAACTTTCCATTCTGATGCCGAACGAGAGACCAGAAGTTAGCTCCGGTATAACTATGCTTCCGTTTTGGGGAACTATCCATATTAGAGAGGACTTTATTCCCTACGGATGACTACTTTTTTTCACAGCGGATTTCACTTTTTTCGGAAAGGTTTCCTTCTACAAAAAAATTGCTTTTACCACGATGGATAATCGGATTCCAGCTGCGTGAAGGCTCCCTTTTACAGCAATATATGGAACACGCGCTCGACGTGTTAGGTGAGTGTGAGTGGCTGAATTTATTAAAGGGATCGGTACACCGTGGCATCGATAGCAGTGGGTCCCTGGCGAAACTCTCTCGGTCAATCGAACGCCCTGCAGCGAATTAGCGTGAGTCTGCAGTGCACAAGAGAGGAGAGGAGAGGAGAGGAGAGGAGAGGAGTGGCCGCACCGTGTGAATGGCGGTGAGCAATCAGTGCCCGGGACCGAGAGGACGGCGACGAAGCCAGCGTGCGCGTAAATTCTGTCTGGAACTTGCGGATGACTGACTAATTGAGATTAAACGTTCTAATAATGCCGGTATTAATCTCGCGCTGTGGCTCCATGATACCACCGTCCGCTGCCAATTATACACACTGCACCGCGCACCGTGCACTTTGCTCTTTCTTCGCAAAACCTACTGTCCCGACGACCATCTCCTGGAATTAATGTAATTGGGGGGAAACGCTCGTTGCAGAAATAATCCCTGACTTTAATGCCCGCGAAAATTTTCTTAAACTGTTCCACTACTCCCATGCTGCGAACTCCGGCCGAGAACTCGTCCAATTGCATTACCCTGGATACTTAAAGAGGGTGTACCAGAGCCCTAGTTCAAAATTCATTTTTTCGCACATTTTTCGAAGGTTCTCGGACTTTGACGAACGGTACATAAATCGGTTGTTTGAGTATCAAAATGGAGAAAAAACAAAGAATCAGTGACGAAAGTGCCGAGATTGTACCGAAAACACTCTGATTTAGACGGTTTTTACCACATTTTTCGCCCTTCCTGACTATTTCAGGAGCTGAAATTTGAGAGAGAATATCGTCATGCATTAAGGACTAAGTGATACAAGAACCAGTTCAGAGAGAACACACCATTTTCGACTCTAATTCTCATAGCGGCAGGAGTTCCATTGTTCCCCAACTACTAACTTTCCTATGAATGTAAAATGATATTTTTAATACTATGAGCTCTAGATTCCCACATACAGCGTGTGTAAGCTTTCACGCATTAGAATTCTAAGCTGCCAACTCTTCGGACTATGGTAAATACTTGTGCCGAGGAATTTTATAATTTGCGCGTTCTCGAGTGGGACGGAGGATCGTGGGAGAGGCATTTTTGGCTCGAGTATAGTGTCATTGAGAGCAAAGCTAGAATTTGGTAGGTTGAGATCGCATGCCAGAGGGTTAGCGGGTGGATAAGTGTTCGGAAGAGCAAGGACGACGATCCTTTCTGGCCGAACAAGTTCTCAGACTGCCGCTGGAATGCTTTCAATCCCATAAGCTCCGTTCGTCGTCTTCCAGACACATGTGCACCCCATGTCTACACAACCACGTATATGTGCTTGTATATGTGTCAATGTTGGTGGCCCATGTCTCCAAATGCACAGCGAATTTCTAGCTGCAAGTTTGAAATGAGCAAGTGAACTTCTCCCCCCGAAGCCTCTTTCTCCCTTGGAATGATTGAAGCGGAAAGTACGGGGTGGTCCTCGTCTAGAAGATGAGCATGGCATTATTACGTTAACCAGGAAGTGATCGGGTTCTGGAATCTCGGGGGCAAATCTTATTGCGCGATATCGGCCATGCTCGATGTCGACCAAGTCAAGCCATCCGGAAAACATGGCAAAGGAACGAAAGGTCCGGGAAAATTATCGACGCGTTACTTTAACCGGGCGAATGCTCGCTCTTTCTCTTCTTCTTCGGGCCAGCTCGTTTTTTACGATGAGAATTTAATGGGGTCGAATCCGTGCACCGGCGAGCAGCAGTATTCCGTCCCGTTTTCATCGCACTTTCCCTTCCTCCATTTCTCTGGCCCTCTCGCTTGCGCTCGTGCCCGTTTTTTGGCTCAACTCAATAGATCTGCGGTCGTGTGAAGAAAAAATTCATTACTAAAAAGTAACGAACACTCCTACCGCGACACGCTCTCTGCCGCCTCTGCTCTCTGCTTCGTCCCTGCCACCTCCCCTCACTCTTCCACGTGTTCGCACGATTAATTAATACCGCACGACGAGAAGTAAAAGCTCCCGGAGCGATCAAAGAATCGCTGACGTCAAGCTTAATCCCATTAGCGCGCGGATAAATCGATCTCTGGTAGAGAAAGAGCGGGCACGCTCTCTGCTCAAAGCTACGCCCTCGCCTCGTATTTCCAAGTTGCGTGTCGACCACCACATTCGGAAACTATTCCGATCGAGCTAACTGCGGTGATCCAGATATCCGCAACATCCCAGGAATCCATTCACACGTCCATTCACACTTGGAAAGGCTTGAGGGTCGCAGACCATTCTCGATGGACATCGCCTGCCACCATCGGTCTTTCCTTTTAAAGAATAATCACGGACTTCTACATACTACATGCAAGTATTCGCCTTTTAAACAATCAACCCGATTTCTAGGGCATAATGGCATATACTTCTCTATTGTGTCAGCGGCCGTCCTCGTTCACAAGAACTAAAGAACTATGCTGGCAGAAGCAATTAAATTCTAGCGATCGCGTGTCCTCGTCCTCATCATTGTCGATATTCGACTCGGCCTCAGAGAAATATCAAATGTGACACGGATTCCATTAAAACATTCCGTCATTTCCGCGAGAGGCTCTTTAGGGCTATCTGGGATAGAGTGGTCACATTCGAGATCTGGGTTAGGGGAATATAAGCTTTGGCAAGAGACCGCGCATCCCTTAACAGGAGGCAGAAAAAAGAGCATACAAAGCGATAGGGGAATATTTATTTTTCGGATGGTTGACTCGCTCGTCTTATATATCTAACCCCCCACATCCCTTCTCACAGGCCAGCCCCGCCGCGTTGTCGATTTCACAATACCGGGATGATGAACCGGTGGTAGTTGAAATTTGAAGCAAAAGTTTTTCTGGATTCCTGCCAGATGTGTTTGGAATCGCACATATATCGCACGCGCAACAGACCGCCTGCTTTTCGACAGCTAACTGTATCCTCGTGTAGTTATTTAGGTGCCTGTTATTAATTGCAGTTCGAACAATCGAATTTCAGCAACTTCTGGAAGTTAACTTCGTAATCTTAAAGAGTTCCTATAATCGATCGACGCGGGAAAAACTCGACGATGGTTTCGTGAAAATGTCTTATGTCTATTCGTCGACTTCCGAGAAGTCTGGCAAGGGAATATAAGCGTCTTGAGTAAAACAGATTCTGTAGAATGCAGTTTACTTTGTATTCAGATCCACGAGCCATTTGTAATTTCCGTGAAAGGGTTTGCTCGATAAAAAGCTTGCCGGAAGCAAGTATGAAGAGTATAAAATGAAGTATGTACATAAGAACTTGGGCTTCTCTAGTGTAAAGAATGTGAGCTGGCAGAGTGTGGGCGGGCGACACTCGATTGTGTCAGTGGAGAGGGCAGGTTGAGGTAGGAAAAAGCGTGATCAAGATCAGTTCTTATGCAGCAGTTGATACAGTCAGTTAGAAAGTGGCGTACAGTCGGCTTGCAGTTGGGCGCAGTGGCGACGTGACTTGAGCAATGGCTGATCCATACAGTCTCCTGGTACCAGTGGCACACGCTCACTCTCCTGCCACTCGTGATGTACAGCTCTCTTGGCTGATTCATGCCAGCCGTTAGTACTACTTCTACACCCCGACCACCCTCCCATCTCTCCCACAGCTTCCTCCAGAAATCCTGCTGCACACGCCTCTACAGTCAGCCCTTTCTCCACAAAGTACACACTTCTTCACCTCCATCTCCGAAGCATCAATCTTTCAAGGCCAACATCTTCGACTCTATTATTCGACTAACTACCAAGTTTGCAGACTGGCATCTGCAACCTGTAGAATTACGTAAATCGAGTCATCTTGCGACAGCTTGAATAACCGAATGTGAACAAGGTCGACTCCTTATCTTCATTCTAACGATACTTCGAAATACCACAAAGGCCCTCGGCTTCGTCTTTCACAGACTACAACCTTCGTTCCAAGTAACTGCCTATGGAAAATGTAGCATCGGGATGCTCTCACCACTATAATACAAACTTCAGTGGTTCGGGAAAGCACTTGCGATCTTGATAGACACTCCAGCATATTTGCAAGGCAATGACTGATAAATACTAAGCAATTTGTGGACGACAAGATATGGCCTAATTCCGACAACTGATGAATTGGCCCGAGGAAATTCATGGTACACATAATGTTTGCTAAAGGAAACTCAATTTTGTGATGATTTGAAATCAAGAGAGAGGCAGCGGTACAATTGCCTCCCATTTAAGTAGAATAGGAGTAGCGGTTAAAGGCTAATTAGTTATTAGCAATCGTTCCCCTTGTGAACCACTTATTTTCTCTCCCCCTCTACTCGCCTATTCCTCACTGGCACGATTTCCCTCTTTCTCCAAGTGGCGTTGGAGTCTTAACGTATACGGTTCATTCGGCTCCCAAGAGAGCCATAGTCATCACTCCAGTTGTCTCGGCACCTGGATTACACGCTCGCTGAATTCGCATGCGAAACCGTCTGCAATGTCATTCTCATTTCCTTTTGATCCTGTTGCCTTTATCCCTGAAAATCCTTGCTTTCATTTTACTGCAGCATGAGCCGCAGGGAATCAGATATGACGGTCTGATCCAGGCAGTGCTGTTGGGAGTGTGTGCGTGTGTGTGTGCATGCCGTCTTAATTATGCAGTGGTTCATTGTTGCGTGAAAAAAGAAGTTGGCGGAGAAGAATCGCGGTGAAGACTTTATCCCGACAGAGATATCCCTCTCTCCTCAGCCCCGGGAACCAAAGAGCGAAGGTAATAATTAACGGTAAGCCTACTTTCGAACGTGGTTAACGCGCTCTATTAAAAAATGGGTCGTCGTAAAATCAGGTTGTGCACACTCGCACCGTTCTGTGTGCCATTCTTCTCAGTGGCCTTGACGCCAAACCGAACGACTCCTCAGGGGTTCATCCCTATTTCATCGTTGGTCTTGGTTCCTCCATCATAATCAGATTTTATAGCCCGCGATAATGAACAGCCGGTAAAATATCGCGCGACGCGAATAAAAAGATCCCCTAATTGGGGTTATCCGCTAGTTTCTCTTAATTGTCCTTGAAAGGGCGGTCGCGCGGCACCGAGTGCCCTTCATTATTGCACCCTTTCGCCAGCGGGGTCTCCCAGTAAGCCAGTAAGTAATGGTAACGGAAGTGGCGTGTTATAATAAGGAATTGCGACTGGCTCGTGCACCGCTTAATTAGAGTCACATAAAATTTCACTTAACAGCTCTCCCCCTTTCGACGATTGAGTACCACAGAACCAAACGATTCTAGCCAAGCTAAGTGTTCATTAAATCGGCTGCTTTACGCCCCACAAAGTAGCTCTATCACCCAAATGGCCGCTGGGAATGCGGCAGTCATATAAGGTGAAAGACTCGTTCGCTTTACTGCCAGCGTTAAAAAGATTTAAACGAACGGCGATTGACTATCACCGCCGGCAACCAACTCTTAATTACCTTGTGAAATCCTAAGACAACTTTGAGATTGGGAAGATTAATATAGAGTAAGTGGCAAGTGAAGTGATCGAACAAGTAACGAGAGTGAGAGAGAGAGAGGGAGAGATGATTTAGTTAAATGATTTAGTAGAACTAAACGGGCAAAATTAATTGGTCCTCGGTGCTCCGGTTAACTAGAGGGGCGATGGTACTCGATTATGAAGTTTCACTCGGTGATATCGAGGCTAGTGACTTTAGCCGAGCAGTAGAGATCCATATCCGATGGAGCGAACATTAATTTCACCGAGGGAATCCTCCTTCTTTGCGTATCGACAGGGGATAGCCAAAAAAGCTGAAGGGTTCATAGTGGCCGAGTTCGGTCGGATGGTGATGGCTCTCGCCGGGAATCCTAGAACGATCTATTGTCCAGAGCGCCGAGCGAAGAGGGACAATGCGCGCGGACTTTCATTCCCCCGGGGACTTTTCCCAGGATTTACGCTCGAAAAGAGATAACGATATTTATCGCGCGTTGATAACGCGCGTATTACGCGTGGCACAGTTTCCACGGCTCGTTGTACTCTTCGCTTACGTGGAACACACATACGCATGCCTGCCTGCGTTCTATGTTTATGCACAATGGATTTGTCGATAGGGGGAGGCGCGTACATTATAATAATGAGGGTTTTTCATTCTGTGGGTGGGTAGTGATCGCGTGAGTGGGCAGGTGGGCGGGTGTTCCACAGCCAAAAGTGGCTCGCGTGCAAATTGACAGCCAATTTTCTGGCCACCGACCACCCGCTCTGCATGTGTAGCAATGTGCTAATGTGCAGACGGCCCAGGCGGATGCCGAAGCCGCCAACAGCGGGACCGCTTATCGCGCGTCCACTTTTAATACAATGCACACCATATAAAGTAAGCGGCACGTGAGCGTACAAGCTTGCTCGCTTGCCTGCCCGATAAACACAATCCGGAGATTGTCGATGGGGGTGGTGGGTGCTCGCGCGAACGGCACGCAGTGCACCCCCATGATAAATCGAGGAACAAGATGCCCTTTCAGCCGGTGATCCGGATTTATGCGACGAATGCATCACCCAAGGACTTTTAACTCTTTTATTCTCAAGAGGCAGATTTGTCGCGACGCCAGGGGCGAGGGGAGAACCTCCAAGAGCGACAGAACTGGTATTGTCAGGGTGAAATGTTGCAAGGAACGATTTATCGAAAGTAGCTTTAGCTGCTCCTCTATCTTTTCGATAATACGTTTAAAGCAAAATAATACAACTCGCCGGCACACATAACACATTACTGGACCTCCAGTCAAGATCAGGTTAACTGTTTTTCTCCATATATTTGCTGTATGTAGCTCCGAGTCATGCGTGGTTTATTCAAGGTGCCCTCGATTCAAAAGCAGAGAGCCCCTAGTGAAAGTAATATGAAATAGTGGTTTCACAACACACTGGAACGCAAAAAATTAATCTTGCTCAGCTGCAGTCACAAAGCCAGTCAAATTCAAGAAGGTTTTTAGGCCATACAATACGAAAAAATTTATCGGATGTCTTATGGGAAAAGAATTGTCGTCATTGAGTTGGACGCGTGGGAGTAATAAAAATCGTGATCGTACAATTAGTCTTACGGACGAAAGGGAATGCTGTTTGGCAAGGCAATGCATGTGGCATACGTAAACCAAGCGCAATACAAAGCAATCTTCTTGCTTCGCTGAGAAGTCAGAGTCTGTGCACGCTTAAGAGCTTCGAGAAGTTGCGCAGCTACCTTTCGAGATTCGGAACAAGAACGTGGCATGCTATATCCCGCGGTTCTCTGTATTTCCGCGTGCCTGTAAGCCGTATTACCATACGATAATTGCATTCTGCCACGCTTTATCATAAAGAGCTTTCTGCCGCTTGCAATTTCATTTAGTAAAGTATGCACGTTTCCCGATGCTTTCTTCTTCTGTATACTCATCTTGATCCAATAGAGCAACCAAAGCCTTTTGGTAGGAAGGTTCGGTGCTTTGAAGTCGAACCTCCGGTATTCCAACTTTCGGAACTCTTGCTTATTCTGCATTCATGTGTCTATAAAGAGGGCGGAGTGCGCTTATATTTTTTGGCGCTTCAGAGCACAGCATGGATTTATAGGAGTTGTTATGCGGCGAACCACGGCGTGATGGATGCCCAGTGGTTGACCCTAATCCCTTGAGGCCTCAGGCTCGCTGCTCGTTGCTCGTTTCGCCAAAGGCTTCCGCGTGCTACCTCTCCCACAGCCGCATCCCGCGCTGCCAACTAAATACCAGTTAATAAACTTCTAGTCGTACCAGCCAGTTTTATCGATTGCTGCACGATCTTCTTTCGGTCCGAGCATATTAGGCGGAAAATAGCCGAAAAGGATCATTTTGGTAAGTCGTACTCGAACTAGTCGTATATTTCACTTTCCCCGAGGTGTGCCGGATGTCGCATCGGTAGATTCATAACCCTCCCGGCGAATGGAGATTCACCCTTTAATAGATGGCTCGGCGGCGAACAGTAATCTATTGCCACGTACCAGCGTCGTATGCCTAGATACTTCGTTCCCTCAATTTCTCCTAACACCGAATCATTTCTCTTCATTCCTTCGATGAGTACAGTTCAATGCGGTGGCTTTGCCCACCTGAGAGATTGGAAAGTTGAAGCTTCCATCGGCCGGCAGCTTCCGAGCACTGACTACGCAGTGTGAGCCGTTGCTATTTTGAGTGATAGCTTTACAATTCAAATGGCTGCCGTTTACGCGAAGAGGAAACTTGACGGCCTATAAATATTCCAATGGTCCGTCTGGCCGTCGCGTCGTGAATCGAGTGAGAATAGGGATTTATACTCCCATGAAGTATCGAGCAATCTCAAGATGTCTACTCAGCCTATTGAGACTACTCAGTGCACCAACAGTAAATGGGACAAAGGTACCCAAAAGGGAGTGAGAGGGTGCGTTATCGAAACAAACTTCTCTAAACCTTTTTCTAGTTTAGGAACGACTGCGCGACCACTTGGCACGCTATTAAACCCTCAGCATTCTAGAGTACTTCCACTTTAATCGTGCCTCTGCCTCCCATGTCAAATTAAGACTCGTCACAGCAGCCGCAGTAACTCTTATGAGATGAAGATCTCGACATCCTTTATTCTTCATCCGAGGAATCTCGCCATTCTGACGACGGCGGTGGCGACGGCGACGGCGGTGTCGTCGTAAGGCTCGTTATTATTTTAAAGCGCTTGATGGGAACAGGCAACTTCCGTGCTGGTGGAGTGTATCTAGCAAGGTGACGAATCCATGAATACAAAGCAGCAGCGCCATTCAATTTTACGATATGACGCGCTATCTTGGCGAAGAGTGCAAGCGACAGGCATCATTGAGTGCTGCTTTTCTCATGATAACTGGTATTTGGTCAGAAGGAGTGAGCTGGCTTGTACTTTCGAAATAGGTCGAATGCAATTTATTCTGATTCTTAAGATGGGGAGGTGTTATTTCTATGATGAACGAAGCGTATCAATGAGGATAGGCAACTTGCCGTATTCACGGGATGTGGAAACAGTCGGCGACCGAAGTCGGGATGAAACGATGTTAAATTCGGAGCTAATTAGCGAGAGTGGCAAACTTAGACGACGGGACGACGGTTGGTCGGAAAAAGGGAGGACCTCGTTAGCCGACGTTCGTCCACATTAGCCACATACTAGACGAGGAAGTGTGCCGAACTGAGAGTCGGACAACAGGGCGAGCCACGGTTAGACAAAAAGTACGAGGAAATAACGTGCGTTGCACAGCTGTACCAGGCTTCCTCTTGTAATTGCATTGGTGAACGAAAATAACGCGGCGATATATGGGAGGAATCTGTTGGGCAGACGCTTTCCCAAGAAGGCTTCTGTGAAACCTGCTCTCCGCTATTGCCGAAACTCCATGTATCAGCATATACTATACGGTTTGAGTTCGATAAAGCCAAATGGTCTTTGACTTTCAAAGTGGAAACATCTCTGATAATCAGCCGACTCAATGTTCCAGTATGGGTTTGCAACAGCGAAAGCGCGCTCGTTATTAATAAAGTAGTCGTACGATTTCGTAGTTGAGCTACGAAGTGAATAATGAAGGCGTACCGCGGCTCCCTTTACCGGTCGGTCTCTCTCGAGACCACATTATTATTTCAATGGGGTCAGCCGTATACTTGAGTTCATTACATTCCCTTAGTCCAGTACTCCCCGCGTTCGAGCGATCGATCGATAGATCGATCCTTAACCCATTCGCCATCAGTCGACGAAAGAGACTCGAAAGAATCGCGCGGAGCCAGTAATCTTCTCGCCTTCGTTCTAAAGGATCGCCTTGATCTTCCATTGAAGTCTCATACACTCTCTTCCTCCGGCTCTTCCTCCGGCTCTTCCTTGCTCTTACCGCCAAGATTAATTAAAAGTGGCCAGCTGCACGGCCCTTGAGAGCCCCATCATCCAATTACGATTGCTCGCGAGCTCAATCGATCGCCAGTTTCATCATGCGGAACAACTGCACCAGGCTCAACGGATATATTGGGAATAATGACACACACGCTTCCAGAACTATAGCATCTTTCACCAGCAACCCTGATAAGCCTCCAGAATATCACCGATCGATTTTAATTGCATTCCTTAAAACGATTGGAATTCTGGAACGCAGGACAGACTGGTACCGAATATTACAGCCACTAATTGCACAATAAGCCACCGTGTCTCAAAGCTTCTGGCGGCATTGCTTGTTTACCAAGCTAGCAGGAATCTCCCTGTCATTAATTACATGCGTCGCACATGCGCGTTTACGATTAATATGCGACGTGCCCTTAGAAGCGACCGCTGAAATCGTTAACGCGGTAACACCCACCACAAAGGGCACCCCGCTCGCACCAACTTCCGCTATTTGTTGATTACAGTCTGTGGTTTTAATTTCAGTCTAGCAGTACATAGCGCCTCACATAAATCGAGACAGTTGGATTTGGTCGCGAGCTGGAATGGTAATCATTTTGCTTAATGGAATAATCGAATTCTCGGGTTTAGCTGGGTAAGGTAGTAGTGGACGACGATGGCAGTGAGCAGATATTTCCTAAGAACGCTGAAGATTACCCAGTACCAGCAAGAAAGGCTACTTTTCGAATTCCACATCGGTTCCTCCTCTATCGTTCAATCTTCCGGCAGTGAGGCGAAAGAAAGCCAAGGAGAGCATTATGTTCTTCTGGTTCTTCGAAGGGCAGCCTTTCCTTCCCGTTATGGTAGTGGTGAGTTGGTTTTTAGATGGGCTCGATGGTTCGGACTCGCTCTAATACGTAGTCATTAGCGGGTAACGACATATCCGACGCCCACCCTTCCAGGCGACCTTCTTTTCTCGCTGTGCAATCGCTTCTGCTTGTGGAGCTGGTCGAGGACGCTTCCAAAGAGAAAGCTAGACAGCAGGCCCGATTGCCGAGAAAGAGTTGGCAAGAGGGGTTTGGAAGGAATCGCAGCTAAAGAGTGCCAAGAAGGTAATCGATCCGATGCTTATCCGCGGCCTAAATTATTCCCCGGCGCAGTATACTTTCTAGCCAAGCCATATTTACACGTCTACCTGGTGCGCCCGCTTGTCCAACCGAAAACGGAAACTCTCTGCGAAGAAGAAGGATTACTCCGTGTCAGATACTCAAGACAAACTACCTTGCCAAGCGAAGCCTTCATAATTAAAAAACTTATTGTTAGCTACACCTCGAGAATAAAGTAGGACAGGGTGAGAGGCAACTGCCACGATCGAAAGTACATTCACGAAATGCAATTCGTTATCGTCTCGTTATCTTTTCGTTCACTTCATCCGAGAAGCAGTACCTGGCTACTTCAACCCTCGCATTAAGGGTGGAAATTTCTTAGGAACGAGAAGTATCTCCCCTAGCTGCGTGCTTGCAAATCTCTATCTGGAGCAATGACTATCACGAAGCTGAGTATCAATAAGAGCATACGCGCGCGGCTCGGTCATGTCGAGTGAAAGAGAGGACTTTCGGTGTCATCGGGAAAATATTTCCCCAGGAAAGACTGTAATCGTTTCCATGATATAACATGCACTAGCGGCAGAGTGACTCTAGTAGGCGTGAGGGGAGAAAGTGGCTGCTGCTCGCAGAGATACCGGGAAATCTCGGGAAAAAGAAACGTCGGACTCTCGGTCGACACAACACTCGCTCGGAATGAATGAAATTTATGCATGAGTTTCTTGAAATGCCACTTTCTGGCCCTTTCGCGTCCCTCCGGCTACCGCCTCCTTCCACTACCACCCCTTTGTTCCTCCTATCGTTCTATCTGGCGAAAGGCAAACTTGTAATGCTTCAATATAAATACTAAAATATGCTGAGAGCGCGTGCCACCCAGGAACGGACGTACAGCCAATTTTGATATTCAGAAAGTAATTGAATCAATCCGATCAGCCGTAGAATGGACAGTCGATCGTCGTTGAGATGTAATCCATAAGAATCTCGAAACCAACTGAGAAGCTTGTGAGTTAGGAATACAGAAGTGTAACGGCTCACTGGGAGTAGACTCCACCGCATTGCGAAAGTAGAAATAGGAAAACTTGAATGGGATGCGCGGCTGGTAAGTTCTCGAAAACAGAATTTTCCCAGATGTAATCTAGTTAATGAGCAAGAGTAAGCCAACCAGCAAGAGTGAGTGCGAGGCTAATTTGATTTCGCACTCACGCGACCATACATATGTATATGAAAAGCAAAAGGGAACGTGTGAATTCGTTGGCCCGCGAGACTCACGGCACCCAGAAACGAATTTCTCTACTATTCATTTTTATCTGTTTATTTTCACGATTTTTTAATTCCGTGTATGTGCCTGCGCTCGTATCGAGGACCATTGGATGCTCTCAAACAAATTAATCCACCTTCGACAATTGAAAGCCATTCGATTTCATTGGACGGCAATATTCCAAGTTGGGTGTGAGCTAGACGGCGAAAAGCTGAGCAAACCGAGAGGTGTTTTCGAGATATGTACGCCTGTTTTGTCGATCGATTGAGGCGAGCAGACTTAATGAGCCGGTAAAACGGCCTCGTGAATTGGAAGTAGAGTAGAGGAAGTGAAGGAGGGAGGACTACCGGAGCTTGTTGAGAGGTTATTTGAAGTGCTATCGTTCCAGCTGATTATTATCTGTCGCTGTATTAGCACAATGAACGAGCTTAGAAGGTAGTTGGGGGCGCAAGAACGGCAACTGCATAAATCTCTATTCTAAGTGTCAGGAAACGGGGAGGAAGATACGCGAGACACTGTCTTATGATTTATGGCAATGATATCGCTATGCTATACCGTTCTTCTTGTGTAAGAACACTAGCAATGAATATATATAGCCAGGGACGTAGGTTCCTACACCTTCTTAAAAAAAGCTCTAAACGTCCCCGACAGTCAGCATACATCATTTAGTGGCAATTAATCACTTACACCTTCATTGAGTTCTCCTCCCCTTAATAATTACAGGAAAATATTGGACAGGCTTTGCTCCATCCACAGATTTATTATCCGGTAGAATGTTAATTCATTAGAACAGTCCGGAACACACGATGTATAAGAGTAGCCCCGTCTCTTCTGATCAATATGCCGATAGCTTTATTAACTCACGTGTTTCCCAGCTGTAAGTAAAGTACTCTTTCTCCTTGGAAGCTAGGTGCTCGCTACGTGTTCACCGTTCGGTAATCAGAATGGCTTCTACCTTTGACTAGCTATTAAATCAGGATCTGGAAGGTCGACCTCCTTCCGAGAAGCGAGAAGCGAGAAGCGAGAAGCGAGAAGCAGAATTCGGTGCGGGGGCCACTGAGTATCATTTAACGAGTTGAATTATTCGGGGGGAAAGCCCGCTCGGGGTATAATGCACAAGCTAGTCTACTAACAAAAGAAGGATGGTGCTGGTAATAAGGAAATATTGAACGCCGGGCCAGCTGGAACCAGCTGAAAAATCGATAAGAGTAGGTGCGCGGAGCAGTGCATGAGGGACAAAATCAGCGGCGAGTGATTTCTCTTGATTCTCGCGTTCGATCATTAGAAAACGGAGTGATTACCGGGCGAGTCGGCCGGAAATGCTTGTCGCGACCTTGTTTCTTAACAACCGCGTTCGGGGCCGGCGATCGATCTCGAAACTTTATTAATCCCGGGTTCCTCCTCCTTTTCATTTGCTAAACACGATACTGCTCGCGCGGTGGCCCCGTTCCCCCTTCACCCTTTCCCCCCCCTCATCACCCGTGGGAGCTTCGGATAAATGGGAGCTCTGGGAGCATATTTAAATTTCAATCTCGACGCGTGCTCCATTCATTAAGTGTATACGCGCCAGGCGTGTTCGTATTTCGGAGAAGAGAGTGTGTGGGGAATGCTGAATTAATAGGCGCGCACTGTAACGCCAACTTCGCATGTTTGTCGACCCACTTTTTCGTGGAAACAATATCCCTTGATTGTTGCGCCTTTGGAAATCGATATCCCGAATCCCATCCGAGAGCCGTAATTCGGCGGTTGCAATTTGCCCATTCCCGACAACATCCTAGATGGAACAAAGAGATTTTCGGCGGCAAGCAGTTGGATGATAGCACGGAAGGACTATTTATCGGCAGGTGCTCATGTAAAATTGGTAGGTGCGATTGCGAAAGCACACGTAGAGAAAAGCACCGAGCGAGCCACTGACAAGTGAGTCGTTTGTTACATTGTGTTTTCGTTTTTCGTAACACCCAGCACGCCGAGAGAGGGAGGAGAAGGAAAAGGTGCGCGCGTCCGTACCATTGAGATATGCATGCGACGTGCCACGCATTCTCACGGCAATACTCCCGAAGAAAAACTAAATCGTAGCAGGGAGAACGTGTGGCCGAAAGGGGGAAAGAGAATGTGGCACGTTCCACTATGCGCCTGGAACGGCACCCTCCCCAATTTATACTGTTTTCACTCGAGCCGAAATTACTGGCACCAAAACAAGAGCCCCGGCGCTCTGGCGCTCTGGCGCTCTGACGCTCTGGCGCTCCCAGGGAAGTCTCTGTCGCCAGTAAATCGAAATTTCGACGATCTAATTTATAGATTGAACGTTTCACCTTCCGACTTCTTTACGAGCTTCCCTACTACTATCCCCTAGCTTCAGCCAGCACGAATCTATTTTCATTGGATAGGCTGTAACGTCTTGGTTACTCGCACGATTCGAAATTCGAGCAGGAGGAACGGTGGCGTGTAAAGTTTCTTTTGATACCTCGAGTAATGTATCACCAATGACTTTAGTCTCCAAGGACAGACGGACATTTCTTGGCAAAGACAACGAACCACGATTAATTCTTTGTATACACAATATAGTACAGGTTAAGCCGGAGAAATCAAAAGTAGTGGAAGAAAGTGGCAATGTTAGAGGAGCCAAAGCTGGAATTTATGGCGACGTGCGGGCTCGCAAGAATAGCAAATGGTTGGATGATTGATGCCGCTTTAATTCGGCGTACTCGTCCATTATTCATTAGTAGCGACTGTGCACACAGAAGGTTGTGGCCCTGCCCCCCCACCCCTTCTCTCGCCCAATTAATTATTACCCTGATAAACGTCAGAGGAGAGAGTGCGTGCCTTCACGGCGATAAATCGTTATTGCAGCTACATAGCGGTTCGGCTACCGATGAAATGTGCCACTGATCGCGCCTACATCACGTTCCAGTAATTAACTCGCGACGTCCACCACCCGGATATATTCCAACCATCTCACGCTCTCTTTTTGCCCCGCACCACTCTTCACTCATCCTCTGCAATCTGGCTTTTTTCAATATTAAGCCTCATCCACATTATTCCTACTTTCACACTCCACTCCCCATTACCTTTTCCTTCCATTCAGATACACTCTAACAGCCGATCAGGAATCGAGTACGAATTCTAACATTGACATTCTTATTTATGTCACTGAAACCCTTTTTTTCTCAATCGCAAACACATCTGTATTGTGAATGTTACTTTACTCCGCCATCACAGTGGGAATTCGCCCGGCACCGCTATCACTGCTAATTTAGTATTTAATGAGCCGGCCGTTCCCGGTATAATCCTCATCCAGTCCACGCACAGATAAGGTGCGTGCTCTTTCCGCGCTTGACGATGATGGTTCGTGTCCCCGTAATACCGTGTTCGTATTCCACGAACAAATAAATCGTATCTCATTATGATTCGTTCATACACATCTGGTTCTGTTCCCGATTCCAGGTGGAAATTCAGTTTACAGTGAGTCGAGGGTCGAAGTAGTTCCAAACATCTGCTGGACACTCGAGAGACGAAATAGTTGTAACGGAGGTGAAGCGTGGTGAGAGCATGTTTAACTATGTACCTGTCAGCGAAAGCACGCATCTCCCAAGTTGCGGAAACCGCACCGCAACGTGTTTGGCTATAGTTAAGTAATTAGTAGCATAACTAATTACTTAACTATAACTATGATACGCTTAACGGGCAAACATAAATTACGGTTAATAGTAGACTGCCCTTTACCAGTAATTCCATTGGGAACGCCGTCAGATTGAGAGAACTCTTTGCGAATGAAGTTTGGACAGCAACTTTTTTCTGGCAACTTATACAGTATTATATATATTCGAGACTTGTCACTCTCACTACTCTCTGGATGAATCTTTCTTTCCGGGGAGGTTCGAAGAGGCTGCGCATCAAGTTGCATGGGAATTGGTAGCTTCCAGAAAAACGTGTAACGAAAGCAATTACACTGATAGCGTGCAGGGACAAATGAGTGGGCTCTGGCATCAGCTAACAAACCGTAAGATTCTCGACGGGCTAGCTGGGTAGTGGTTGAGATAGTTGGGTCGGAAGTACTTGGAATCACGTCATTCTCTTTCATCGCGAGCAAGCGAGCATAAAGGAAATAGAAGCGAAAAAGAGAGGAGAGAAGCTGGAGAATCACAGCGCGAGGTGATGCTGGTGGTGCTATGCTCGGCCACGCAAAGTGAACTAAAAGAAGCGCACCTCCGAAGAAAACAGGTCTTTCCCAAAGTTTTACGTCGAATCCCGAGCGTGCCGAGCGAGTTTCCCTTTACACTTGGCAGACGCGCCGCATCCTCCAGGAGTTGGAATCGAGAAAAGTCATATAACGTAATTTTGCCGCACCTCGCTCGATGTGTGTTTCGCGTATGTGTATAATCGGCCGCTGGAATGGGAGCACTCGGCTTGCGAGAGCTTCCTTTGGATTGCCAGTTAAATGCGACGTGAATCTTGGAGGAAAGTCTTGTTCTTGGGTTGCCTTTATCCTTTGGCGTAGCTTTTAGATTTGGAGCTCCTTTAACCTGAACGCCGCAAGCGGATCTCGTAGCTGTAAGATAGGAGCTTGAAAAATAATAAAAGGATCCGGTGGACAACAGGCGGTGTTGAAGAAGCTTTCCACCTGGGATAGCGGCGCTACGGCCCGTGAAAAGTTTCCCTCAGCGAGATCCACTTGTTTCCAAAGTGTGTGGCATCTGAGGGAAATGGATGGAAGTATTAAACGGCTGCGGGCAGAGGCGAACGAAGATGAAGTAACCCGGTACGAACTCGTGGGAAGTTAAGGAGTGAGCGGAGAATAAGCGGCACGATCTCCGCGCTGCCCAGGCACCGATAAGCGAAACTTTTTATAATCATCTTTGATGCTGGATTAAAAGTGGATTCCAGTAGCGCGGCACGGCATGGTTACGCCACGGAGCGCGACGATCAAGGGGCTCATTTGATCTTTAAGGGTTAATCTCTTGAGTGGGTCAAGTTGTTAAGATTCGTTTTAGTCAACTCTTCGCGCTAAAGTAGAGTCATCTCTACAATCTACTAGTATAATGGCAACAAAAACCATACATTATATTACACCTTCTATGTCTCCGTGTAATATAAAGTGAAATCAATTGGTATTTATTATCGAATATTCAATACTCAAGCTGAATTGTCAAATAGATTTTGCTCTAGAATTTCAAGACGATAGATACTTGTCAAGTTCCGGCGAGACCCCGGTCTAGCAAAGTTTTCACTTGAGTCTGTCCCTCACTAAATTTCCCTTGGAAATCCTATGCAGCTGGAAACCAGTTACATCAACAGGATAATAAACAAGTCTGCGGTTAAGGTGCGTGGTGTGGGCGACGGGCGACGGGCGACGGGCCACGGGCCACGGGCCACGGGGGATTCAATGGATAAAGTTTTCCAACAACTTGGGCATGAATCCTTCCTACTCCACAAACGAGGAGGGCAACATTCCTCGATTGATTGCCCGGCATAACCCACTCGTTCCTCTCTCTATTGACTTGCCCGACAACAGAGAACGTTTGGCCAATGTCATTTACTCACTCGCCCTGTTCCAACTGCAACCATTAGTATCGCTCAGCAGTAACCGACATGGTCGTTCGGAATACTCGCATGGAACGTGTCCATTAACGAGAACATCCTCAGCTTCCGAGACAGCTGTCCTAGTTATGCATTAAGTTGGAATTTATACTTTGCGTTTAATCGGAGTTTAACAGCTTTACTTCATCCTTGAATCTCTCAGTTTTCCGGAGGCCTCGCTAGTAAAAAGTTCGAGGAGCAACAGTTGAAGCATGGAGAAAAAAGGAAATGCAAAAAGAAAGAGGGGGGGGATGCCAGAATCGAGAGAATCGAGGAAGAATTCGAGCCGTAGAGCAACGGCGAACAAAAGGAAAAGATCGCGGGAAATGATCACATATTATGGCCGGACTCGTATATCTCGGGCGCAGCGGGCCGCGCGATTTTTCCTGCCTTCGAGCAGCATAAAATTTTATAGGACTAACAAGTTACGAGGTAGAAGGATGAGCGGCAGAGGAAGAAAAAACTGGCAGTGGTCTGTGTGGCTTGCGTGCCAGAGCCGTGGGGTTGGTCAATTTGCCTGGCAAAACCATAATTAAGGCGGCCTGCCAAATCACACCAAGCTGCGTCGCTCGGGAAACTTTGTAAAAAGAGCGTACCGGATCTCTCACACTCTCCCATACCATTTTCCCCTCTTTCTCTCTCTCTCTCTCTCTCTCTGAGAAAGTTTTCAATATTTTCTCAAAGTGGAACGGCAGAGAAAACGAGGATAATAAGCAAGCCTGTAACTAGCGTACAGCAGTGCTTCTCGAAATCCCAGTGGAACGCAGGCAAAAAGTTTTGCCCGTACTACTCTTCGACTGGCGACTCTTTCCTCGAGCCAACTCTGCATCTCTCCTCTCTGTATACATAGAGAGCCAGCTCCATCCTCCATCGGGCAGATTTCTAGATCACTTGTTTGATAGGCAGAGGCATCGAAAACTAGCAGCTGAAATCGCAAGAGGACTGAACAGTTGGAAAGTGTGCCACTTCATCGGGGACACATGCGCCAGCCAGCCAGCCTACCTTTCTCCAAATGGATCACTTCGATAATTATCGAAAGCCTACATTCGTTCCGCCGGAATTGCCAAGCATCGGCCTATCTATTTTTCATCGGTTCTCGTGTCTAGTGTACTTTGAAACTCCTCTTAAATCGGACTAATTGGCCGCATGTGTATATTAATTGCACGATCGGATGTGGGAGGAAAGAAAATTAGTATCCGCTTCACTTCCACTATATCCATTGGCTAACAAATATCTAAGCTTCTTCACAATTTGCCGCATATAGAACACACGATTTAGCCGAGTACCGTGAAACAGGCCAGCTAGTGTTACTCAAAATAGAGGAGTTGAGCCGCTTTCAATGGAGTCCAATTAAAACGCGAGCAACTGGACAGCAAAGGGCAGAATAACTCGAGCGCAACGCGACGTACGGTGCCTCGCAATGAGAACGTTGGCCAAAGCGCTCGAGTGGTCTGGCAGAAAGCAGAGCTAGAGAGAATTAGAGAAAAACCCGAAAATATGATGACAAGGATCACAGGGAAATTAGCGCATTTTAATATTATTATTAATTGGTCGGTAATAGTGAGTGAAACAATTAGACACAATGTTCGATGCCTCCGAGAGCGAAGAACTCCTTTTGATGGAATTACTCTTGTGTAATTAACAGTTGGCGGAAATTAGGAAGGTTTCATTGGACAGATATCACAGGGAAGCAAGAAACTCGTATCACGTATACTGGCAAACCATTTAACTGACGTTTAACGCATGAATGTCTGTTTGCCGAGTGTTGAGGGTAGCGGGTGGGCACAATTTTCGAGCTTCTTACACGGAGGAAAGTATACGGGCGCAATTTCGGTACAAAGGGCCTTGTAGGCAGAAAGGACGTTGACGAAAAGGCGACCGAAAAACGAAGTTGTAGAAAGGACACCAGAGGGAACTGGGTCAAACCAGAAACCAAACGCGGTACCTCCAAGCTTGTACTCTCCGGTTTTACGATCGTAGGACGCCGTCATATCCTTCCTAGTCGTAATGAAACTATCTCCACGCACTTAGCACCATCTTCTAAAAAAACTTATCGCTTCAATCAAGTTTGCACTTTGCTATTATTATTGAAAGAGAGCAAGAAAAGTTTCCCCAAAAAGTTATTATATGAATATTAAAGCATGCCCATACAGAATACATAGTTCTGCGATGTATATGCGGCGAGGCAAAGAAGTTGGTCTGCGAGAACTTTGATGCGTGCCCCACGAAAATGCTGGAAAGTGATGTTGGTACGATATCAGTTGGATAAGGAGGCAATCCGCAATCCTAAACGCAAGGTAGCAAGCTCGGAAAAAGAGAGGGTTTTGCAAAAGCAGGAGGAGAAGTAGGAGAGGGGCGGAAGTATATTCCCCGCGGAGCGGACGGGCCAGATCTCAGAACCCTCTGGTTCGGGCTGGCCTCTTGCTCTCGACTCTCAACTCTCAGTATCCCTGGGGGAAAGCACAAGTGCGCTAGCGGTGGAAATGCAAAGAGGAAGGCAGGAACGAGGGTTCCGCTGCTTGCGACAGCGGAGGGTGGCCCATGCCAGACAAAGAGAAGTACATACTCGGCTCCAGTATACACGAAGCACAAGGCACAAGACTGTACAGGGAGAAGAGTAGAGATGAAATTTTTTCGCCGTTAACTACGTTCTCCCTTCCTGGAAGAGCATGCCGCGGCTCCAACTTGGCCGATTATACCGCCAGTAAAGTTGTTCGGGAAGAATCGTCGTTATTGCAAAGAATATTGCGCTACTATACGACAATAGAGGGTAATCAAAGCGGCACCAGAGAGATCCTTGACGGTTTCAACGCTTTCATTTCTACGCCGATATTATTTTCCTCTGGAATCTGCTTCTATTGAGAAAGGGTTGAAACGGAGTTGTACTATTGTGCACATATTGTTCTCACCAGTTTTCATGTCTTCTTCATTAGTAGAGCTATTATAATTGTTATGTTATATTACATTGGTGAGTATATGAAGTGGAGGCGCGTGCTATGAGATTGGGTGGGCAAAAATGAGGGTGATGGAAAAGAAAGTGAAGAAGTAAGACTCACCCTTGCAAGCGCGACGGCTGGGAAGCTGTCCCAGGCGAGTTGCGCCTCCTCGCCGGTGTTACCCTGGCGTTGACCCGAGAGAATCCTCGCAGCGGTGAGGGTGCTCATGCCCATGCCGTCGCCGACGAAGAGGACGACGCCCCGCGCGACGCCGACCGGCGGCGTGGTGCCGCTGAGGCTCGAGCTCGCCGCAGCCGCGCGGACACGGGCTTCGATCGCTCGTGTTGCCGCCTCATACCACACTTCCCTCTCTGTGAACAGACACATTTTTCTCGGGTCACTGCCGCCAACGGACAATCCACTGCCCCACACACACACACATACACACACACACATATATATATATATATCTACAGCTTCTCTCTCATACTCGCACCTCTTGCCTTTCAACGTTTCAACACCCGCCTGCATAAAGCCGACGCTAATCGTGTCGACGACCTTCCCTTCACACTGGAGAAGCTGCGGCTTTACAACCCTTTGCACTCCAAAGCTTTTCCTACTTTTTCCGGTGCGGGCTGCTGACCGTCGAGCGATCAGCCAACCAACTCCTTCTTCAGTTCGTGTTACTTTAACTTTCGATCACGCCCAGACATCTGCGTCCACAACTAGATTGCCGACTATCCAACGAGTACAAGGAAACCTAAGACTTTGTTCGCCGATTCTCGGGCAACACGCGTAACTTGGAGCACCCGGGGCACTACCAGGCTTCGATAAGGAAATTAGAGCGGTGTGGGAGCTTGACGTATACGCCATTCAATATCATCCGATATTCCAATTAGATGTTAACGTCGAGCGGGTCGTTTAATCGAATCCTGCATTATAAAACGCGTGGCACAGCGTGGCTGCTCCAACTGATCGGACACTGAACATTTGTGAATGTCTTGTAGAATTGCTACCAGTCGATAGCGATCTCTCTCAAGAGGAAAAGAGAAGGCGAAGTTCCGTGAAACTGTCGTGTTCCGGGGGCCGTAAGTGTTTCCGCGGGACACTGGCAACTTTTAGCTGAATACTACCGGGAAAAGACCAGATATCTTAATTGAATCTGTTAGTAAAACGGCAATGTCTGTTGGAGGAAAAATCACTCCTCCTGGCGCACCAATCACAGCAATTGAAAAGGCACACAAGCGGCTAACTTTAATGGGAGAAAATTATTTTTATCGATATTAAAAGAGCGAAATTCCCGAGGAGATCCCCGTTACGCGGTGGTAAAGTCGCCCGTACTACCAGCCGTCTCCCCTCCTTTTTCCATCCTTGAATCTTCTGTTCTCAGCTCGGTAAGCCGTTAAAATTCCGCGCACCTAATTTACCCTTAAATTGCTTGGTCCTCTCCCCTTGCGCCCCGCCTCGCGCGTACAAACCTTTCGCCATTAATGTTCTATATTCGTCACTCTCATTTTTTACACATGACTTCAAACCCACCCGCTGATTTTTCTCGCGGGTCTTATTAATTATCCGGCCAGAAATATTATTTGTGGCAAAACCATAAAGCCTGAGAGGCTGAAATTGTGATAGCCAATCAATTCTTCAGCCAAAATGCTGAGTGAATACTTTGACAATCAGAGGGTGTATGCTACCCCTCGATTTTACTTCTCTTCTTGCACCGTTGCTTTTTCAACGGGTTACAAGCTTATAATTTCATATTGGGAGTGGGCCATCTAAACCAATGGCATCTCAGCATCAAAGAGCTACCTGTTTGAAGTCACGAGCAGCCAACCTTTCCCTCCTCCATTAATTTGGCTCCCTTTGAACCCCACATCCTCTCGGGCGACCCTCCGTCGCTCCGTCAATGGAGTGACAAAGTTCATTAGCAGCAGCAGGTGATATAGAAAATAACGAAAGGCCGGACACCCCGGTCAAAAGTTTCTCCCTAATTGTTAGGTTGTCACATATGAAATCTACGATGTCGCAGTACAAATCACTGCCAAAAATCCCTCGTATCCTATTCAATGAGTGAACATTGAAAATTTACAACCCATCAGAAACAGAGTTGATGATGGGTGGGTGAATGGGGATGCAAAGGGTCGGGCAGTTTGGAGGCTAGTGAATTCTATAGAGGACAGGACAGGACAGGACAGGGCAGGACAGGATGGGCGTTAGGGTAAACGACTGTTTCCCAGGAAGTGCGCTCGTTGAGGGCGGCTCCTGGTCGTTACGCTTTGCTTCCGAACACATTGCCGGTGCTAGTAGCCGCTAATGGGTAAGTTTAAGCCATGCCACGTTCGGGCAAACTGCCGGGTATCCGCAGCGATATTGGCCGCAACTGTATCTCCGCGAGCTTGAGGTCCGATAGCCTTCACGGGCTTCGGCCCTCTGTCCTCTCAATCTAACCGACGACCGACGACCGTCGACCGTCGACCGACCAAGCTCCTTCACCCCTTCAGCTCTCTGCACTCTCCGTTTACCTCACAACATGGGCTTCTCTGCCTCCGGCTAGTAGTTTTATTGCCAAGCGCGGACTAAACTCCGCTCTCAATCGAACATCTCCATTCGTCCTCTCTGCATGTGGATTAAGGCTCCTTCTTGACTCACCTCGCTTATCCACGTCGTCCTTCTCCTTCCCTTCATCTAATCGACAAACCGCTGCCAGGAAATCACTGCTTCTACTGGACGTCTACTTCCAATGAAATATCCGATCGCGAGCGATAGCAAACTTTCCCACCGCAACCCGGCACAATTGCAAGCCAAGCCGGTGCAATACGGATGAAATTAAATCCGGTATTTCTCGTTTAAGCTTTAATTAGCTGTTACGCAATGAGCTGACTTCTGTCTTTGTAATGGCCGTGCTGTCCCTTGAAAGAGCGATATGCTTTCTGCAATGGTCCGGTTCGTGGAAATTTGAGCCTCTGTCATTCGTTTTCCTCTGACATATATTTAAGTTCCCCCGGAAAGTTAAGCAACAGGCGCAAAAAAGTGACAACGAAATTTTACAGTTGGGATATGGGAAAGCCTGCTGTCAGTAGTGCGCTTTCGAGGAATTTTCAGGCAGGCAAAATGAGAGCATGTTTGAAACGTAAAACCTTTATGAAGTGCCTGTCAATGTCAGCATTGGTCTGATCGAGTTTACTAACTTCCTGGCGTCTCTACTTTTTCTGTGGATAAAGGCCGGCAGTTTGATGTCGAAACTGTGATCGAAGTCAACGTACAACGTAAAACACGGGCGAGTCGGTAGAACTGATGGAACTGAGCCGGTGGAACTGATATCGTGGGGAACTGGTGATAAATATTTACGTACGTGCAGTGGCCATGTTCGTTGCTATGGTCGGCAGTAGCGTATTCGTTCCGTGATTCGAAAAATTGGCGGCACGCGTGAATGGTCGCCCTGAATATTCATAAAGAAATCTACGCGTCAATGATTGGAGAACACAGGCTGCCCGCCGGCCGTGTTATACAATAAACATATCCACGATAGCAGTCGTAGCCACGTACGAGCCTACAGAATCCATTTTCATCGGTGCCACCAAAATCATAGAACGGTTTACATTGTACGAGCCTTTACTGGCAGCGGCGACTACAATCAGTATCCTGACATTACTAACTCTAACTAGCAGAATCAGTAAACGTCCGGAGTGTCAAAACATCATTTCCCAGAATATTATCCCGCGGCATTAGAAGCCGACATCGCCCGGACTACGGCTTCCAATTGTCACTCGGGATTCAGGCGTTTCCCTGACGACTTCTACAGTTGACGTTACTTTTCATCGTTATCTCCTTAGGAACAATCGTTAGTCCGACGACTTGAAGGCGGCTCTCCCACGGGTTTAGGGATCGGAGAGAGCCGGCGAGCGAAGATTCCATGGAGTTCTTCTCGTAAATGGAGCGAATCCCTCCTTTCCCTTGAGCGGCGCCCCCGCCGGGAGTTACCAGTGTTAACTGCATAAGTATAATGACTCGAACTGCGGAATATTAGCCGCGCGACTCTTAATACTGATAAGCGGAGGCGGGGCGTTGAAAAATGCTTCAGAACGCGAAAGAAAGGAAACCCCTTTCCCTTCCCTTGCTCTCTCGGTCGCACTATCTCCTTCTCTAAGGAGACCTCGAGAAGGACGAGCTGGATGGCTCGAAAGAAAGTACAATACTCCCTGGCCTCTCATTCTCCCTCCCAATGGAGCCATGCTCCGGGAGAGAGAATCTACAAGTGCAGATAAATGGCTTTAATAGAAAAATCCCGCGGGATTGAGGGCATATGCGCGTGCGCCCTTTTCTTTGAAATACAGGCCTAACATAAAGATAAACCAGAGCGTTAGCCCCGATGGACTTAAAGCGGCAGAAATGTTTGAGAAGCCCGCGTGTTATCCCCGAGCGACGCTTATCCCAAGCTAATAATTGTAAGGTTTGCCATACATATTTCAGTCGCCTCAACGGCACTAAGCGGTTTACTCTTCTTTTTCCAAATAATGACAGCAGGCTACCACAACATGAAAGATAGATCTGGTTAAGCGAATTAAGTAATTAATTAAAAGAAGGAAAAGTAAACTTGTATATTTTACCATGAATTTTATACATTTTTTGTGAAAGGCGTGAAATAGAGTGGAGATATCGCGCTCTCGTAAATAAACATGCCAAGGTTGGAAGGGGTTTATCGGTGGCCGTTGATGTGAGAATGAACGGAAAGCTCGACCATCGCCGGCAGCAGCGCTACATTAGCGGAACAGGGACGACCCCATTTTTGTAAAACATAAATTTCGGTTGCATGTAAATATACGAGCTACCGAGCGATGTGTTTGCTCGCGGCTGAACGGCGGGCGGCAGTCGACGATAAACATTCGCTAGCGGTGATCGTTCGGGATAGCAGAGCTATATAGTGAAAAGCAAAGGTGGTGCTTGCCGGTATCGGCAGGTTAGGGGGCGGGAATCTTGGAGGAAGACACCGCCGAACGAGAGAGCGGTCGTAAATTTCGGTCGCAAGACGGTATTGGATTTATAGAGGAGTCCGGACGTAATTGGCACCGGCGCACAAATCGTGGCCATGAGACAAACATATAGGTATCGAGGGTGCACGCTTGGCTTTCAGTGTCAGCGGAATGCGCCGCTAATGGATTTCGTTGACAGAATACTTCATTCGTGGTCACCGTGGAACAGCGGCACACGATTTACTCCGTGGTTTTCAAAACTAACGCACCACCGCACCGACCTGTTTACCACCACTCTCATTCTCTTTCCCTCTTTGCCTCCGTACACCCACCCAATCCAGTATTGTTTTTCAGGCCGACTGACCGAGCGCACACGTGTTTTCCGAAATGTTCTCACACTTTCCATCATGCATGTTTACCAGTATTATCATTCGATCACTAGACAACACTGCAAATCTAGTGAGAGCTTTCAAACCAGCTTTCACCGAGCCAAGAAGCTTTCCATTAGAAAATATGATGAAGATCCACGGAGCTACGGAACTATTCCATCCCTGGTCTCGGAGGTACACGGAAATTGGTTAAGATGACCATAATTGATATAGCTTTAACGAATGCTCAAGATGAACCTGCGACGAACTAAGTTTCTGTTTCAAGCCGCAGCACGATACTAAACCCGCTGGTTACCCCTCGTAAATGGCACTCAACTCTGCAATGCCATTAGTATGAACTCCCACCAATCTCCGTTTTCCTATTTTACGGAATCTCTCCCGGCGAAGGAGAGAGAGGAAGAGAATGTATTTCTAAAAATATACCTCGAGCGTGATCGCATTCGAATTCGAGATGCCGGAAACGATCGCGGAAAGCCGCCCTTAGCTTATTTATCGCTGCTACTGTTATTGTCGGCAGCCAGGGGGAATGGAAGGGGCGGGAGGGAACCATGGGGAGTGTGTGTGGGTGGATCAAAGTAGTAGTAGACGACGAAGCAAAACAGTACGGACGAGAGCTCAACGGGTTTATTGCACTACTGTTCGCTCACTCTCTCGCCCGAGCTCTCTCGGGAGGCTTTATGGCGCTAGCAGGGTTCAACTACTTTCGAGGATTAGTCCTTTACGAGCGGCTGACTCTTTCGGATTATAAAGCGACCACTTGCCGCTTCTGTTTACGGGAAAGCGTAGAACATCGATGAGCAATGTCCTTTGTCGTTGACGTCCTATTACAATTACACAATATTACCCAGACACAATGTATAGCCAAAAGCCAGGGCTACAAATTTAAAAAAAAAATCCTGTCCGGTATCGATTAATATTGAAACTGCCCCAATTAGAGGAAATCTCCCAAAAAGAAATATTAAGGGGTAGTCCACATTATTGTCGATGGCAAGGCGAATATCAATAGTTGGCGAGACCGGAGCAAAGTGAGATGAAGGGTAGAGGAATAATCAAAACGGTGGACGGGAAAGGTTGCCGATGGGCAAAAGGCCTTTCCCCTTTGGCAAATTCACGCGTTAGCTCGCTTGCCGCCTGGTGCGCTACGATAACAGCATTATTCTCCTATAGAGATTCGGCCCCAGATAGGTGTGGTAACTTGTAACGGTGCTACCAACGAAATAGGAACATATGTAACTTGTAACATGACCATGTAAATTAATATCTCGGCCGGTGGGAGCGGCATCATCGGAGCCAACCCGCTGTTCGGCATGTAACTAGCTAACAGAGCAACACAAGCACCGAACGTGAATATTAAAGCAGCTTGCGTCGAGAGTCGAGAGCGATACATACTGCGAGCCAGCGTTAATGAACTACTCTTTTCCTGGCCAGGGTAGCTACACCGAATTATCACTACTACCGATATACCTATGTATATCGAACTCACTGCTTCCTCCAACAACCAATTAACTCCCATTATTTTCCCTGCCAATAAGCCCAATGTTTATACGCAGGCGGCCTTGCAAAGTCTACGTAACGAGTTTATCTGAGAGATCGCTCGAGTAAAATCCCTGCCAGGCGCGAACGAAGGTCTCGTAAAAAGAAGGCAATGCAAAGTTAGTGACGAGGGAAGTTCGAGGGACGTGCCAGCAACTTCCTCACCGTCTGCCCCCCTCCCCGCCTTTTTCCTGCCTTTGCCGCGGCATGGGAAAATTTAATCGGGCTACTTTTCCAGTCATTTCAACCGGTATCCATATTAATAACGCGGCGGCGCGATATTTCAACCACTAATAAATTGGCTTCTGACACTTTGTTAGATCGAGCCGGCCTCGCTCCCGGTCTTCGAGTAATCTCACATCTACCGTAACGCTCGCGGAAAATGCGCCCGAGACCAGTTGTTCTCGCACGGCAGCTGCTAATGTTTCCCCGGTGTTGAGAAACTGTTGTATTTAAATTTCACATTCTAATTCGAATACACCTGACACGCGAGACCGCACTGATTGGAAGATGATATATAGTCTTTGGAGAATACAGAGAATACGAATAGAACTTTAAGTTGACCATACTGATAATTCAGGGGAGGGAGAGAGAAAGAGAGAGAGAGAAAGAGAGTGCTTTCGTTAGCGGTTCGATGGGTATTATCGAAACGGCTCGACGAAATCCGGCATCGGACAGGCAGGCTGTTTAATTGGGTCAGCCGCAGAACTCGCTAATTGCAGTTGGAATTTTTAATCGGCCTGATGGTGCGCGAGCCCGCTTGCCGGGCACTCGCTGCGGCTGGAGCCGCTGGAGGTGCACAGTGCACACTGCGCCCCTCGTCGTCGAGCGCCCGTGCGCGCGCGCGCGCGCGCTGCGAATTAAAATCACAATTCAAGGGAAAAGTTGGTCGACTGCGCTCCGACCACCACTGGGATTGCTCCCAGGCTAATTGAATGATATGCTAAAAGCGAGGCTCTAACAAATTTTGCGCATTCATCTCTCAATCAGCGGTGTGACGACCACCGCGGGAGAGGAGCGAATAAAGTTCCACCAATAGTTTCCATCTTGAGACGATATTGCTCCCAAACTTTTTCAAGAGGTTGCGTCTAATTGAACGCTCTGAGCTGAACATGTCTCCTCCAATTTTAACCGGTGTTTTTCATATTTTAACATCTCGTGGAACCCACGAAATTGAGAATACCGATGCTGTTCCACTAAGAATAACACAGCATGTGTCTGGCATATGTTGCACAGCATTGTTGACATTCTATTATCTTTTTACTTGTTAAAGTTCGTACGAGTAATAAAGAATGTATACATTTTATGAGGCACTCTGTATTTATCAGAAGGGTGGAGAGATCGAGGAGCAATTACCTACTACTATTTCCGGAAGGAAGCTGCAGGCGAGACGAGGCAACGTGTTTTTTCTCGGAGCCTGATAAATCGTGGTAGGACACGTGGCGTACGCTCGCTACATAAACCAGGAACGTGACCCAGAGCCATGTCGCGGGCATAATCTCGCGCTGTTCTTCCGTGGCCGAACTAAGAGAAAAACAGTAGGTGAAAGGAAGGATCGGTGGAAGCGGTTGTAGCTATCGGCCCTTCTACTACATGCTGGCCTTGCCTCCGAATTTCCATGTAAGCCGCTCGAGCAAAAGAAATTCTTGGGACCAAGGAAAGATAAGTGTGGAAGCTCTGGTAGTGGGATAACGGGATGCATGTGCAGCGCTATAGCTCGCGGTTCGCTCGACTCACGCAACATTACTTCCCATCGGGCTTCTAATAAGAGTACATAAAGCGTTGTGGGAAGTCCGATAAGCCGTGGAGGAGCGGAAAACGCTTGGAAGCTTGCTGGAGATGTGACCGAGGCTGGGATAACTGAGTTGTGCCAGTTGCTCAGAGGCAACTTTCTTCATTTAACTCCCGGCCGACCAACGCGCACTTCCTCTCTACTACCGAGCTGGAAGAGCACTTTTAAAAAATCTATGGTCCCTTTGTTGCATGCCAAGCACATCCGTTGATCTCCAATCCTCTCGTTTAACAACACCCCTCCATATTCTTCGGGATCCAATCTTAATTAGATCAAGAAAGCACCCGCCAGATAAAAGCTTCGTTCCTATACAATTATTGAAAGAAACGGCAGGAAAAGGATTGACTTGAGCCAGTAGGACTAAAACGAGCGTTGGAATATCGGGTCTCGGGTCTCGGGTCCCAGGATTATGTCCAGGGCAATTTGGAAATGCGATATGCCCGGCAGTACGCGCCGCGTCGTAAAAAAAAGTGTCGTGCCAACGGCAATCGCCCGAAGCTCGTGACGTCAAAGTCAAAGCCTTCGACAAAGCGCGCGCAATAGTTCCAACACTTTTCATATAGCGTAATAACAAAGCTCGAGAGAAAAATGACCGGCGGCGCGCAATAAAGCGCCCTTCACTGCGGGCAACGAATAAATCTGGCGAGTGTAATCCACTTCTGGGAAATTAAAGTCGCGAGATTTCTTGTCCCGTGGCATTAGCCTTGTCAGTAGAATATTCTCGAGATGTTGGGAGATGCTTGAACCGAACGTATTTGTCGAGAGTAGGAGCGTCTCGGGTCCACGGAGGTCTGGCAACTGATATAAGCAGAAATGGGCAAAGTTCTCGGACGAGAGAAGCATTAGGATACAGATAGTCTAGCTATGTCGAGAAGAAACAACAGTTTCCAAGCCGAAACTCCCTCAGAGCCGTATGTGTGTGGCTGTTCATACCGATTCGGTACATCTATGCTGTGCTCTGTACCAGCACCTTTCCTGCTGGTTAACATCATCCTCGTTAAACTTCGAGCCTCGCAGCCTGTCAAACAGAAACTTCTGTCTCGCCACTACAACTTAATCGACAATAATAGATCGAGCGTGCTCCACACTGCCAAATCTAGAACTCCAATTGTACAAAGTACCACTAGCTGCCAGCCACTCCCAATAGGAGATTCAAAGTTCAAACAGCCGATGATTCGATAGCCAGAGTCTGTCGAGACATTATTGTTGATATATATCGAAGAAGTAGCAATCTCATAATACTAGGAAGCCGATGCAATAGTGATATTAGATGGCGGAAAAATCTTCAGTAAAAGAGTCCGCACCAGCTGATTCAGCTGTAACCGACATTTTTTCCGCTTGAGACGCAGATAAAAATGCAGATATCGGCGGCAGCTCGGTGGCAGTGGCGGTAGTGCTGATAAACGTGAACCACCATGATAAATGGTACGTGCAAATGGTCCATAAATCTCGACTATGATTCAGTTCTTCTCCGTAGCTGAGCTACGCCAGAGCAGCAATGGCGTACAGCCGCCACTGGGTTAACAAAAGTGCGGGCACACTACTTTCATGTTACTTTTCTTCTCCCGGTCACCAGTCGCCGACCGCTGCGCCGCGCTGCGCCGCACCGTGTCGTTCGCAATCCGCCAGCATCCTCCGCGCACACGGTTCGCTATTGTTTAATTATCGTCTTCCTATATATCACCGCTGTCAGCCAGTTAATGATTTACCTCCTACTCGGTAAATCCTCTGACTCGCTCGGACCGCAATGCAAAGTCCAATCAGACCGAACAATGTTTAACGTCTAGCCGCCTGGGAGCCTTCCGACACTCACCCACAAATTCAATTGCCCTCTTTTCTAATATCAGCCACGAAAACATATTTAATGCTTTGTAAATACTCAGAAATAACACACGAGTACTAGGAAATCTCAAAATTCCACTTGGTATACACATGCGCGTATCCGACTGATGTTTGAAAGAGAGCCAGATAAAAATGTACCCTCGAGCTTCAAGTCCTATTTACCGAGCACTTTGAGACCACTCGATTTGCTCTGTTCTGAAATTCAAGTTGGACCGTGGTGAAGAGAAGGAACTCTTAAGGTCACGTTATACGTACTATGCATACATATGCACCCGCGGCAAACTCTCGCTCCTCTCACCTTCGAGAAACAACTGATTGAGCAAGTTTTTATATCTCCGGAATCTAATGGGAAAGAGATGGGATTATTTTTCTGCAGAAAGAGGGAGAATAACAGGATGGAAGAATGATAGGTACCGTTTAATTATCGTGTACTGGTGTATCTCGCGAGCACCGGCGCATGAATTAATCTTGAGTGACGGCGAAACGAACAGTCGGTGCTGCGGGAGGTGTAGGAGAATCGAGCGCATCTTCGCGAGTCTACGAATACAGAAAAAGGGCGACCGGCAAGTTACTCGCTCGCGATCGAGTTCAAATATTTACAGAGAAGAATTGGGACGATGAGTAATTAAGTCACGCAAAGGGCCTCTGCAAGCCTGTCCGCTTACCGCTTTCTCTTGAGGGACGGCTGGTAATTAAGTAGAGAACGGGGAGCCGCTGCTTCATAATTCACTAGAGCGAATTCCTCACTCTCCCTCTGACACTGACAACTACCTCTCCTTCTCTCCTTCTCTTTTTATCTATGTTACCAGCGCAAGCGAAACTTTTAATCCTGGAATCGGGCGGTAAACCGCTCAAGGAGAGCATCACTCGAATCACACTGTAGCGAACCCTTTCAATCCTATTACGAATTATAAGACCCCTTTCGTCCAGTATAACTGTGCACCTGAAGTCCAAGCACGCTCGCTCTTTCGGTCAACAAATGAAAGTTCGTTATTTCGAATTAATTTGCCAAAGTCATCTCTCGCCTTCCTCCCATTTTTACAGCACACTGATGGACAACTTGAAACCACTTCGATCTTCTGGGCGTTATAAACTTATAACGCAAAGGCCTATTGTTTTTAGTTTGCTTGATATAACATGTTAAACTTCAACATAGAATATTGTAACGGATAATAAAATGGACAAGTGGATTTCGACGAGTTATACTTGTTATATACCCTGGAAAATCGGGATTATATCTTCATACTCTGAACTACATACATATAATACAGGGTTTATAAATCAACTGCGCTCTCTTGCTCTAACACTCATTGTCAGCCCAGTGTCCGATCCATAAAATATCCAGGGGACCATAAATAATTTGACGTCTGATAAATAATCTAGATTGTTACTTGATATTGAAATGAAGCTCTCCCGTTTCTCGCTCTCTCGTATGCCCTGTCTGTAGCTCCATCCCGACTTGTACTCATGGATAAAGTTTGCCGCCCGAGAGATGAGAGAAACTCGGATATCGATAATCCGTAGACCTTGCGGCGTTTTAGAGGAAAGCGGATAGGGGAACGCTAGAGATCGAACAATGCAGAGAGATTAGACAAGAACAGGCGTGACTGACATGAGCAGCGAAGTAAAATCTGAAACTTTGGCAGAGTCGCCGAGGCGCAACTCAAGATGCACACTTTGGCCGGTATTGCTCCCGTTGAAACACCCCCGGCAAACTCTCGATAAGTAGAGACGCACACCTGCCAGTAAACTGTACTTTTGGAGGAAGAACAACTCTTGTAACAGGTGAGTAAGAATTGAGAGAGTAATTCTAACTTTTTTCGCTTTTTTCCGGGGATTTAATTATAGTACAATAGAGGAAGATGGCCAGAGAAAACAGAAACGAAAAGACAAAATAGATGGACAGGGATTACTGTTTGCCGCGTGAGTAGCTAATGTCCATAATCAGAGGGAGGGAAAAGCTGAGAGAGAGAAGAAATGGTACTGGCAGAGGAGGGAAAGGGAGAGAAGCGGCAGAGCGGGCGCAAATTAACATGAATCGTTAATGATGTCCCATGTACCTGTGAGCATGTATCTAGTATACATGCTGCACATGGAGCCGATATGCCACATGCGATATTCCGTAATTACATATGGCTAACGAACCTAGCCGGCGCGCTTAGTTATACAGGCGAGGCGCAGCCGCGAAATTAAAGAAAGATGTGAGAAAAAAGAATGGGACACGATATCAAATCCCTCCCGCTGAGAACAGTTCTCCGAAGGCGTCCAACCTTTTCGGCGGAGCGCGCGTGAATGTCTCCGAATGGTAATTATCGTAATTCACAATAGGGACTATGGAAAGGTTCGGTGATACTTGAGCCGGTCCGGATAGTAGAAACCCAAATGGCCGTAATCAGGCGTAGCATCCAAAAGCACAAATCAAGATAATGCGGGGTAGTTCACGTGCACGCCAGTGAGCAGGAATTAATATCGCTCGTATTACATTGGAAACAGGTCGGCAGGCGCGCGTTCGCCAGAGAGAGGGAATGGGAGGTGGGAGAGGAGGCAGTGCAGTTGTAATCATACATTTCGTGAGCGTTATTGCCCGTTCCCTGTTACGTAACGAATTCATTTCACTGGCCCGCTCGCAAAAGCGGCAGTCTGTCGAAGGTTAAGATGGATCGTCCGCAATTTTCCTCGGGCGGCCACATTTTTCACAAAATGCAAGTGTGAACGCCCAACCCCTCCTCATCACACCAGGAATGCTGAACAGCCGCGCTGTACCTTGTAGCAGATATTAAAGGCCCAGTCGAACACCCCCCCCCCCTCACTCCTCTGCTTGCCTCGACTAGATTCTCCTCTAAGAAATTGGTAAATGTCGCGCAGGAGATCCCGAATAAAATTGAAAGCAAAGCCGAGGGGATGGGCATCGGGTCGACTGGTGCAACCAGGCTGAGCATATAAGCGTAATAGTGGCGTGATTATCCTGAGTAAACGTTTCCCCGGAGAAAGCAGAAGCAGAGGGAAAGAGGGAGAAAGGGGGAGAGGGAGCCCTTTCACGCTCAAGGGTATCCTGCGACTACTCCCTGCGCTCGACTTGGGCAGGAGAATCGAGCTGCTTTGGAGAAGGGGCGCGAGGCAGATAAAGGTTAAGCCCGTCGCCCATTACCCCTAACGATCTTTTTGCCCCACCTTCGAGCGACATTCGACGCGACGCCTTCTCAGTGAAGGGACAGCAAGACGCGCGGCCACTCAGAATGCGGACTGCCATAGGGAAACTCCATCGTCGACGGATACCGTCAACCTAACCCTTCGAACGAGTTCCCTAATAGAAATTAATTCGCCACCAACGGGAGATCCGCCCAAAAGCCAGTTTTCCACTATGGCAAATTTACTAGTAGCGGAATTAGGGTAGATTTATTTATATTATATAATTATTTGTATTTTAGTAATGAAAAAATGATGCGCTGTTGACGATGTCAATCGGCTGACCTTTCCACGAGGAGAGACAACTATAACGATATCAGTGTCAACAGATTGCCTTAGTTATGCTGCTAGAGGAAGAGCCTCGTCAATTCACCCGAGGAACGCGGTGTAAAACAACATCGTAATAAGCTGGTTCACGCCAAGAAGTGGAGAGTAAACCTGAGCGCGCCCTTTCCCAGCTGCAGGCTAACTTCACGCCGCGAGATTAATTATCTTTGGAATGAATGCAACAGCCGAGCGAGCCGAGCCTCGTCGGAAAAGCCCCGAGGTCTCCCGAATCCCGGATAACTAAAATCTGGACATCATACAGTACGCTGCAAATTTACACATTGCAACTTCGTACTTTAATAATATAAGTTCTACTCCAAGAATTTAACAACATTATTAAATGGCTGAACTACGAAAGTTTATCTAAAATAAAGTACACTTGTGCCCTTGGATACTTAACAATGTGCTGTTGACAGTAAAATACAATTTTTTCATATATATTAATCTGTCGACCTCGAATGCTACTACTCCGACATTTCATTAGCGTCGTGCAGCAACATTTGCATCAGCTGGATAATCCATGTGGCCCGAGCGACGGAGAATGACAACGCCCGGCTTAATGAAGTTACGCGGTGCACACCTTGAAATTACGAAGTTGCTCGCGTTGCGAGTGAGAGCTAATTTCCAAATCCGCGTGGAAACTTCACTTTTTCGCGATGAATCTGTTATATATGCTATAGGTAACATTTGCAGTAGTGAGGCGAGAGCAGACCGGTTATTATCTCGGGGCAAAGGAGGAGAGAGCGAGAGAGGGTATACCAGTTTGCAGGAGATTAACAGAATATTTCTTGCTAATTGCAAACCCGCTGGCCCAATGCTGCTTGGCCGGTCAACCACAGCGCACATATCGCTTTCAGAAATATAATCCACAAATTATGAACAGCATCGTGCCAGGCGTTCCCATACATAAAGATATCTATGTGTGTAGTTGTGTACACGCCGGCCGGCATCCCACCGTGCCATGCCGGCTGGCTCGTTGGCTTTTCCAGACCAGGCGCGATCCTATTTTCAGCAGGAAAATTATCTTTCGCAACCAGTGCAACATTTCCGATGAGTTTCGCTGGCGGAGCTTGCATAACATCACGGCCCAAAGTCCGATCTACATTACGGCACCGTTGGCTGCCGTGACTCGAACAGACATGGACATGACTACTCTACACTCTCCACTCTGCATTCCTGACCTCAGCCAGTTGAAACAACATCGCGTTTATCTTTCTAATTGCAAAGGAGGGCCCTGGATATCGCATCATGCGCTGCTTATTACAATTAAGGGAACGTGCCTCCCTTATTATCAAAACAAGATCCACCGATTCTGCTCCTGGTAATCCGTCATCGCGTACACACTGATTACGCACCAATCCGTCCATCCGGCGGCTGCCCCGGATTCGGATTACGCTTCTAATAATTGCTGTGGCTATTAGCGTGCCGTAATTAGACATGCGCGCAGGCTTGCGCGATCGCCACTAAGATATTCCAGTGCTAATAAATGTTAAACAACACTTGCACCGATAATTACATATCCATCTTGACTGTTAGTTGCCCAGGATTGGGGTATTACGAGCGAAGCGAGGCGTGGCCGGTGTCTCTCAAGATTCTTGTTGATTAGTGCGAACGATGCAGCAACGTGATTCTAGCGAGCTTCTATGTATGTATATTCCGGACGTCTAATCGCTGAACGATCTAAGCAAGATTGAACGAGGCCCGGGCTACTCGCTTATCTAATGCCAACGATACTCCACATGATTGTGTACAATTACTAGCCTCGAGGAAGATAGCAACGTCAAGGGAGAACAACTGGTCTTCCGTTAACTCGGCCGCTCACATCTCTCATCTTTCTTCATTAACCTGCTCGGTTAACACGTCCTTCCACGATCTTCCTACGTCGAAATATCCATTATCTCTTAGCCGCTTATTTCACGAGAAATCTGTGGAGAAAGCACTCTCCAACATATCATCAATACCGTTACTCGAAATTCTCATCCAATAAAGTAATAATGTCCTACGAACTACCAGCTTGATGCAGAGTAGAAGACCATCCGCGCGTCTGACTTGCCACTGACCTACACTACTGGCATAAAGCCTACTCGAGGCTGCGCACCTTCCCGCCGCTCGCAAAGTATACGTGGCGGTGTTAATAAAAATTTCACGCACTCTCCCCCGAGATTAATGGGAGGAATTTAATGAAGAGCTTGCTCCCGAAATTCGCAGATAAATCCTGATTATCCCGACCCCTCCATGTTGCCGCAAGCCTCCAGAAACACTCTCCCCCAAGCAACTAGAACTTGCTTTTTATGGATCGACTTCTGAAGAGTACGTACTCTTGGTTGCTGCCAACATTCATACAATACACGTAGCAGAAGGGAGAAGATCTTTGTAACCGGGTGGTTCGATCCCCACGAGGCAGTACGACCACCACCGGGGTGACTCTCGTGTCAGAAGCGCTCGGTTTCCTGTAATTCCCCGTCGGAAAATATTCGCATCTCCCGTATTCAATATCAATGTCGCGTGGTATACTCGATCAAGCGTGAAATGCGCTTCCATTGATAGTACAGATGCAATTTAGGATGGCGTATCGAGCGCGACGTGCGGAACTGGTGTCGAAAAAGATATCGGAAAGATGTAGGTAGTTTCGGTGCGGCGCGCTCGCTCTCTGCCAGTCTCGTAAATAGTAGGAGCGCTTTGCAGCGATATTTCAGCCCTCGGGATGCTGCATTTGCATGCATGGAGGCCGGCCGAGCGTTTAACGAGTGTTTAAGCTCGAAAGAAGCCTGCAACGGGTAAGTAACTTCGACTATGCCTCATGCAAATGCATTTCGAATAGCTCCTGCTACTACTGATTTCGCGCTTACGGGAAAATGGATTACCTCTCCCCGACGACAAAATCCACCCTCTAATCCCAATTAATTATAATTCTTTCGATCATTTAATTGAAATTATTCAGATGATTTTATGTGAATTCCCGTAAACGCCGATCTAGGCCAACACGATGCGAGCACGAAGCTACAGAGAATTGTGTGCTAATTAAGCGTGTCATTTGATCCCAGTGGCATCCGCTTTGTAACGAGGATGCAAAGTAGGTGGCGGTAATTAACGTATTTCTTACCCAAAGAGATTACAGAAATAATTCTGATGTCAGGAGGTTAACACATTCCTGTTCACACTCTCGAAACCCTCTGGCGATTGAATTCCAGGGCTTTGGGAAACCTATATCCTAGCAGTAGTGGAGTGAAATCGGACGCAAAAAGCATCGGTCGGAAGGGAAACTAGACTGAGCTGCTGGCTAGAAGGATTCAAGCGAAACTAGATACCCGTAATCAGTCAGATTCCCGTAGCTCTTTTCCTTTCCCGTGTGCCCGCTCGCTCGTTCTTTGCGCAACGATCCATCCGCAGAAGTTTAATTTCGGGGCTTCGTCCATATTTATGACACCGGCACTCAGACTCCGCAACGCGGCTTTGACTGACAGCGAGCTCCCTTCGCGAGGATTTTCGACATGCAAAATAAGCAAGGCGATGGCTGGGGCTCTGTGACACACCTGAAGGAAACTTGTTCGCTCGACATGTAATATTATACCAGGCCATGCAAGCTTAAAGGAGAAAAAGGGTCAAGAGTACAAGCAATGTTTATCGGCAGCCTGCTTTATAAGGTAAATCAAGTTGGAACCGAATAAAATCTCGACTGGCATTAACGCAGAACACGGTAAGATATCAACGGGCGCCAGCAGTTGCCGCGAGCTTCCTCCTGTGGCCAAAGAGTAGGTACGCGTAATTAAATGCAATTTCATTAGCAAGTTTTAATTGCAACCTAGGTATGTTAGCCTGGTAGCATGCCTATGGCGATTGGAGCAGACGCTGCTCCGCCAAAATACCGCAATAACGTCTTATGGCAATCCAATTCAATTACCACCGTCCTGTTTCCCTCGCTCGCTCCTTACAAACCCCATGGAAGTACCTATATTTTCGAGGTGTCGTCCAAGTTCCAATCCCAGTAACGGCATCTTTGTCATTTGACTCGCCGATTGGCTGCATGTAAGCGGTGGCAGAATATCGGAAATTAATTTTAGCCAATCACCCCCCCTAAGCCGTCGATTACACCTACTTTCAAACACAAATACAAGTTCGCAAGTTCGGAATGTTATGACCTTATCTAAGCGAGAGAGCGCAACACTTCTTTCGTTCGGCTTTTCGTACACACAAGTTCCCGAAAAAGAGACTGGACCGTTGCCGAACGCGTCTCGTCTCTCCTTGGAAGCAGTCCCCTGACAGATAATCAAGTGTCCTCCCGAGCAAAGAAGTTCGGCAGAAGGAAGAGGATGCGAGGACTAGCAGAGGGGCGTAAACTTTTTTCATTTGACGTAATGCGACTAGATAGTTAATTTTGAAAGATAAGGCCCAAGATCGAAGTCCCGGCTGTCTCTCGAAACAAAGTTTCCCACGGGATTGACCTGCTGGACCCGTATTTTCAGTACTTCGCTTTCTTCGAGGAAGAGCGGGACTCTCCACTACTTAGTTACTTACAGAGCTACCACTGGTCCACCTGGAGGAGTCTTGGCGTGACAAACTTGTGTTGAAGAAGTTCACAGCTGCAACTAAGACTGTCCCACTAATTTTCTTATTAGAGGCCGATTACCAGCGCACTTGCGCTGGTAACCTGTGCTTCTTTAAAGAAAGAATGGAGATCCGACAGTAACTCTAACTTGTCGAGATCACTGAGTCTTAACTCACCTGAAAATACATATTCTGACCATACACGAATTTCCTTTTGTCCCTCCGTATGTGAAGTGAAGCGCGTTCACGCAAAACGTTATTAAAAAAACGATTGAGCCCACAGAGATAAAAAACGGGACAGTCAGGGGATGAAGGGGGCATGGAGGTAGAAGGCTAGAGCCGCTGGATCAAACGAGTGGAAACTGGCGGTACTGGTTTTTGGCCAAGAACAATATCCGCGTTGTCATTTCCGCGATGAACTTTCTATTAAGCCCGACGGAAAGCGCCAAGCGGCATTGCTACCGTGCGAACACTGCCAACGAATTGCGAACGTTTATGCCCCTCGGTTGCTACGCAAACTCTCCACACCACATTAACACATTGTTGACCGATTACTTTGTGCAACAATGAAAAAAACCACTCTATTTTCGCGATTCAATGAAATGTAGTTGAACAAAGCTTCGACTCTCGTAGAGTTTCGAATTTCGAACGATGGCAAGTAAAGTAGTAATGCTCGCTCGTCTGATTCATTATCCAGCTAATGCGAATGTAATGTAATTCTTTTGGTTTGGAAGGCTGGCCGTTTGGTACTGTTTGGCCACTGGGTCAGAGAAGCACTCGGCCAGCCCATTACCAAGACATTGACCCAACCGACGACCCACGAGAACCATAGATTTGCCCGATTCTCGGGCTCCGGCTACCTCGTTCTAAGTTGCAACAGCGCTTGCCTTCCGACTCTTTATCGAGCACGAGGAGCTCCGGCGTCTCTAAACTAGCACGTGCCAAGGCAAAAAAACTATACGAACGCATAAAAAGTCTCTCGACTAGTTCAAGCTATAGCTCGTACGCCTCACCCGCCACACCCGCCACACCCGCTACGCTCCGCTCCGTATGCCAAGGCGCACGGCATGGGAAACGGGAAACCTTTCTAACATTCACTGAAGCTGGCCTAGCTAGCTACTACAACCGCCTCACCCCAATTTTCTATAAATTTCTAAAGCATCTCCAAAGTTTGGCAGGCTGTATTTACCTGGTTTTCGAACTCACGAAAAGGAAGATTGTTGGCCACCGTAGCGAATTGGAAACCCCTTTTTCACCAACTCATAATTGCTGTTCTACTTTTGAGATACGATATGCGCGACGCCGCAGAAGAACTCTCTTTCAGAGCCGAAACGTCTCTATGCATAAAGTAGAATGTCGTTCTATGAAAGTATCAATGCAGCAAATCGAACAATCGCGCATATATCCTTTAACGACGACGAGAGAATGTTGCACGAGCTTATTGCTCACTGTTCCCGTCTAATACAAGTCCGTTTTTCTGGCAATTAGGAAGACCCGTAAAGGGACTATTAGAGCGCCGGAAGCCTGTCCAATTACAACTATTAATTATACCGGGGAATTTACTGCCGCGCCGTTTCCGAGGGAAGAAGACCGTGATTGCGGACTCCAAAGTAGAACACGCGCAGAAATGCTGGACAATTGACTCGACGAAGCGAATCACATTCGTAACTCCACCACGGCGGAGGAGCAGTAAAGCGATTACGATTTGCATTGTGCACGAGGAAAGGCGATCCTACCGGTTCAACCTCAACCTGGAGACACGACACTACACGACACGACACGACACGACACGACACGACGCGACGCGGCACGAGACACGAGGCACCTGCAGCACCAATTTGCTGGCCTATTGTGGCCGATTGCAGTTGACGGAATCCGACGTAAGACTGTAAGGCTAAACGTCGGATCGACTTAATTCCATTATACTGGCATCGAACGAAGCCCTAATCCCCCCCGCTTGCTCCGCATTGTCTACTAAGTAACTCTGATGTGACATGGCTCCTGCCTAAAGGAACACTTAACACGATACACACTCGCTATAAGCTTATCCCATCCCTCAACCACCGCCCCCTCCCCATCCTGCCCCTCTATTTGCCCGGTTACATCCGAAAAATTCATTTAGCTTCGCGTCAAAATATCGCCTTGCCTTAGAAATTGGTGCATTCTTAATGCAATCTTCAGCAACAAGTCCGGGGAAACTCAATCTCCGGACGTGCGACGACAAACTTTTGAGTCTATGCGCACGCAATACTATAGTGGCACTCATGCGTTGATATAACACTACTAACAGGCTCATGTCTTCGCACGTGCACACACGAGCCTGTGAAAACGAGTTTCCTGGTAAATGGTATGGATAACGCGGCGGTCTTTACCACTTTATGGCAGGTGGTACTTCCTACGCTCGCATGGAAGCGTGCTCTTTCGGGAAGAATGCCAACGGGCCGAGAAAACGAAGCGCCCACTTGATTAATTAATGACCCGCTAAAAGCGGCATCATCCCGCTGTTTTATTTTCGGTTAACGAACATGAGCGTGGTCGAAACTTTGTATAGGATTTTATGCACTTATATGGCAACCTACCTAATAATAAGAGTAACGCAGCAGACACCCTGTGGAGAGACAAAGGAGGGGAAAACATGCTAGATTTAAATTGGATCCCCGGAACACAGAGTGCTACTGTCTCCACCGCTCGGGATAAAATTATGCAAGAATTATTGCGTTACTCCGCTTTAAGTAATTCCTCGCATGCAGAGCGTTACTCGGCGTCGAGTCTCTGCTGATATTCGCTGAAAATCTAATTAATTCCTGGCAAGAGGATTTTACACTCGCTCTTTTCTGACTCACTTTTTCTTCTTTGCCGCGAGAGTAGGACTGCTCTGGCCCCTTCCGTCGTTCAATGTATTCTTATAGAGAAAGAGAGAACGAGAGAGAGTACGGATGAGACAGAAAGGGGACCATTCAATCTCACTGGAACCAAAAGGGCTAACGATTTCGATGGAAAATCGAGCGGGCAGATTATCGTTGCCAGAGCAATCAAAGGGAAATTATTTTCCAGATACCGTGAGAATTCCATCACGAACGTGCTAACTGGGAAGAACTCTCGCCAGGATATTGGGACATTTGTCCGCTGTCTTCGCGGTGCAAAAGGGCACTCGCTTCAGCATTTGAATACTCTACGCCAGCAGTACCCTCGGCACATCGGTATTCCCACGTACTCGCGCAGTTACCCGCCAGGAGAATCCGTGCACAGGAATCTAGTTAACATTCCGCAGCACGTACATCAGCTGGCGGGATGTGGAGAACTGGAGCACGGAAAAGAGACGGAAAGGAGAACAAGATCCAGGAGTAGCGGAAGCTTAGACATGACGACTTATCGAGATCGCAATGAAGACTTTGGCAGGGAATACTATCTACTATACCACTCAACTCGATGAATCTTAATAATTATATTAATCGGAGAGTATAAAAAAAATAATGAATAACGAACGAACGAAAGTGGACAAATCATCATCACTTGGCTATCATTAGCCTAGTATTAAAATGGACAGGTAGCATCTTCCTTAATTTCTGGTAAGATATGTGCGGTGGGTGGGAATGAAGTGGGAAGATTAGAGGAGAGAGTGCGGCGTTAATGATCGTTACCTTGCTCGCCAGCGCGCACCAGGATGATCTCGTGAATGGTGAGGAGGACGATGCTGAGCGGGAGGATGGCGGAGGGCAAATAGCGCCACATCTCCGTGTACGAGGGAAGGGCCCGACCCTACGTGCTGTCCGGATGGCCCCTCATTCCTCCTCTAGGGTGACTAGCTCCCCGTCCCGTGTCCCGTCAGATTAGGGAGGATCTGCGGCGCACTCGAGGGCGACTGTCTCAACCACTGGCACCGAGCTACGGGCTACGGGCTACGGGCTACGGGCTACCGACTACCAAGCACAAACAACACTCAAACGACAAGCCAGCCTGGCCCAAGTTCTTCGCCCACTCCGCCCCACTGGCATTCACGACTTTCCCAAAGGCTAGCACTACAAATGCGCCCCGGTCGTTCGCTAAGGGAAGACCGCGCGCTTCTTCACGCACGCTGATCGTCACCGTCTAACCAACTCACATGTCGGACCTGGCGAGTTGAACATCGTACCACCACTTACGACTTACGACCTTACACAGTTTGCACTTTGGGATATACGTTCGTGCCTCTTGCTCCCAGCGACTTGAAACTTCACCTGATATAATGCCAAGATCTCCCAAGGGTACTGCCACTGCAGGATGAGATGAAGGCTGAGTGCTGGTCGTATTAACTGGGGCGTCGATCTTGCGTAAGCAAATATTGCCGCGCACGAATTAGCAGCTCTGCCTCCAAATATTGAATCTACTTGGCGCCGCTAATAGCAGCCTCAGAGGAAGCTATCCTCTCCTACAAATCGTCCGTCGATCCAATTACAAGGGTGAAGCCGGCAGCACGCCAAGCGTCCATCGCACACGTGAATCTGGGTTTCGTTCGGTGATCAGCATCGTCCGATCCGATACAGCATCCAAGCCTGCGGAGCCTTTTTGATCACGATCAAAGCTCCTCTTCAACCAACGCCCGCACTAACGAAAGGCCGTGTTTACTCAAAAAATTGCGCGCCTGCCTTCGCCAAGGCTGCTTTTCATTAAACTGCCAAACTTCAAAGCCGCTCTTACTCGCAACCGAACCCGAAACGTGCATGTATAGGTGACTCAGCCACTACATATTGGCGAGTGGCGAGAGACCACTCCATACATACAAAATTGAAGAAAGTAACTCGCTGCTGGCTCTCCCCTCACACTGCTGGACAACTTATACGAGAGCGTCCAAGGCACCAGAACTTCCGATTCCCTGTCCGATTCTGTTCCTGATTCGCCGCAGCTGTCCTTGGGAATTACATCGGGGCCCTGTGCCTGGCCGAGAGAGCTTTCTTTCGGCGAAAGGAGAGAGAATCCACGAAAATCGTACGTGATCGAATCCACGGCAAGTACCGACCGAACTCTATATCTCTCTCTCTATCTCTGGCACACTTGGACCGTGCTGAGTCAACCCTCTTTTCCAGCTGCTCCTTCCCTCTTTCTACTTGTGGCCGTGCTTACTTCAGAAAAGTCGGTCCCGCTCTCTGAGCTGTGGGTGCGAGCGTGCTTTTCTGCGAGTCTGTGGAACGTGTACTCTGCAAGAGGGTGCACCGCCAACTGAAGCTCCGTGTCACCGCGGGGCTTCGAAAACGCGCAAAAGTGGCGCGCCGTCACTTTGCCAGCACCAGTGGGACGAAGGGACGAAGCCCGATTGCGAGCTGTTTCACATGCAGCAATCCCGAGAGTATCAGCATACAGAGGTGACAGCAGTAGGAACGCTTCTCTCAAAGCGAGAGTGAGAGGAAAAGCAGCGGCAGAAGCACCGCACGTACGAAAGGTCCGTGTGGAGCGAGAGAAGGGCGACGCAGCCGTGCCGACGACTCTACGGGCGAACGGGTCGTGCGACTCTGCTCCCGTTCTCCCGTTCGCCGGCTTCAACCACCCTCGCTCGTGCGCCCCGAACCCCTCTCCCTCTCCCTCGCCATCACCCTCGCCCTCTCCTTTCCTCTCCACACCTTCTGCACTCCGCTGTTGCGCCGTAGCACACTGATGAGCAGCGCACTGATACTGCCCTGCCCTGCCCTGCTTACCCTCCCAACCCCCAACCATCTTCTACTGATAATCTCTTTCTTTGGCAATCCTGTTCCCACGTCGCCCTCGCCCCTCCCAATCTCCCACACCTGTCCTCGTCCCTTTCCTATCGATTATAGATGCTCAAGAAGTTCAGAATTCCATTAATTCGGAAGCATACAACATATTGCCTCATATCTAACCATGCTATAAACCTGACGAAAAGAGAAAGGCAGGTAGAGTTTTTCAGAGTGCAAATGGTCGAGGAACGCGTCAAGTATAATTTGTACCTGATACTATAAAGGTATTCTGCGGATGCCGCAATTCAATATCCAATAACAGTCTACCTATTCGCAATGATAATGCTAGACGATCGCACATAACGTCAAAGGGCAAGGGGATTTGTAAAGGTGGGCAGAGGTACAGCGCCCGAAACACCCTGCCGCAGACTCTATTCAGGGCTGCAGGATGTACGCGAACGAGTATGCTTACACGGCTTGGATTCGGTACGTACTCGTATTACATTCGAGGGAACAAAACGTATTACTCGCGTGATCGTCACGCATCGTCAGCCGGTGGCAGCGGGGGTGAGGATGAGGGTGAGGGTGAGGGTGAGGGTGAGGGTGAGGCCGAGGCCAATGAGCCGTGATCGCCGCTCCTCTCCACCCATAGACGCGCAATTCGAAAAGCATGAAATAGCACCAGCAGCCAACTACCGGCTGAAGCGTTCGAGCCTCGACCAATTTAATCTACCACCTCTCCGCATGTGTGCCTTTTCCCCACAGCCCAAACGGATATCTACGTCTCGATACATCTTTATCGTCGTGCGATTTATTGCCACTGAACTGCATATCGTTACTCATCTCAATGCACTCTTGGGAGGTTTACAGAGTACCCCTTTCTCTAGAGAAGGCAAGTGCGAGTGAGAGGGGTGACTTAGTCGAATTAAGAGAATAAAATACCGTGGGTAAGAGTGGCTCCAAAAGCAGTAGAGGTTCGTGACATAAAGACACACCAGTGCCAGCGCATCGGCAAAAAGTGAAAGAGATCCGTTGAAACTGTGGAGGGTCGGTCGCAAAGAGTAACCGGGTGAGCGTCCATATAAAAAAGACTCGTCACTCACAGTGAAAGTTAAACCGCGATATCTCGCACTCGAACCAAGAGATTAAGCCGAATCTATCGACAAGAGTCAAACGATTTCGGCAAAACAATACTGCTGCCATCAAATACGATATGTAGAAATGTACATACGTACATATATCGGGTAACTCTGGTACGGGCGAGTTCGATTTATCTGCTATGCAGCACCCCGTGGAATTTATTTCAAATTGGCTATTGGCGAAGTCTATCCACTGGGCCACGGAATAGAGAGATTTCGATATACCATCTACATTCGATGAATGGTTAAATCACAATAATGCCGGCAAGTTGCAGAAGAGTAAAGTTTCTCCTCTGCCGCTGGCACACGGAAAGGAAAAAGAGAAAGAGCTTCATAAGATAAGTGTATAGGATTTATGCGTGGGCCAATTTCAGATTGGCTCGATGAATGGGAGATGTGGTGGGCTCCCGCGATTTCTCAATGAAAGCTCCTCGCCGTCATCTCTCTCTCTGCTCGGTCCGACTCTCCTCCGGGGATTGCGGTATTTATAATCGAAAGGAGTGGGGAGCAAAGCGTAGGAGAGCACCGGATGCAATTTGGCCGTGTTAAATCCGGTAGTCGGCATTTCCGGCTGCACGCCACGCTGCTGATATCCGGCTGCTCGATCTACACTACAATTCCAATACGAGATTAATATCAACTCTACTCTTTTTACCGAGTGTTTTCCAACACTGCTTTGTCTTTTGCACTAAACGGAACGCGATGCAGCTAACATACCACCCATCGGGGAAAAACAACCATGTATGCATAGTGTAATATATATTGGCAAAGCTGGCTCGTATGTATAATGTATATATTTGCATCTACCACGCACGTGTATGTACGGGATGTTCTCGATTGAAGATTCCTCGATAAGTGCGAGAACTAGCAACTAGAACCATCGCAGTGCAACCTGTTAATTATGGGAGGAGCACCTGCACCATCCAGCCACCGTTAATTAAATACTCACTTGGCGCGCTTGCCGTTGTAATTAATTATCTACCCGTTTTCGTTGGAACATTGGTAATGCCTAGGCTGTAAGCAGCACTGTTTAATATGCGGCACATCTCCCCAGCGGGGATCGAACTTTCCGACCGGTACCGACACACCAGTCCTGTCGACCTGAACGCATATCTGCTCAGTGAATTTCGACTGTTTGCTAAAGCGGTTATATTTCCGTTAAAATAATTGCATCTATTGCGTTCTGGATGGCAAAGGTACGAGTGGAAAGGGTAAAGTGAAAAGGGGAAGCCGAGTTTATTCGGACAGATGCTCGGAATATTAATAAGCGGACTGAGACCGCCCGCCGGCCGGAATTAGCTCGAAAACGGATGCTTACAATTTTAAACCTGCTGATGTGTCAGACCCCGCCCGGCTCTGTCGCCTGCTGTCCGATACATGCACAAAGTGTGACAACCCACGGTCCACAAATACGTGCACAAATAAAGTGAAGGAAGAGTGGCGTTTGCCTCTATCGACACTAGGAGAAGATCGTGTCAAAATAGACAAGAAAGTAGACGCTCGATTCCCTTCTCCAGAGGTGAACATGTGCCAAGCCGAATTCAATCGCATACGTGTAACCGTGTACCATGTATCGTGACAACGTGAACACTAGGAATTTCAATTTCTCTTGCACTCCGACAATGGCAACTCTGTTTCGGAACGCGGCGATAGGCGAACGCCACTTTTTCGAATATCGAAAGCACGTTACTACACTGGCAGCTTACATTTATCGCGTGCTCCTATACCAGTGGCACTTCCAAATTAACTTGGACATCTGCGAGGATAGTTATGAAACGGATACTCCGAATTCTCCCCTCCCAATTCCTTTTTCAAGCAATACGAACGAACCGGCCAATTTCCCATATTCCGCTGACAGTGTTGAGTACTAGTTACGATTGAATGTCGATTCGTGGTTCATCGGAATGAGGAGCCTTATCGATCTTCAAGCTCTCACTCTCTCTCCCATCTATTTGGAATCCAAAGCCGGGGAAAAAGCCGGATGCAGCTTACAAATCTTTCTGTCATCTCCAGTATTTCTTCTTATCGTTATTTAGCCTGCCTCTCCCTACTAGACTCTATCCATTTAAACTCAGTCTCGGACGCTTTGCATATTTTACAAACATCCTCCACCCTCACCCAGTAAGCCAGATTGTGTTGGATGGACAGGTAGGTCCAACTAAATCATATCCTTCAAGAGGCGCAGTGTCCTCAAAGAGAATGATCGTTTAACTTTACAGATAAAACTAAAAAGCGTAAAGAGTGAAGCGCGGAGAAAACGAAGAAAAAAAAGGAGTGCGTTTAGCACTCATTGGATTTCAAGGAATTTTCCTAAGCAGGTATACATTCATTAAACCTTCTTTTCCGCGACCGGTCGTCGAAGGATTTCTGTGTTCTAGCAAGAAACAATCCAGCGCAAGATGAAAGGCGGATATTATGTGGCGCGGTATGCGAGAGAGTAGTTGCTCCTTTTCACCGCAACGTTGGGCTTTCTTCTAACACGCGCCAACTACACTTTTTTTCAAACATTCACCCTTTTTCCTCTCAAAGCGGACAGGGTCACGCGTATTTAGAGCACGTACTCCCATCTTTCCCTCTTTCCCTGCCCTTTTACTATTTTTCTCGGTTGCGAAGCTCCAGCATGCTGGTGGGATTTTTGTACTAGCAGGTTGAAAGGGGTGGAGGGATGTGGGTGCAAAAGCCTTTCACGGTTTAACCCTGTTTGTGTCGGTGGGCGGGCAGGGAGCGTGTGGGGTGTGAATGGGAAGAGCGTGTGAGATCGACTTCGAAATTAGTCGGTGGACGGTGCTGTCGATGGCCACGGTTTTGCACGCATGGTGAACGAAACGAGCGGACGACGGCAGCGGGGGAACTAGTGTCCCGAGAGCGAGAGCAGCCTCAACCCGGAGCCCATCGCCCGGAGCCCGAAACCCGAAACCCGAACCCCGGAGCCGATAATCGCGCACAGCTGCGCGTTCAGCGCGAAACACGCATTCTCCATTCTGGCCTCGAATATTCAGGGAGGCTTTTAACAATTCATCAATGCCGCCCCCTTGTAACCCCTTACCTTGGAGTCCTGCGACGCATCCCCCGCTATCCTATCTAACACTCTCCCTTTCTCTCTACTTCTACCTCTATTTCTCTCCCTCTCGCAATTCGCTCGGGCGCCACAGTAGAACGGCGATTCGCGCAAATTGAACCTCACATAATTCTCCGGAAAACACAGCTCCCCGAGATTAATCGCTCCTGCCGCTCTCGCACTTTCTTTCGCTGGCATGGCATCCCATCGAATCGAGAGTCTAATTGAAAGCCGCAAGCGAACATTACATCCTCCAATAGTACATGCCATAGAACCGAGGCACCGATCTCACTGCATAATCATGACATGTATACTTAATAAACAAGTGCAATTTAGTCTCTGTCGTTCATTCGACCTGATAGAAATATGTATATCTATATCCTGAGGAAACTTTTACCCCCGCAACTTCTTTACTCTTTCGAAAGTTGACTTCGACACTGAATTCTGATTTATCGAGATGGCTAAAATGTCCGAAATCCTGTCGGCAGTGCCGCGCGCACGTCCACCGGACTGGCTTAGATATAATAATAAACAGATTGCCGAATAAAGGAGATTTATGTTTGGCTGGCTGGATAGCCCGCGGAATGCACGCTTCTCTTGTATTTACAAACTGCCTAAGCGACCACTGCTATAAAATCGTCATAGTACAGTGCTTTGGCAGGATGTGATTAACGATTTTATATACGGTATCAAATTAATCGTATATCCTCGTAGACCAGTTGCGCTCACTAACGATGATGTAGCAGCTTTTCACGTAGACATTAATCCATATAATGCAGGATGCCATAGAAGCCAACGACCGAATATGCCTCTTACAAAACTATGTACATATATGCATCATACTCTTACTTAGTTGTACGGTAACGCGCCACCATTTACTCTAGCAGAGTATTTGTTCGCTCGAAACGAATAATATACTGGTATCAAAGGCTAGCATAGTAGCCAACTGTACAATGAAATGGCACGATTACCGAAGGAAACGATAGTATCCGTTGATAAGCGACACGCTCGCCACTCCCGACCACCGGACTGAATCCGAGCGAGAATACGGAGAAGGCCGCGATAGCCAAAGGAGTAGGTACTTGCCATACAACAGGGAGAATGGTACCGAAAATTAATGCTAACTTTCCAGGCGAACGTACCAGACAGCCAGGTTTGGGCTTCAGTGTATGCAAAATGCAAATAAGAGGGCTTCAGATTTTCGCGAAAAAATTAATTTTGAGCTAGGGCTCTGGAATTTATATCACTTCTTCCTTGATGCAAGAAAACATTCCCCGCCAAATTTCAGCCCCGGAAAATGTTGGGAAGACTTGAAAACACGAGAAAAAACGTCAGAATACGATGAAGTCAATTATTCAGGGAACTGTTTCCATGTGTTTTCGGCACAATTCCGGCATTTCTGCCACTGGTTCCATGTTTTCTATCCGTTTTGATACTCAAACAATCGATTTATCAAGCATTCGTCAAAGTCCAAGAACCTTCGAAAAATCGAAAATTTTAGAAGGGGTACACCTTAAAAAATTTGCGAAAAAATGAATTTTGAGCTAGGGCTCTGGAATTTATATCACTTCTTCCTTGATGCAAAAAAATATTCCCCACCAAATTTCAGCACCGGAAAGTGTTGGGAAGACTGGAAAACGTAGGAAATACCGTCGAAAATAGGAGGCCTCAATTAATCAGGTGAGCCTTTCCGAGTTTTTTCGGTACAATTCTGGATTCTGCGCCATTGATTCTTTGTTTGCTATTCATTTTAATGCTCAAACGAACGATTTTTGAAGAATTCAGGAAAATTAAAAAAAAGTTGAAAAAATAATGGTTAAAAATACATTTTTTTAAATATACTTTTATATCATACTAAAATATAGAATACTAAAATGATGAAAAATCCCTCACGAGCACCAGAGTGACAGACGAAGAGAAAACACAAGTTAATAAAAGCATATAAAAAAATAGAGGTAAGAGAAACGCGGTAAGTAATTAAGGGTCCTATGGCGAACTGATAATGAGGCCGTTTAATGAGTACGAGCCGTGTCCCCACTCCGTCATCTTTAAAATTCCATAGCCGAAGGACTTACCTCAGCGGAGGGAGGGAAGGGGGAGGTCCAACGCTCATTTAGTTGATCTGCTTGTTTATCCTGACGAAGCTAATCGGCATTGAGACAGTAGATGGTTGGTTCTCGTTTACTCGATGTCCAGGTACCTAGTGGAATAAAGTGAGCAAGTAAAGAGAGCTGAAGTTCTCTAATAACACTGTGGTGTTGCTTGGTGCGGTGCAGAGCACCAGTCCAGCCGGCTTATACAATATGTATATCTCGGCAGTATTATCTACCTTAAGATTTCTTATAACTACTGGACGAGCTTGGAAAAAGCCGACTGTTTTCAGGTTAACGCAGTGTGCAGTGGCAGTCCTACTAATACAAGGGAACCTTCGTTACTCCCGGAGTCCCTTTACGATGTCCGAGAAAGAGAGGAAAACCGAGCCGGTCGAGTATTTTCGCCGCTCGGTGCTGACGAGCTGACAGGAAAAGAAGAGCGGCGAATCCGGACTAACGAGGAAAATCGACGCGATGCGAAACTGGCGGAGAAAGAAAGTGAGAGAGACATCGTTGGCCTCTGGTTTCAGGCTGCTCTTGTTCAGGCCGACCCTGGTCATTCGGCGGAGTCGGCTAAGAATGGAGTGGCAGGCAAGAGCAGCCGGAAACGAAGCGGCAGCGTCCGCAAACTGGACGCTGCCAGAAGTGATGAATGAAAGGTAACTCTGCAATTTGCAATAGCATAACGAAAACGCTCCTACTAGAGAGCGCACACACATTCGTTATACATTATACATACGGCGCAAGTACACGCTGGCATGGTCGATGAGGGATTGCAATTTTGTGGAGATTCTCGCCGACATGGCATTCCTTGGCACTTGGCAGTGAAAATGTTGAAATGCCCTCTAGCTGATTCAATTGCCCAACAGAGTGTTTGCATTGCGTATGGGATTTACGACTTTGTCGACCTTGAGAGCGGTCTCGTCATTGCATTTTGACTAACAGCTGATTCTGCCGAATCGACACAAACAACTTTAATGAAGGCCCAGGGCGCCACTGGTCAAAGAGTGTACCGCTTCCAAAGTTACAAATCAAATCTGCACAACCCATATCTAATATAGAACAGATCCTTCCCTAATTCCGCCCTTTTTCACAGTGCCGTCAACTCGATTCTCATAGAGGAATTAATTAGATATAACTTAGCCAATTTTTTGTACCGAGAATTAATTCACGGACTTACCTTTACTAATAAGGACGGGCAGGCGACAGGGCTGCGGAATTTCAAGTGTCTGCTGAGCGAGGATTATTCGAGACACGAGTTTCTTTGTCTGATAATTGGCGGCGACTCGCTTCCCTAGGTTCTGGTGATAATGAAATTTCGTTGAGCAGATTGCACTATGAGAAGTTTGGGGGACGGTGGCAGAAGCAGACGGCTGGCCCTGGCCCATGCTCACCGATAACCACACTGAATGTACGCCTGGATATTAAGGAACCGGTAGTACGAACTTCCACTTGTAATTATGAGAAAGCCAAAACACAGCGGAGGACGGGCCACTGCTAATTATTGTATGCTGCCGTACATTTCACCGCATCCGTTGCTGACCCAGCAGTAACATGCTTGGTCGAAATGCCCGACACCCGACACCCGGCGCAGGAACTTTGGCTTCGACTTCCACGATCCAGATTTTCCCGCCACACCTACCTCTACATATGTAGAAGATTTATCTGTATAACCTGGTTTATACCTCAACACACTTTGTCTCTCTATTCTCGTCTATTGCTACGTTTAAATATATTTATATCTGACTGATATCGGTTTCATTGTTCAAATAACATTGATTTTACTCGAATAATATATGAGCGAGTGTAGTAAACAATAATACCTGCACTTGAAATATGTAACCTCGCAGTTCCCTCCAGATTTGAAGCGCGGCATTAGGTTATAAAAATGAGACACCATTTCACACTTGTGACACTCAAACTTCCCGGTGTTGGTAAAAAGACAGTGGTACCTCGATACTATCGATATTCGCGCGACATTTCAAACGATTCGGCCGGGTTGGCCGGGTGAAGCGTCGAATCGTCGAATGTTCCTTTTTTCAGGTATATTGCTAGTGAGAAACGGTGGCTGGATTTTGGCATCCCTGGTAAAAAGGCATGTTGTCTCGGTCTTAGTGTCGGTCTCGGTCTCGGGAGTCCTCGGGACGGCAATAAAATGAAATAAAGCGGAGTCGCGAAATAGTTTATTTAACTGTGCAGCGCTTAGGTAGATAGTAGAACTAGTTATTTCGACAAAGTCGAACGGTCAAACGATTCCCGTCCCGGCGCAGACACTATGCTTCATGTTGTTTTTGTAGAGCGGACTGCAAATGAAGTTTTAATCTCATGTTGACTTTTGACTGACTAATAGTTTCTCGGGGTACACGATCCCACTGGTGCTGTCCGTGTTGAAGAAGGTAGGGTGGGTCACTTATATTCTTTCGGCGGTTTGACTATCTGAGATATAATTGCAGAATGATCATTGATCCGGGCCCGAGGGGACCCGGCATTAAAATGCTGCTCCTGTCGCGCTTCAAAATAATTAGCATATATAAGCTCTTTTATGTCCACCTCTCTCCGCACTAGCTATCTAACGTCTCCCGCACTCTCTGGACAATACTCTCGATTGAAGGCTCTCACGCGATATTTCACATCTATCAGGTGTTCGACTGGAATCTCACATGTACCGAGTGCCTGGAGCTAAGCCCGACAGTTCGAAAATTCTCTGGCTCCACGACTAATCTACGATCCTAACCTTCCCATTTCGGTTCTTTAACATTGCAAGGGAGAAATGTCAGTGTAGCGTGTAAACGCTAATCACGCTAGGGTTACTTGAAATTCGCTTAAATTTTCCGATTTCTTGCGTCACTGCTGCGTGGTAAGTGAACCCTCGCAAGGACATGAGAAATCCTGCTAATGACATAAGCACAATTTTCCTTTGTGCAATAATTTGTCACGCAATTACTCTCGCTTTTGGCGTGTGTATTTTTTGCTATTACTTGTGTTGTCTGCTGCATCCATACATAGTGCATTAATTCCTATGAAATATCCACAAAGTGATATGTAATTGAAACGAAAACTGGCTTACATATTATACTGGATTAAGACAATTGTAGCTTTAATAGGAAACAATTAATTTGTAGTAGAGTTGCTTAGGCTTAGTAATATTACCTGGAGGGGCTTTTCTTATGATTGATAATGATTAGCACTGCTTCTAGCTGTCTATGCGTTCAAGCCATATATTTAATTAAGCCACCTATTGTTTTTGATATCATAAATTCGATTTAATTGTTGGCAAACTCTGAATTTCTTTTTAGTGAGAAGAGGGATGCCACGCAGCAAGCGTAGAGCACCCTCAAGCACAAACCACCATACCTCTATTGAAATGTCACCTAGTGCCCATGAGGATGGCATACCACGACATCCATCCAAAAGACTTAGGCATACTTCTAGGTAAGATATGTGTTTAATTATTCAATGTAAATATAGTTCTGATAGGAATCTGGTTTAACTAATATATAGATTTAATGCTCAGACGCTTTAACACTTTCTTGTATCTAAATCCTATGATATATTAGAGCCAAGGGACGGGAGTAAGTAAATGTATAAGCTATAGACTGAGCACGGTAGATATTAAGGCCTGGTTACAGTAGTGACAATGAATCGAAAGTATGCATGTTCCGTTGACCTTCTTTTTCCAGTGCAAGAAGATACACAAAAGCAGAAGATGTTTCAAGCGCATCGTCTTTCTCCCAAAAACGCTGTATCACTTGGTTCAGAGAGTATACAATACCAGATGATCCAGACACACTAGGACCAGATGGAATGGAAAAGTTCTGCGAAGATATAGGAGTAGAACCTGAAAATGTAGTGATGCTTGTGCTCGCATACAAGATGAACGCACGCCAAATGGGTTTCTTCACCCTAAGTGAATGGCTAAAAGGCCTATCAGAACTGCAGTGTGACTCTATTAGTAAAGTACAACAAAAACTTGAGTACCTAAGAAATCTGTTGAATGACCCACACACATTCAAGGGAATTTATAGATACGCGTATGATTTTGCTAGAGTGAGTGTAGTTGAATGACTGAACTGATTCTAGTGGAAAATGATATTAAAAGAGTTCTCTAAGTATGACCTTATTGTAGGACAAAGATCAAAGAAGTATGGACATGGAAACGGCAAGAGTAATGTTGCAACTATTATTGGGGAAACATTGGCCACTGTTCACACAGTTTGCTCAGTTCCTAGATCAATCTAAGTACAAAGTGATCAATAAGGATCAGTGGTGCAACATACTAGAATTCTCGCGTACAATCAATCACGATTTATCGAATTACGATTTAGATGGAGCTTGTAAGTATGCAGACAGTAGATAGTAGACAAGAAATATGTGCTTGTAAACGACACAGTTTCAATTGACTTTAGGGCCAGTAATGCTCGATGAGTTTGTTGAATGGTTAAAAATGCAGCGAGGTGAAGACGCGTCGTCGACAGAGGCTAGAGGCAGCTGAAACACTCAATAAAAATAGTCCGCTGAACTAAAACCAATTCGTCTCTTCTATCATAATATTTTGTTAATAACGGAATTTCTGTTTACATCGTAACCTCGCAACATTTCATTTATCACCATTCGTACTATTTTTTTCTCCTTTTTTTATAATAATCTAATGACATAGAAGTAGATTATCTTAATATGATCTTGCAGTATGTTGTTTATAAATTCTGCTTAGACATTTTCTAGATCAGTCTGTCGCAGTTGTGCCACCACGCAAAATTACTCCGCGGCTAGTCGCAGAAACTTCTGCGATCGAAAATGAACGGCTTCCATTATGAATCAAACCCGCTTCTGCATTTTGTATAAATTTCTTTCTGTAATAGTGGCACTTTCGCGTACTTCAAAAGAAATTGATACTTTCTACGATCTTGAATATTTCTATGTTGGCTGTCCCAGATGACGAGTCGAAATGTGGATCGGCCGATAGTTGATAGCTAAATTGAACGTCTACGATACTGTTTAAGAGCAGTATTTAGTAATTGCACAAGTATCACTGTATTAATTGGTGACTGAAAAGAACAATATACTACGCAAATGCTGTTAAACTGTTTAGTATCGAGTGTGTACTATGTGTAAAGTGTCACTTGCCAGTTAATCATAACTAATCCCTATAAAGGATACAATCTTGACGGTCTTAGACGCAATGAGGTAACATGTATAACATACTGTAAAGATTATCAAATAATAAGAATCTCCGTGTCTCGAAAGATCCTCTCGCTAGACACATTTGATACTCCAAAAGTTGATATCGAAATACGCGCAACAACTAATCGCTTACGAAAGTTGATATGAATGAATGATGTACGGTTTTACGATTACAACGGAATCATATAAAATTGTCGTTTTATAAAGCCACACGAAAACTCCCATAGAAATTTTTGCGACGACCTCCATGGATAAGTATGTGGTGATTGTTTAAATAAGTATGTAAAAAATGTATTAGTTCGAGGAAAATGCGAGAGACTACACCATCGCCGGGACACGCACAAATCCGTTCCAGATTTCAGGTGGTGTCCCTGGCGATGCGTCGCTCGTCAAGATGATAGCGATCATTAATGACATCATTACAACTTAGTTGCATTATTAAAGTGAATTTCTTTACTCATTCTGTAACTGTATATTTCTTCCTGCATATGTACTTCTATTATAGGTAATGTTGTAATTAGCGGTATAATATAAAATTCGATTTCAAGTTTTGCTCATACCTTCCGCAAAATTATTAGTAATCCAAAAATTTACGGTTGAAAAGTATACATATAATGGGAAATTATAAAGTCATACATACGAAGGAACTAAGAACAAGGATTTAGTGTCATTGTATGCTGCTGCAATTCTACTGCCATGTGAAGAATGTAATGAGATATGTGGAGTGAATAAAATACTTTTTTCAATACTTCGGTCTTCCCCACTATTTCACCTCGCGCGCTACTCCCCCACCCTTACCCATGTGTGAACGTGCGAACATCTACGCGCTTCCATATCGTCCTTTCGTATGGTTCACATGTACTTTCAGTAGAATATATAAGAGTGGCTAAAAATACTTAATACGTTGGTCATTATTAATGGACCTCAATGTATCTAATTAATTCTGTGTGACTATGAAGTTCTGGAATTTACTTTTCGCAACAAAGTATTATATAGAGATGGTTTGGTACGGTACGCTCGACGTATAACCAAGTGGAGCGGTGGCACGTAACACTATGGTTGTCGAGACTATTTTAATCTAATGATGATACTTTCGTGTTCGATCCGTGGGGCGAAACGGTCTAAAATAAACGGCGAATACTCGAGTAACGTCGAGACAGTTCCGTGCAGTCCTTTTTAATGCGGTACTGTGCCGCGAGCAGCAACAGTTCGCAAGTGAGCAGAGAAGCGGATTACCGGTAATCCAATTTCAACAAAATAAATCTTTCTAAATACGTGAATCACAGTGTATTTCTCAAGTTTTTCCCATAAAAAGTGAGACTGTGAAGTTCATTTTCAATCGATTATCAGAGTACTGTCGCCTCAAAAATTCTAAACGGCAAAGGTGTTTTAAGTGAGAATCATGACTAAAGCTGCAACTACATCACACGAGTGGAAGGAAAAGGGCAACGAGGAATTTAATAAAGGGAATTGGGAGGAAGCCCTGACTTGTTACACAAATGCACTAAAACTCTCCGGTGAAGATAACGCAGAGAAAGTTGTGTATTATAAAAATCGCGCGGCAGTCTACCTAAAACAGAAGAACTATAATGCCACTATAAAGGATTGCGATGAAGCACTGAAAATCCTTCCAAATGATCCAAAGGCTTTGTTCCGACGATGCCAGGCTCTCGAGGCTCTGGAAAGATTTGAGGAAGCATACCGCGATGCTCGATATGTTATCAACGCGGATCCCGCAAATAAGGCAATTCAGCCTGTACTCGCAAGGCTTCACGAAATCGTACAAGAAAGATATAGGGAGAGTTCCCGTGTTAGTGCTAAGGTTTGTGTATCAACACTCATTACATAAGATTTGATAGTTCTATCTGGAAAGAAACTTGCACATTAATACTACTAATTATTATACTACACTTGAAGGTGGAGCAAATGTTGGATATAGCTTTTGACATGAAAGGCGACAAGGAAAAAAGGGAAACTGCAATGAATAATCTACTTGTACTAGCAAAGGAAAGGGCTGGTTCCGAACTTATGTTCAATGGGGGAATTATCCACAAGTTATCCAAAACTTTTAAACTGGAAAAAAATGAGGATATTATAACAACCGGGATAAGAATTGTCGCTGAACTCTGCAAAGATAATATACCCAGGACGGATAAAATTTTAAAGGATATTGGAATACCCTGGTGCTTGGAGATGCTGAATAGTCGATACTCAGAAAGGGTAAATGCTGCCCAGTATTATTTACAGGTAAGTACTGTTGGACAGGGTAGAATAATCTAAATTTGTCTATTTATATTAAATGTTTAGTAAAACAAATTTTTCATTGCAGACTATACTCAACACTTACAGTGGGATGGACAACAAGCCAGATACAAAGCCAAATAAAGAATTGTGTGAAAAATATAAAAAGGAAATTGACACTATACTATCATGTTTGCTGTACAGTGTAACTAATAGAACGATCAGTGGACTAGCAAGAGATGCAATAATAGAGCTTATTATGCGTAATATCCATTACACTGCTCTAAACTGGGCAGAACGGTTGGTTGAACTTCGTGGATTACAACGTCTAATGGAAGTTGCAAGTGAAATGGAGGAGTATAAATATGAATCTTCGATGAATATTACACCTTCTACAAGAACTATAACGAGTGTATGCCTGGCGAAAATTTACGAAAATATGTACTATGATGCGGCGAAAGACAAATTCAGAGAGGCGATTGATGAATTTATTAAAGACAAATTACTCGATCCTGATTTGGAATCGAAAGTCCGTGTTACAGTGGCAATAACCACCTTGTTGCTCGGCCCATTGGATGTTGGCAACGCAATTGTTGCTAAAGAAGGAATTCTTCAAATGATATTGGTAATGGCAACCACAGACAATATACTGCAGCAGAAGGTTGCCTGTGAATGTATCGTAGCCGCAGCTTCTAAGAAAGACAAGGCTACTGCGATTATAAACCAGGGAGTGGATATTCTCAAGAAACTGTATCAATCAAAAAATGACTCTATTAGAGTGCGTGCTCTGGTTGGCCTATGCAAATTGGGTAGCTCGGGTGGTACAGATGCTACAATACGCCCATTTGCAGAGGGTGCCACGAAAAAACTGGCAGAGGCCTGCCGAAGGTTTCTTATAAATCCGAAGAAGGAAAAAGATATGAGAAAATGGGCAGTAGAGGGTTTGTCATACCTGACCTTTGATGCAGAGGTCAAGGAGAAATTAATTGAAGATCGTGAGGCAGTCCAGGCAATGATTGAACTTGCCAAAACTGGAGATCAATCTGTATTGTATGGAGTTGTCACTACATTGGTAAACTTATGCAATGCTTACGACAAACAGGAACTGATTCCCGAAATGGTTGAATTGGCAAAATTTGCAAAGCACCATATCCCTGAGGAGCACGAATTGGATGACGTAGACTTTGTAAACAAGAGGGCGGTTGCGTTAGGACACGCCGGTGTTACGAGTGCACTTGTTAGCCTTTCGAAAACTGAAAGTCAAAACAGCAGAGAACTAATAGCACGAGTATTCAACGCTATTTGTAATCAACAAGAAGTACGCGGTATAGTAGTTCAACAAGGCGGTGCGAAAGCATTACTGCCTTTAGCATTGGATGGAACAGCGAAAGGAAAGAAGCAGGCCGCCCAAGCACTCGCTCGACTAGGTATCACAATAAATCCAGAAGTAGCATTTCCTGGACAGAGGATATACGAAGTTGTTCGACCATTTCTAAACCTACTTGATACAGAATGCTCAGCCCTTGAAAATTTTGAAGCTCTAATGGCTCTGTGCAACATTGCCGGCGTGAATGACAGCGTCAGGCAGCGTATCTTGAAAGAAGGCGGTTTCCAAAAAATCGAGGCGTACATGTATGAAGATCATGACATGTTAAGGCGAGCTTCAACCCAGGTGATAAATAATTTGATTATGTGCGAGGATACACTGAAATATTTTGAGCAAGAAAATGACCGTGTTAAGTATCTCATAATACTTTGTGAGGACGAAGATGTGGATACGTGTTTGGCCGCTTCAGGAGCTTTAGCAATGTTGACATCTATGAGCAAGGCCGCCTGCATTAAAATTTTCGACTCCAAAGATTGGCCAGAACAATTGCGATTCCTTCTTGCCAACCCTAATCCCGATGTACAACATAGAGGTGTTGTGATTGTTCACAATATGATGAAGAGCACGAAAGACGTTGCTGCAAGACTTATTGAAACAGATATAATGGAGATATTAATGGCAATATCGAAAAGTGATACCATTGAGAGTGAAAAAGTGAAGAAATTGGCTGCGGAGGCTTTAGCCGCGGCAGCAGAGTGGAAGCTCATCCGTAAGCACGAAAGCGAGAGTCAACCTAGTCCAAACACAACAGATATAGAGAATGTCGAATAAGAGTGCAATAATTTTATGAAGTTGCCACCAAGTGCCTTAAGAAATGTGTTCATCAAAACGCCCAATCATAATGTGCGTACTACGCGCACTAGAATCGCATGAATTCGTTTTCTAGTTGCAGCGTGCAACATGTTGCATTTACTTTATTACTTTATGTGGATTTCACTACGGGGCATCGTGACTTAACGCAGTAAAATTATTTATTTAACACTTGATAAATTATTTATTGTATATAAATAAATATATTATCTATACTTATATCCAATGAATACACGCATATATGTATAAAGTACATGATATGCAATTTTTTAGTCTAATAAACAATATTCAAATGATCCTAATTTTGATATTTTTGATACAGGTATTCGGTAGCTTTGTAAAGTTGTTCGAAAATATAGCTCATATTAGAACTTTAAAAAAGGATGCTCTAAAGCTTGTTCGGCAGTAATACGTGTATTGTAGTCTACATCCAGGAGTCTTATAAGTAAATGATATGCTTCTTTGGGGAATTGAATGTCGGGCCGTACCTTAAAATTATAAACTCTCTTGTATCCTTAAGACATCCTTGACGCAATTCCAAGATGTTTTGGAATAGCGAACAGCAGAAAAAGAAACAAAATATAAATACCTTTACGTCAACACTCGGATCAGTACCGTTAAGCAGACCCTTGTTCCTTTTTTGCAATTTTTGACATAAAGACACAATATCAACACCTTCTATATTATCGCTAAAGATAAGCTTTTTACCTAGTTAGCAAATAAAATGAATAGAATGTAAAACCAAGGATTTGCAGCATCCGAAAACCAATACCGAACTATTTCAAATTAATGCGATGGCAAAGCTTAGACTGTAATTTGCAATAGATGAGTACCTAATTTTTGTGCACACAATTGCATTCTCTTTGATCCGAATATCGTCGTGATCTCAGCTAAAGCCGAACAATCGTCGGGCGAGTGAAAGAACGGTTGGGTACCGCTTAGGATGCACAGCATCATTACTCCACACGCCCAAACATCAATTGCTACAAATCGTTAATATGAATATTCAACATCTGTAAGATAGATAAATCTCTACTGTACCTGGTGTTTGACCCGGATATTTTAGCAATACTTCGGGCGCTCGGAACCCCGGTGTTCCAGCTCTGGGTGCTGTCTGCTCCGGTCGCGAAGAGCAAATGGAACAAATCCTAGGTTTTCCAAAACAATAACACTTATCCTCCGACAGTTTTTTAACGGACGAGCGGCACACATTTAAACTATTCTAGAAAAATATTGTTAAACTCTCTTAGGTAGACAAGGTATGAGAATAACTTGTATTTTTGTTTTTGCAAGTTTACCTCATCCGATCTTTTTCTTTTAACCGATACCAACCCAGTCTTTTCTAATCTATTTTCTTTGACCTTGACTTCAGGCTTGTACTCTTGAGCTAATCCAAAGTCAACCAATAGATACCTAGAGAAATATGCAAGAAACTGATATAGTTGCAATGTTATTTCTAAATATTTAAAAGCACACTCTGAACTGACAATCTACCTTTTAGTCTTCCGGTCATACAAAAAATTGCTAGGCTTTATATCTCTGTGTATTATATTAAATTTGTGAACTCTCTTAACTGCAGTTAATAAGGCTTTCATATAGTCTCTCGTCTCTTGTATACTCATATCTTGTACATATTCCTAATTGCCATGGAAATTGGATATTTCAACTTTAGTATACAATCCATACTCGGAAGAAATAAAAGTAATATTGTAAATTGTTGACATCACCGAAAATTTGTCATGCCGCATGTATGGCATTACAAACACCACTGTACCAAGGTCCCTCAGGCAAAGATCTACACCCACAACATAATCCTTCCCTCTAAATGGAAATAGATGTTTTGTAATATTCTTAAGCCTCCTCTTTCTCGCATTAGACCAATATTACAAAAAATTACCCTATTTGCTGCATGCATTGTAATTCACGTTCTATTTTCTCGGGATGTCGGGTGGGCACCAAATGTTTTAAGGCAAATTTCTTTGAACCATTGGATGATTTCAGTGTAGCCAGAAAAACCGAGCTAAATGTTCCTTCTCCGACTTTTCCATGAATGTGAAATAGATCTGTCACAAGGGAAAAGGTGTTTCTCGGAGTTACGCGAATATCTTTTCCTGAAAAGAGTAGTTTTTTAAATTTTGCACGTCCTACATTTTAAAGAAAAGTGTTTATTGCAGAAACTCAACATGTATTGGGAAATAAAATCTTCGAAAACGAACCTTCCGTTTCATCCTCTTCCACCTGATCAATTGACTCCATAATGATGGACCGATAGTGAAGCCCTGATACTTTGGCAGTTCACACCGCTAGTACGCTACGCGAATTTCTGATTTCATATTCGTCATCACACTCAAGAAGTATTCTTAGATAAACAATAACCTGTCATAGCCTTCGGTGTTTGGCGCCATTCTAACCTAGATGAGAGTGGAGAGAGTGGATGGAATGGTTGAGAGGAAGATGAGGGCAGAGGGCAAACACTAGAAACATTTCCCCCACATTTTCCTCGCAGTTACGTACTAGTATACGCATATATGTATCCCTATATCCTTTATTGCAAGCATTTTCAAACAAATAAATAGTGGTTGAATTTCCAAGAATTATAAAATTATAAATAAAATTATAATAATTATAATTTAAAATTTATAAAGAGAGTGACACCTTTTTCTCCCCACATTTTAAATTGGATCATTCGCACTCTCGACAAAAACGCGCGGTGTATTTCAAGTAATTATAATTTGGGAGTGATTTTCCCACTGATGAAACTAAAGCAAACCGCGCAAATGCGCGGGAGAGATTTCATAATACAATAATCATTAATTATGCAAGATAGACGAACACGCAAGGATAACTTTGAGTTACTATGCGGAAAAGATATTATCAAAAACGAGACCCGATGAAGGGGCAAACTATGTTTTCCATCCAGTCAGTTATTTGGATCGAGGGATAGTACGCGATGGGGATATTCACAGCATATAACGTGTATGATGAAGCGTGGTTAATACTCTTCTTTATGAAAGTTTTGGGTGAGTTTATGTTATACTGACTTAATTGCATAATATATTGTCATCAGTATATAAAATATATGTATAACATATCACCGATATTAAATGCTTAATCTGGCAGGACTCTATCCAGCAGGATGTTGTTCCACTCCTACTGGAGCCGGTTATGCTTACGTAGTGTTATTTCTAATTATTTATAATGCTCTATTCATGAGTGTTAGAGAGTACACAACGCACGATTTGATCGAGCTCGAGAAAGCATTGGGTATTGCGAAACTACGCCAACTTCGATACACCTTGAACACGATCCTCTTACACATAATTGTCATATCAACCTCGTATCAGAGCGCGAAAATAAAGAAGGTCTGCCGAGAGATCGATAATGTCGATAAAGGTTTCAAATACCTCAACATACGAATCGATCACACGTCCTTGATGAAGAGGGACGTTCTGCGAACCTTGAATATGATTTTCATTGTTCTTCTCCTGAACCTAATGGAATACTACTCCCTTTGGAACTACCAGCGGGATTATATGTACACCATAATGTGGATAATGGATAGAATCCCTGATTTTATTAACACCATTTTGATATGTTCGCACGCGGCATTCGCTGCAAAGATTTCGTTGCGATACGCGAAGATCAATCGCGCCCTGATGGAGATGATTGTCGAGAAGAGGAATGCCATCCAAGCTATTTACAAGCCAATCGACAATAATTCTGGTAATTCTCAAACATAAGTACTACTTATGGATGGTTACTTAAGAGTTTACGCTGCTAACAAAAGAAAGTTTTTGATAATCCCAAAATTGGGAATGCAAGGGGATACTAAAAAGAAGCTTTGAATTAGCCTTCAGGTGGAAGCTTCTAAAATTTCTAAGTATGAGGCTACGAAAGGCGACGGGTTTGATTTACCAAGCGTATGGCTTTCAATTCCTACTACTAGCAGGCTTGTATCTTACATTCGCCTGTCTACACTTCAATATCGTATACTTGAACCTGTACACCATCGACAATCCGGCCGATGTTGTAATAAGCACCTTCTGGAGCACGTTCGACGTTGCAAAGTTCTTGTACATTATTAGCTCCTACTATCGCTTACTCGTTAATCAGGTGAATTCTCCTCCTTATCGGATTTTTGCTACAACTTCGAACGTCAAACGTTTGTGGTGTTGCTTTTTCTTTTAAAACTCAAATATAGTATATATTTGATAATGACCTCTATTGTTGCAGTATGCATAAAGACAGAGGGAGAAAGAGAGGTCCAATTAAGTCAGCCAAGAAACTAACACTTATACGATCTATATCTGCACATGATATAAAAAAAGGATAATTATTTAAAGAACCCGCCCACCACGATACCAACCGACTGAGGTCGAAGCAGTTTAAAGTTTGAGACCCGAGGCTGTTTTACCTATTACGAAACGTATACCCATAAGATATCCTCACCTATTGCTCGAGACTTATCGCTTTAGAGGTTCCCCGAGGGTTTACATCTGTAAAACGATAGAAAGGAGTCAGAAACTTTCGTCAAAGCACCCTTTTACAATGTTCCAATTTTTTATCATGACGTGTCTGGTCGGTCTCGTCAGCGTGTGACGAGCGCATGCGCAATGCCACCTTACGTGGCATCGGCAGCAGTCACTGTTGCAGCGAGATACATTTTCTTCATTTTTACCGACTTTTGTCGAAATATTCAGTTTTGTTATGGTTAAAACGGATTTTTTGGCGAAACGTAAGTCAATCGTTTATACTAATTAATGCACGAATTTTCTCAACTAACCGTAAGGTCAAAAGTGCGACTACCTACCTACGTAGGTCGTATTGCACGCATTTACTATATTAAATCGTAGAAACTTAAAGAGAACTCGACACACGCGTCTAATGACACATATTTTCATCGGCTGTGATCGTCTCTGCAATTATTCTCCAATAGAACATAGATTTTTGACGTATTTCTGATTATCCGTAGGTTACATTATGTCTGTCACTGTGTAACATATTTTCGAGTTTTGTTTGTAATCGGTCCAGCCACAACTATATTGGTATCGTTGCGTATCTGCTCTTATTCCACGCATTTGCAATAATAACAAACTATTTTGGACTCCGTTACTGGTTACTCTGGAGTCTATGATTTTTTGAAGCATATTGTATAAACATATAATTACGCTATTAATCTGCTCTACTACTCGATGTGATATTTAAATACTGTGCAGTTTGACAGATTCATTACCGAATAAACGAGTGCAAGAGTTGATTGTTGATTGAAATTAGTGGATAAAATTGTGTTCTGCATGCAATAGAAATACATATGGTATCAAGAACTAGTGTCAAAGTTTTGTGCGAGGTCAGTGCAACAAGAACTACTCCTTCCAGGGTAGAAAAATGAATCCACAATACATACAGCAACAACAGCAGGCACAACAGGGTGGTTATTATTCTGGACCTCCAACATCTTATGGAGAATTAAATTCTAACGTGCCACCTAGTATGCTGAAAGGGCCACCACCAATAAATTCTCAAAATTATGGACCTCAAAAGCCAATGCAAGGAATGCCACCCACTAACTTACATCCACAGCAAGCACCTTATTACATGAACAATACCCAAAACCAAGGTACCAAAAGTTTTATATAAGCTACCTTTAAATGTAATGTATCCAGTTATTAAAATGTAGTATGTTCTAGGAAATATCCAACATGATGCATTATCAAATAATCCTCATATAATTCCACCACCTACAAGTCAAAACAATGTAACAAATCAAATGTCTAACATGACATTAGGGGATCAACAGAGACCACCTTCGGTAAATATTATAATTTTTACATAAAAGGAAGGAGTCGATCGATATATAAAATCCCTTAATGGCAATTATTAGCAGAATTTTCCACCACCACCATTGCCTGGAAAAAGCAGTCCACTAATGTCGACAGCTTCCAATATTAATGGTGTCAATAGTGCACTTGATGCAATGTCACCAATGGCAGGTTTGTATCATAGTAATGAAGCAGCGAGTATGAGATATAGAATATATATGAAACATATGTGTAATGTACAGCTCCCATTGGACAAACAGACCCTGGCGGGAGGTCTGGAGCTCATACTCCTAGACAAGATGTGCAACTATCAAAACCCACCCAGCAAAATCTTTCGAGTAGCCAGCCGAGTAGTCTTCCATTGTCTGGACCTCCAACAGGAGCTATACACGCCAGTGGACAATATTATCCTGGACAGAATCCACCTACATCCGAGTATGGCTATAATGCAGGAGTGTCCTCACCGAGTCAACAACCTGGTCAAACAACAACATCTGATATGTCATCCGGCCAAACCAATTTTCCAAGAGCACCACCCACAGGACTAAGGTCAACGGTACTCCCACCACCTTTATCAGCACAGCAAGGCTTAACTGGAACATCTATACGGTCCGAACCCCAAACTATGAACAGTCCACCTACTCGAGGTCAGCCAAATTTATCCGGAGCACCTCAACAAGGACAGCAACCCTTTAGCAGCCCATCTCTTTCTGCCCAGCCAAATTTAACTGGTCCTTTACCACTTTCTGGTCCACATAATATGTCTGGACCACCATTATCAAGACAACAAGCTCTATCAGGACCCTCTTTGCAAGGACAATCTGGCCTATCTGGTCCACCACTTTCGGGTCATAACCTTTCTGGACCACCATTATCAGGACACCAAGGTCCTCCATTACCGGGACATCAGAAATCTGCTCTTTCCTATCCTGAACCCAGCACTATGCCACCATCGGCTATGCCCAACCTACAGACACTCCCCGGACCTCCATTATCTGCTCCATCAAATATGCCACCACCACAAAGTTCTATGGCTTCTCCCTTATCCACTCAACAAGGATTTGGTAGACCAAATATGGCAGGACCACAAAATTTTTCGGGACCGCAAATTCAACCACCATTACCAGGGCAGACATTGAGTCATCAGGCAACGGCTAACCCTGGATCTGGCATGCCCCACACTGGACAACGCCAGTATGGATCAGCCCCACCATTGCCAGGGCATAATGTAGGAAGTGCTGCAGGTCTTAATCGAACTCCACCTGGGGCTATGCAGAACTATCCGCAAGCAGGATACACGCAACAAGGCTATCATAATCAGGCTGTAAGGTTTCATTAAAGTAACCATTGACACTCTATGTGGATTCTCTCATTCTAAATATGTACGTTGTATGCAGGATATGTATGGCGGTCAAAGAAGTCCATATCAAACAAGTGGTCCAGGTGTTGGAGGCGGTTATCAGCCAGGCATTCAGCCTCAGCAAGCTAGGCGCTTAGATCCAGACCACATGCCAAGTCCAGTAAGGACCAGATAAAATACATGGAACTTCTTTCATATTAGTTCTTCACTTCATTACAAATTCATTGTAATTATTCCCATAGATTCAAGTGATACAAGATGATCAGCGGATTAAAGGGGGTGTATTTGTAACAAATCAAAAAGGACTGGTACCACCGCTTGCAACAACAAGATTTGTGACACAGGATCAGGGAAATGCATCGCCTAGATATACCAGGTCTACCATGTATACGGTTCCTACCACATCAGATCTTATAAAACAAGTAAATCATATATGATCTTAATTGCGATACTATTTCCCGATCTTTTTATTAAATATCAGTGTTAAAACTTACAGACAAATGTTCCCTTTGGTCTGATCATAAGTCCGATGGCTCGTATCGCTGATGGCGAATACGAACCACCAATAGTAGATATGGGAGAAATTGGACCAGTTCGTTGTATTCGTTGTAAGGCGTATATGAGTCCCTTCATGCAATTCATTGATGCTGGACGAAGGTTCCAATGCATGTTCTGCAAAGCCACTACTGATGTTCCCGAGGAGTATTTCCAGCATCTGGATCACACTGGTCAACGTATGGATCGATATGAGAGACCAGAGTTGATGCTCGGAACATACGAATTCATTGCTACCAAGGACTACTGTAGGGTAAGAAGTCATCCACTATAAGATCGCGTATAATAATCTCACATCTGGCTGCTACTTAATACCTATTTTTTTTAGGCTAATACGTTCCCAAAACCACCGGCAATTGTGTTCGTGATCGATGTATCATACAACACAGTAAAGTCTGGTTTAGTGAATTTACTTTGTATGAAAATGAAGTCGATAATACGAAATTTACCAGTCGATGCTGGTCAAACAAAGTCGAACATGAAAGTAGGATTTATCACGTACAACAATACAGTGCATTTTTACAACGTCAATGCCTGCTTGGCCCAACCACAAATGATGGTTGTGGGAGACGTGCAAGATGTGTTTATGCCGCTTCTAGATGGATTCTTATGCGATGTCGAAGAAAGCGAAGCCGTCATCGATAGTCTCATGACACAGATTCCCGCTATGTTTGCGGATACCCGCGAGACGGAAACTATTCTTGCTCCTGCTATACAAGCTGGTCTAGAAGCGTTAAAAGTATGTTGTTTACTACTAAGAAAACACAAATAACTTATACCAGAAAGTACATACCTCATACTTGTGCAACTTATTTTTTATTAGGCCTCAGATTGTGCCGGAAAGTTAATGGTATTCCATTCCTCCCTACCGATTGCCGAAGCACCCGGTAAACTGAAGAATCGAGATGATCGTAAAGTGCTTGGAACCGAAAAAGAGAAAACCGTATTAGCGCCGCAAAACACTGTCTATAATAATTTAGGCCAAGAGTGCGTTAGCGCTGGTTGTTCTGTAGATCTGTTCATATTCAATAATTCTTATGTTGATATAGCAACAATAGGACAGGTTGCTCGCCTTACGGGAGGAGAAGTTCATAAATACACTTACTTCCAAGTAATGTATCCCTTAACACAAGCACTCTGATTTATTAAGCCATGTCCGAAATATATCATCTTTCTTTGCTATAGGCGGACGTGGATGGTGAGAGACTAATTACGGATGTAGTTAATAATATAAGTAAGCCGATTGCTTTTGACGCAATTATGCGTGTACGCACGTCTACGGGCGTTAGAGCAACCGATTTTTATGGCCACTTCTTTATGTCAAATACGACAGATATGGAGCTGGCAAGTATAGATTGCAATAAGGTACGTAAATCCAAACTTATTAACATATACTTTATAATTGTAGAATCGGCAGATTTTTCAAATTTTTCGTTTGTACTTTAGGCGGTCGCAATTGAAATCAAGCATGACGATAAACTGACAGAAGATGAAGGTGTATATATTCAGACCGCTTTACTATATACTTCCTGCAGCGGAGTTAGGAGATTGCGTATCATAAATCTTAGCCTAAAAACTGCGTCCCAAATGGCTGAATTATATCGCGCCTATGATTTAGATGCTATTATAAATTTCTTCTCCAAACAGAGTGAGTGGCACATGAACGAGCTAAAATTAAGATTTCCGAACTGTACATTAAATAATTATATTTAATATGTTTTATAGGCGTCTTCAAAATAATCGAGTCGACCCCGAAAACTATAAAGGACAACTTAATCGCGAGATGTGCAAGCATACTGGCTACGTACAGGAAACATTGTGCTTCACCATCCAGCGCGGGTCAATTAATCCTACCTGAATGTATGAAGTTACTCCCGCTGTACATAAACTGCCTGCTGAAGAGTGATGCATTATCCGGCGGTACGCTGAACCACAATTACTTTCACATGATTCAAATGAATGTATACAAAAAGTGCATTGGTACAACGAATTCTATGCTCTAGGTGCCGATATGACTATTGACGATAGATCTTTCGTGATGCAAGCAGTCGCGACTATGCCAATCTCTATTTCCGTCGTGTATACCTATCCCAGATTACTCCCGCTACATGAACTCGATCAAGACACGGAATTACCTCAAATGTTACGTTGTTCCATCGATAAGTTCGCAGATGATGGCGCGTACCTGCTCGGTAAGAATCTTTGCATACCAACTTTTGTGACAGCTTGAAAGGGAATATATATCTCGAAAACGTTGTTGCTAATACACCTTTCTTAATTTTTTTCAACAGAGAATAGTATTCATATGTTCTTATGGTTGGGCTTGTCATTATCATCACAATGGGTGCAAGCTGTCTTTGGCGTGCAATCTGTAGTTCTAGTTGATACCGATCGTACTTCACTGCCCGTACTAGATACACCGTTAAATAAGCGTATCAACGATATTATCAATACCGTACGCTCGGAAAGACATCGGTGCATGAGGGTAAGTATAAGAAACTAAATACTTGCCAGCCGCAAGAACATGAGATCTAATCAGTGATGTTTCGTTTCAGTTAACAATAGTGAGACAACGAGAAAAGCTGGAAATGGTTTTGCGCCACTTCCTGATTGAAGACCGGGGTGACGATGGAAGCGCGAGTTACGTCGACTTCCTCTGCCATATGCACAAAGAAATCAGAACACTTGTTAATCCGTAATTCATTCTCCAGATAAATTGTTATCTTATGTTCAGCTCTAGATTTCAGTATGTGGTTCTTGTCTTACGTCAAGAATCGTGTAGGTCGATATGGAAATTTGGGCAGGCTCATATGGGATCGTGGTATTCCTGCGTGCTTTCGTACGCGTTTTACACAAGAATTGTGAAGTAAAACTACTATACATAACACATACATATATATATACATATACATATATGCATAATACCTACTGAATGGCAGTGGACTTTATGAAATGACTAATCATTCCGTGGGAAAAATCGACGCATGTGAAAAAGGAAACACCCCCAAGATGCATTCACTCACACAGTGGTTTATACATTAGTAATTGTAAACGTAAAATTGTATTATTATTATTTCTTATTTTAACTAGCTCATTATTAATATTATTATTATGCTAAATTAAATAATAAAATGTATTAAATCATTACAAATTTATATGTCGATGCAATAAGTTGTATTAATTAAATAGTTCCGCCGAAAATGTTATGGATTGCGCGAGAATTTTGCTGAGGATATTGTGATTGATAAAGATTATGTCTTGTTCCGGCTTGCGATTCCAATTCATGTGGAATACAAAAAAGTAGTAATGATTCGGATAGTGTATCGCTCTTGCGCCTAGGTGCGTCCTGTTGATCGAGAAAATTATGTACGATACTTAACGATGACGAATGACTGCGGTGCCTACCACAGTTACTTGGTATGTTTAGTACATACGTTCTGTCAGTGTTGTACTTCCGAGGTCTGATGTAAATACACATGATTAATATATCCCAGAATTTTGCCAATAAACACGTCTGCATTGCCGATGGAAGCATCTATCTAGTACTGTTAGCGCGCCTCGAGCATTCATTTATTGCTTGCCCATCTTGTTATACCTCTTTTTTACTCGTATACTTTACTTAAGTTTAATCGTACAATATACTCCTTATATTATTTTTCCTGGTCGTGTGTTTATTTCATATTCTATACAAATAAAATGATATTACATTATACACATGCTGGTTTATTTTATTTAAAGTGATGAACATGATCATGATCTTTGAACCTTCGCGCACTAGATAATCGAAACCCTTTTATCCCCTCGGAGTGTTTCAATTGCAAAAAAGGACTGTAGCCTGATTGGCACACGATTGGCAGCGAAGTGTTCAGCTGAAGTTGCCTACAGTCGATCTGAGAAAATCGGTTGTTGAAGTATATATCGAGTAGTATATTGTGTACTGCTACATACCGCATGGTGTGAGCCCGGGGAAATAAACACAATGGCAAATGCCGTATGAGAGTGAACCGAGAAAATCTGTTAAATTATTGTGCGCACGTGCAATTCTTTTTGTCATTCAGTGAAAAATGGATAATACATGTCAGTACGCGGAGATCAATTGGGCGGCACAAGTAAATACTTCTCCTTTAAACAATTGTATTGAATCATAGTGACTATACGCAGTAGGTTATCTTGAAAGGTTAACCCGCTTGGATACTGAAGTTTTATAAAAGTATAAACATTCCTCGACAGCTGACTATTGTTTATGAATGTGTCAACGTTCAACTGTTAAATTACAATCACAATTATAAATTCGAGAAATATAAACTCTAAAACTAAAATCATTGAAGACCGCGTCATATTCAATTCGCACTTTTCAATGTCACAAATGAATCTTATCTTTTGCTTCACAGGACGATATCTCCAATTTAGAAAAATTGACACAATCCTATCTCTCGTTGAAAAAGAGAATCTGTAGTGCCCAGTAAGTCATACTAGTAACAACGATTTCATTTGCATGCCTGTGTAAATAATTCAAATAATTTACTTCCAGTGAGGTAATCACGCAATACAATGATAAAGTGAAAGAATGCGACCGTTTAAAGTCTGAATTAAAAGTAATGACTAAACAAGCGAAGAAAGCCACTTTCGATTATAATACCACGCTTGCCAAAGTACTCAAAGTGGAACTTGTATGTATGCCTTTTTTCAAGAATCCATGATTCAGAAAACTTTTCTGTATTATTCTATTGTTACAGCAAAATACTGAATATCAAAAGAAAGTTCAAACATTGACTGCTACTGTAGAGAACCAAGAAGTCAAAATAGCTGCAGATAGTAAACATATACAACAATTGACATGCAAAATTAACAACATAGAAATACAAAATACTGAAAAAGTTATGGAGTATGATTTAGAAAAGTCTTTGTTGCAAGGTAAGTGATAAAATGTTTAATCTGAAGTACTACAATAAATTGTATATCATATTTTGTGTTCCAGTAAGAATAAAAGACTTAGAACAAGAGTTGAAGAATGCTAAAAGACCTCATGAAAGCCAAATGAGAAAGATGGAGAAAAAGTTAAACACTGATGCTGCGAAGCCAAAGTTCAAAATACCTACTAAATCTACAGTGGATGTTGCTGTCAATACAGCACCCAAGTATTTGGCAGATGTTGCTGTAAACACAACACTCAAATCCACAGTAGATACTGCTGTCAATACAGCACCCATACAGAATTTCATTAGGCCTAAACCCAAATTATCAGACAAATGTGTGATGACTAGAGAGTTTTATAATATTAAGGATAATGACTACCCTGTATTCTGTGGTAAATGTCAAATAGAAATCATACCACCACCTTTGGACAAAATATGCCAAATTATGCAGGACCAATGTCCCTTGCCTGTAGAAAGAATTAGGTCTCCCTCTCCAATGCGAGCATCCTCTCCATTACCAAGAGCACATGGTAAATTTTCCAATATGTATTCTTTTCTATAAAACTGTCTGCATTGCTGATCACAACATTTATGATTTCAGATATAACAGTTAACCAGTGCAAAGCTGAAAATTTATCTGATACATGTTCACAAACAAACGATCGTGCTAATCGGAATAGTTATCCTCTAACATCAACATCACCAATTGCACCTCTTCAAGCGACATACTTCAATGATTTTATTCCACAACCGGTGTCGAATCTGATCAATCAAAGCAAATACTATATTCCAATTACAGCTAACGCACACTTAAATCAAAATAATGGTGCGGGTATAACTGCATTCAATTCCTCTTTATCGGTTATTGAGTCATTAGAAAAGAGGATAGGAACTTTAGAAACAAAAGTCAAAAAGCAATTAAAAAAACGAAAAGCAATGGAAAACAGTAACTGCTGGCAGCACAAGCATCCTACAAGTTGTTGTTCCCATGAAATTGGGAATACCTCTCAATCTAATGTTACCCTTGACTTAATGCAAAAGATGTTAGAAATGTGTAACAGGAGTCAAGTCAGAGACATTGATATATACAAGGAACACATGCTCGCAAACTTAAGTAAACCTAAAGTAAAGAAAACTTCACGGAAGAAAAAGAAGAGGCTACAAAGTGCTGCCAAGCCTATATGGAAAGTAGAAAGTATGCCAAAAGTGACTGAACAACCTTACATTCAAACGAAAATGAAAACGAAAAAGCGTAAACTACTTACGCTTTTTGGCAGTCACGATCGGCAAACTCTTGGCCATGAGCATTGCAGTACATCCGCTGATACTTCTTTAAATTTAGAGAGTGCACCAAATTACGTGAAATCCGTTGTATATAGTTCATGTGAAACGAGTCCATCAGCAAAATGTAAAACATTGCGACAATCAGTGAAACCTATAAAATCTCTTTCAAATGAGACGGATTCGGGTCTATCTTCCGACTGTGTTGAGTCTTGCAGAGTTGCTCAATGCGAAACAGATACAGAAACGTGTTCAACTGTAGGGGAAGATAGAGGACACATGGAAGAAGGGGAAACAAACAATTCAGAACAGGGGGAAACATTCTGCCACTCAAGTGTTAATGAACCATCAGAATCTATGGAATATAGTGAAACTGACAACTCATCTGTATCAAAGGAAGATATTGGAGAAAAGCCAGAGAAGATGTTTGATGCCCAACTTCCTGCAGATACAGAAAATATATGTTCACTGCACAATCAGAACAACTCTGGCACAACTGAACCATTATCAGAACATAAGAATTATGAGGTAATTAAAAACACCTCTTTCATCTCAGAGGACAGAATGGAAGAAAAAACAATGGAGACACTAGACATCCATCCACTCTCAGATACCGAGGAAAGGGATTTGCCTCATGATCAAGACGACTGTAACACACTAACTTCTCAGATAGTTCCCACAATAAGTGCGATAGAATCTTCATCAGAATATATCGAATATCATGGAAAAAAAGAATCATCCACATCAGAGGAATATATTGAAGAAAGGTCAGAGGAGAGACTTGATATTCAACTACCTGTTGATACGGAAAATACGTCTCCGCTACGCAATGAGGACGACTTTGACACAATTGTAACAGAAACAGTTCCCAAGCGAAACATTACTGAAGCATCACCAGAACACAAAAAGTATAGTGCGATTAAAGACTCTTCCTGCCTCTCAGAGGAAAGTATTACAGAAGATTTACCTGACGATCAAGGCGACTGTGGCACAACAGGTTCACAAACACTTTCCACAAGAAGCATTGTTGAATCTTCATCAGATGATGTCGAATATCATGGGATTAAGGAATCATCAGTATCAAAGGAACATTATGATGACAAGCCGGTCGAGACACTTGGCATCGAACTACACTCGGATACTGAGCTTTATGATGAAGAAGATTGTGACACAACTTCTTTAGAAACAATGCCCAAGAGAAGGGGACGTCCGCCAAAAAAGAAATCTGGTAACCGACAAGAACTGCTTAAGAAACTACGAAATTTGAAAAAATCGAAAGGAGATGTTGCAATTCATCCTAGTCTTACTGAGAATCCTAATCTAAGAATAGATGAACCTGATAATTGTGATGATAAATTAGATGCCGATGTGAAGACTGAAGTTTACACTCCACGAAAACGAACACGTATTGCTCATACGCCAAAACACACGTTACTCGACAGTGATCCGAAGCCTGTGGTCCGAATAAACTTGTATGAGAGGGAGTATGTTAATGGCCACGAGACTGTCACAAGACAAACAGTACCGAATTCTCAAGGAATTCTTGATAGCTGTGACAGTCAAGAGGCCCCTATTTCTGGTAGAACTCGAAGTTGTAGAATAAATACACGAAAGAGAAAAATATCAGATATCACGGAGGAATTCAATGTTATCAGCACGAAAACTGTAAAAACAGTATGCGAAAGTAACTGTTTAAATAGTTTGAACGGCAGTGGCGAAAGTACAAATAGTGCCATGAATAGTGCTACTCCGGAAAAAGTTTTGGATGACCTTAAGAATGTAATACAAAAAGATATTAATGTCGAAACTCAAGTATTAAACTTAGATTGTAATGCAGAAAAACTTATAGATACTTGTACTGGCACGACAAGTATATCCGATTCTACATTAGAAGATTACAAGCCTTTAATAAAGGAATGTATAAATAGTATAGACGCCAGCGATCATAGTATAAACGACAGCTCTCTTTGTAAATATGAATTGCAATCTAGTCAAGTAGAAAGTAATTTGCATGTAAGTGATTTGAAAACTGAGAGCAGAGGACCTCTATGTATTAATGAATTGCGGATGGATGCGAATAACGAAAATGATGGAATTAAACCCTCACAAAATTGTCGTACATCTATGGAATCGTACGCCACAGAGGAAAGTGCCGATGAATTACAACACGATACTGCAAAAGATAGTGGAGCGGGTGCTGCACATGGCAGCTCTCAGCAGGAAAGTCCTCTCACTCTGGTGATACAATATTCGAAGAAGAAGAAGGGCATAACTAAAGCAACGAAAAAACAGAAAAAGAATTTAGCCGAGATTGTTCGATTGACTGGTAAATTTCTATCTCACTAGCAATATTCACTGGTCTGACTCAAAATATACGATTTCTTCATTTATCTTTCAGATGAATTTATCAAGAAGCAATTGGAAAAACTTATACATAGCGCTTGGACATTGTCTATTCATCTCAGTGTAGTCGAAAAATTGAAAACTGCATGTAGTTCACGAATCCTAGCTAAGTGAGTACTGCAAAATTTATAATTCCAGCTTAAACAGAATATAACTAATACAATAAATGGATTTAGGTGTATAATTGAGTTCCTATGTACGGAGAACAAGTATAACACTGAGTTGGATAAGACTTACACACCTCCGGCACCCCTCATGACGAAAGCACAACAAAGAATCACGCCCCTACTCATTGATTTAAATCAAGTACATCCTAATATTATCGAACTGGTTCAAGCTGGTATACAATACGAATTGTTCCGGCCCAGGAAGACATCGCATAAGGTATGGAACTTTTACACATGTGTATATGAAGAAGATTCAAAACTAAATGTATTCGAATGGTGTTTCCTAGCGATGGCTTTTGATGTCACTGGTCGGGATGTACATCGCACTGGCCCGTGTGCAAAAAGATCGAGAAAAAATGCGAATATTTTGTTACGATGCTATGTACTTCTTACATCTCAACGCGATGATTGTTTTATATACTGTGCTAACGTCCTGGCCAGAAGTATTACCGAATTGTACTGCTACTAATGGTAAGTTTGTTTTATAGTTTTTGAGATTTATTTATATCTTGAGTTGCCGTTACAAACATCACTTATTTACAGAGGTATTACCAAAATGTATGGCCCATGTCATTTTATCTCAACAATGCGCATATCCTTTACCGAAACTCAATGCATTGAAAAACTTGATATCAATGTTTTATCAGTATCCAACAGGTACTGTAACAAAAGACATCCTGGATGAGTTGATTTCAAAATTACAAGGTAAATACCCTAATGTTCTAATTGTCTAATACAAGACACAATAGTAATGATACTTGCATTATAGAAAAACCATATAATGGATTGGAATCGGCACTTATACTTCTTGCAAAGAGGGAAAATACTACGTGGACGCATAAGAATCTTATTCGTGGTGCATTGCTTCCATTGATTATTTGCAATAAGGTTCCCAGCCAGTACAGAGCATTTAGCTTATTAGGTAAGTTGCAAAATATCGAATTTGACACTGAAACTGTGGAACGCCTACTAGGAATTGTTTTACGCATCTTAATTTTAATTTAGGCAATCTACTACGCCCATTCCCGAAAGACGATTCTAGTAAGACAGTCGGTGAAATTGCTGAACAACTGAGAGACCTAATTAATTCTGGCGAAATGGAATTTGAGCAACAGGAAGGGATAATTGCTGCTTTATTGAGCCTATCGAGACAAAACGATATGTTTGATATGATAGCCGAAACCGTTATCAAGTGGAAGCCCAGTCAATCCCTCTGTTGGAGGACTAAGGAGCAAGTGAAAGCTTTCCTTCGTCTTCGCGATCCCAGGTACTGGATGATCTACCTGAAGAGGCAGGAACTTGCTCTAGCACAAACAATACAACAGAAGGTACCTAACTCTTTCCCTTAGGGTTACCACATTTGTTTAGCAGTAAGAAATGTCGCTCGCATAACGCGTTCCTCTTGTTAATTAGTATTAAATGAGTTGATATGGTTGTCGTCGTTATACGTCTGGACCGTAAGTTGCTACTTCTAGCTTTAGGATATGTTATGTAAATTCTACGTATTTAATAGCCTGTAGCTGTTAAATATCTTCTCGTTGTATCTGCATACCCGAAAGTGTATTGAACGCTCGGTGCAAATACCCTCGCTCGAAGCTAATAAAATTTTTACATTTTTCAAAACTTTTTCATTGCAAATCCTTCCATTCACCCCAGTATGCTTCATTTATGGACTTTATGAATCTGCACGTCATTTTAGAGCAGTTACTGCTGGGAATTCTGGGAATCTAGAAAAACCCAAACCAGGGAAAAGATTCGCGGCAGAAGGGAATAATGAAACGTAGAGAGTGATAACGTGTGAGACCTCAATATTTATGCTGTTTAAACATTTTGGGAAACAAGATTACAAGATTTTATTCCTTTTAATATAATAATAATAGATAATAATAGATAATAATAATAATAATAGATAATAATAATAACCAACATATCGTAAGCTTCCATACGCAGAGCACGCTAAGTTAATACATGTACATGGTTTCTTTACAAAAATAATAACAATGTTTCGATGCAACATTGCGGATCCAGTGATCAATCTCGTCTAGCTAAACGACGCTTTAGCAGCTTCCTTTGGATAGATAACTCTCGCATATTCCAACTAGTCTTCGTTTCGTTCACACACTATCCATTCATATCCCAAGTTCGTTCTCTCTGAGATCCCAGCCATGTCTTCCCTAGCATTGCGCACCCACACTCATTTCGTTCACCCACTAGCACGCAACTCCGCATTCACACCACTGCTGCACTTTAAATAACTACTTATTTGTCAGTTAATCGACTTTGTCTTTGGTACATTTACAACGGACAGCATACCGAGCGAGAAAGTACGGATTTGGTATGTCGGACGGGGTACCTACCATCCGCCGTCATATAGCGCACGCAATACAAGTACTTATAACTTCCTGGAGACCCTTCGGCGTCTCCAAGCGCGAAGATTTCGTCCCGAAATTAAAAAGGAAGCAACTGAAACAGGACAACGGCCTCGTCAAATAGAGACTGTCACGCGGGCGCAATCGCGCGACTTTCGACACGATTGAAGCGCGCAATGAAGGAACGAAGAATCTTGTGAGATTCATCGGTCCCGACACACTGCAATCGGGTCGTGCCTCAGCAACTATTCGTGGGATCATTGTGTCATTCTCAAAATTGTACAGATGTTACGGACCGGACCCTTTCCTGTAACAGTTACAGCTTCTTCCTTCCCGAAGATTTATCATCTTCTGGTATGCCTTCGCGATGCATTGTTACGGCGCTGTCTGATGTACTAAAATGCCACCACTCTCTACGATTAGATGGTCTTTTATTCGCCATTTCGTGTTCTTGCTCTCTGCATTCTATCAGTCAAATATTGGAACTGTAAACATTGTGAGAATTATCGTGGATAATTAGACGCAGGCTACTGTGAGACGGCTCAGTTAAAAATGGAGATTTTCTCCCAAAAGTATGACCAGCAAAGATAAGTGAGAGGAATGTCTTTCGAGAGCAATTACACGAAGTGCTTGCAACACAACACTAGAAGCTGATTAATGATCATGGGACGTATGATCGTGCCGCTTTTGATCGAATAATCAATTTGATGGCTGTATCAGTCAGCCCTAAGTTACGGCAGAGTTCTTATTAATTGGATGAGCCAAAGGATGGCTCTTTGATTGGAGAAGACAAGTGCCAATGGCTCTACGCGTCACACGCACTCTCTTCTGTCACACCTCCTTGACAGGCATTCGCATCGGATATTGCGTGCTTTTATGAATTACAAACGTGTCCTTATTAGATATTGTTAACCGATACGGATAGCATTAGGCGTAACTGATAATCGTGATCGAGAATAGTGAAAGAAGTAGAGGGAGAATGAATGACCGTAACTAAGAATCGTAACTAGCAATAATCATTAATAATGATAATTAATAATAATACGAATAAAATAATAATATTAATAATAAATTAGGAACCAAGTACAAATACGAAGTATGATGGGAAATTAAGTTAGAATACGCTATTTCCTGTTAATTACGACTATTTATAAATTATATACGGTATGATTTGTGTTCGCCCTCGTTATAACTTAGGACACTCTCTCTTTTCACGTCGCAATCCACCGGACTCTTTGTTTCTCCTTATGATTGGAGCGAATGCCAAATGAAAAACATCTGAAAATGTGCATGAAAAACAATGCGCATCGGATTATGATTGCGAGAATGTGAGAAAGAGAGAAAATAGAGCGTTTGGAAGCTTCTCCGCTCGAGTATCTACAAATGTACAAATTAGCGTTGGATCTACCTCTCCTTGTAATGCAAGGTATGACCGACGAAAAAAATATACTGTTTCGAGGCGGCGTCGCGTGGTACGACCGCGAGGAATTCGAGATAGTTTTAAAACTATATCGTCGACTTTCGGTCCCGGTTATTTTTGGTGTGCGGCGCGTGGGCAATCAGCCCTGACATGCGGCTGATCCGTTTCCCGATCAATTCGTTCGGTCGTCGAAAGCTTGGCCAATTTATCCCCGCACTTTCGTCCCGGATAAACCCGCGTATTGTAGTTTCTTCGCTACAATCAAACTCACGGCCGAAGGAAATTATCGGAGAACGGCTCGGCTGCCGTTAAGTAGGATAATTTACTATTTACAACGGAAAGAGATTAGCCACACGCACCACGAACACTACCGAGAGACGAATACCAACCCGACCACACCACCGATGGCCTCTTTCGTCCTTATCCTTCGCCGACACTCTGATAGTTAACCGAGTCCCCCGAGTTACTGTTTGCGCCACACAGGTTTAATACGAACAGTGGTGGTCAGCAGCCAACGTGTATTTTCCACGAAGTGCCGCCGATCTTCCAAAGCGTAATACTCGATTAAATTAAATTACGGTACTGTGCGAAAGAAATAGATAAAATTGCTTAACATAAGATTCCAATAAATAATACGTTTGTATTAAATTAACCGTACGCGTTGTACATACATTTACAGTGAAACACTTGCAAGCAAGTTTTGTCTGTTTACAAATTAACGTCAATGAATTCGTGTGTCTGCAAGAAAGAATCGCCAATAATGCTCAGAGAGTTACGGTAAAAAAAACTTTACTTTTTTCTTATAGACTTATTAGTTAAGTCTGGCACATTAGTCTTCCAAAAATAAATGCTAGCTCTTGATAGACAAGCTTTGATATCTCGGATGGCTAACCTTCCGCTTTCCTCTCCTTTGCGAAAACGTCTCGCAGAAAGTCATCGCGGCAGCGTCCCGCGCTAGCAAACGCGTTCAGCGATTCACAACTCTAGATTTCATCTCGCACGTAGGAAACCCAAAGTGTATACAAGTTTCAGACAATATTCTCGATATATGAATCATTCTACTTGCTTGCACGTAAGTGACGTAGAATAATGAGGAACTCGTGTGGGATCTCAATCTTGAACACGACCGACCGAGAAAAATTCCGATTATAACCGCGGATTTACTTGTTCAGCAAAAAAGGAAAAAACACTATAATTCCAAAAGAAAAATGCGGTCTGCTCTTCCGATCAGAACAAAACTGAAACCCATGTTTTTGGAATGTTGGGATAACCGTAGATATCTCCACGAACTATGCAATTGGATTTTCTGAATGACTTTCATTGATTCTGTGTCGAATGTTTATTCGAATATTCCTTGTGCGCTAAACTATCCCGTGCTCCAAAAAGAATTTATATTTTTGTCTTGTTGCATCTCAATATCTTGAGGAACGTAAGTTATTACTCGGTAGTGTAGTGCTTGATTATATCATTTTTTCTCTAGTTTCGTGTTCTTACTCCTGCCGCCATAAACTATGTATACTTCCTATATACTTTCCAATAATACTTTCTACCGGATCGTCGTCTCGTAGTAGCGCATTACTAATCACTACGTCACCTTTGCCCAATCCCTTTGTCCAATTCCATTGTTTCCACTTCAGGATCGCGAGCATTGCCCGTGTCTAGGTCAATCCCCTGCGATATTCAGGTAAAATATCGGTCTGTGATTCCAATTCACATATCGATTTGATCCAAGGATTTTGTCATTTCTCTTCCAAGATCGTCATCGGGATCCAGTCAGCATTTCTTTAGGATGAATGCGACTCTCACTGGGCGCGTCCTTGCGTCCAGGAGAGAAAACTGTCACGCATCACACCGGAACAGAAACAATGCGTCCCGTACGATTCCGACTGCACTCAGACTTCGTACGCCGCCGCGAAACGTTGTCCATGGACGGAGGCAGAAATGAGGGGAGGTGGAAGTGAATTCTTTAGGTCGGCATGCGCCGCTGCTGCTGCTGCTGCTGCTGCTGCTGCTGCTGCCGCCGCCGCCGCCGCTGCTCTACGCTAGGCGTCTCGGTTTGCGTCGTGGAATTAGGCACGAGCGTGGCTATTGACTCGAATGGTGCTTACCCTCGCTGATCGACGCCATTCGCATCGATTCCGGCTCCGGGCAGTTCCAGCCAGGCATTCTCGTCTGCTCTATCGCCGCCTGTAAAATGCCCAACACAAAATTTAGCTTGATATAATACATAACCAATATGGCTTCCAATATTACACACATGATGCCGGCCATGTACTTACCGAACTATTAGGATTCTTGGTCATAAAGATCATAAGGGAGCGGCTGCGGTTACTAAACGGCCTTAGTTCCGGATCTCGGCCAGGACCATCCACCGTGTCGACGCAGTTACTGTTGGCACACAAAAAATACGCAATGTATTCACATCCTGCATATGAAAACTCTGTTGAAAAGTGTCAACGATATCGATATTTTGTTTCAAAGAACCTATAAGGACAATTCAACTATATTTACCTCGACCGCATTTCCTTTTGCTTTCGCTTACAATGTATGTAAGCCGCTATGCAAATAATAACGACCAGGAATACTGCTATCGTGGCACCGCCGGCGATGCTGGCTGTCTCCAGCATTACACGTTGCCGGGAAGCTGTAAATCAATATCGGTCTTTTATTATACTCAAGTTCCCCGTTATGCCTGATTATCTCAGACAGTGAGTGAGGCAAGGTAGGAAGAGGAAGAGACTCCGTTCTTCGATATAGTAATTGAACTTACGTAAATAGGAACCATCTAAGTCCTTGAATTCGCATCTCTGCCCGATATACCCATTGGCGCATCTGGAAATAACAAAAGGAAGCCTTTGAATTACCTGTAGGTTTCAAGAAAATCACGCACACGCACACGCGATATTTTCGCGAACGAGCGCGAGAAACCCAGGAAGCTATAAAACCTTCTCCTTAGGCATGAGCAGGCTGCTGCTTTTAGTATCGGCATTAATCAGATAGGTACACTACTGCACGAGTCGCCCAATTAGTACTCTTAATTATAAAACGAAGGATTCGTTGGCCGGCGAACAGATCGGCTTAGGGAGCACACAATTATGCTATAATTAAAGAGTTTCTCACGGTCGATTTCGCCAAACGGTCGACGGACAATTCGTCCCTCAAGCGGAATAATTAGCCAAATGCAATCGAGATTATGGGGAAATTTATTGCGATCCCTGAATAATAAGCTCCAACAGGCAGATGTTGTCGAATACAAGCGGGCAGTGGTTGGTGATGCACCTATCTCATGACATCCGCCAATGTTATGGACTATGGTATTCCTTAGGGAGCGCACGCTTCCCCAAAATCTCTGGCGTCTAATTAAGAGTGTTTCGAGACCCGCTCCGGTTTATCATACTCGCTCAACGATAATCAACAAGGTATAACTCGTCAATGAGTTGTTGCGTTCTCAACTCTCACAGAGCAAGCCACAATTAAGATAAACGACGCAGTGTGCTTTACTTTCAGGATCGTGAATCGATTTAATCAGCGACCTTCGGGCAATATTTCCCAAGCCTTCTCGACTCAAGTGTGGTAGTGTCGATTATGAAAAGAGATCTCCACGTCCGGATCACGTAAATCTAGTTTCTTTGCCACTTCTCGCTCCTGACGTCATCCCCGGACACGCACCGGACTCCAGTGCACCGTAAATTCTAAAGCTAATTACGCGCCTATCCACTTTTCACTTCTGCAATAGAGCAATGAGTTCGAAAAATTCAACATTGAACGCGATGTCACGTACACCCATCATTTATGTACAAGAGAAGAATAAAATTGGCGAACACCGCAAGTATACACGAGCCTAAGCGCTTCCGCATGAAAGTGGAAACATTTAATTTACAATCCGCCACTTTCCACCGCAGACTTTTTCTCCGTCCGTTTCACGGCATCCTCCCGCACTTACGAGGCGAAATTATGGGAGCGCGGAAAAGGAAAATGTAGCACGTACGGTGCACTCTGAGAAAAATCAGTCTAGCTGTGGCCTGGTTAGAATGGGCGTGCTAGGGGGCGCTAGTCTAATGCCCAAGCACCTCTTTAAGGTGACGAATTGGAGAGGAGGGATTTTTTTTAAGAAATCGATCTAAATCGGACGTGCACGAGTCAAAGTCGGCAAGCAGGATTCAGTGAGTTGACCCCATGGAAAGACAGAATAGGAGAGAACGAGAAAAGGAAGCAGATAGGCAGAAGGATCGGCGTTGGAGGTCCTGGTTCCATGGGACACTCCCGTAGGAATTTGGAGGTACGTGTCGCCGGCACGTAACCGAGGATTACCTCTGCCGAGAACGACAGCCCGTCCCTTTTTTCACCTTCTCTCGCCGCACGAGAGAAGGACCTTTACGATTGTTCCACCCACGGCGCGTTATACCGATTCAACCCCATTCACCGCCAGCTCAAAACGAGCGGCCAATCTGCCGTCTTCCCGTCTGCCCGTCTGCCCGTCTGCCCGTCTCTCCCCTAGCCCGTCCGTCTCTTGGTACATCGTACGCGTTCGGGCATACGTCAGAAGTCAGGAATATCCATTCGTGTCTGGCCGCGCCGCCGCGCCGCCGCGCCGTAGCCACCACCCTCCAAGTCGTCCTCCTCCCGAACTCGTCGAATCCTCAAAAGTTAATCTATGGCCGCGAGCGGTACAGGTGGGAAAGACGCATTGCATCGGGTCGCTCTCACTTTTTCATTCAATGTCATGCACATATGGGTGACGTGGCACTCAGTCTTTTAATCGTGCCAGCATGGAATGCGCTTTTTGTCGACAATCGACACATCATGTAGACATGGCGGAGAATAATTTTTCGCTGTCGGTCACGCATGTGGACCAGAGGGAGCAGCTGAAATTTCATATGTGAGGAGCGCGTGCCTACCGGCGCGGCGGTACACCAGGTTCAACTGGCTCCTATTTACAATGGGTGTGCCAGGTTGCGCAACATCATCCGAACTGTCTCTGCTAGTCGAACGCCCGGCAATGGAATTCCAAAGACGCGGAGGATTCCGCAACGATCACGGTTACATGACGCATCTCTTTACTGATTCTGACAGTATATGCGATGGTGTCGTGTCACTCCGATTCCAGCTTTGACTCACAGCGGTTTAAGCAGTAACGAAAGCACCGCACCACGCCGGAGACTCAAATGCGGTCACGATTTAAATATCCGCAATTGCGCTAACAAGTTAGTACGCACACCACATAGGCAACAAGCTGAGTTGGCGCACTCGCGTTTACCAGCCATATCGAGCATTCAGCAGTTGATGCCAGTAAAGTATAGAAGGAAGCGTAATTATACTTACAAACAATTGTAAAGGAGAGAATCGACGATTTTGACGGTGAAGCATGTGGCACCATTGAGGCAGTACCACTCCGCATAGTCCGGTGGGCACGTGTACATGTGGAATGTAATGTTCGGCCGAGGCGTCGGCGTCGGTGGCCGTGGCTTCGGCGTCGACCGCGACGAGCAAGCGTCTGTTAACAAAAATGACACAACATGTAGCCATCAACCAATCTGTCAGGGCATCCAATCCTCCGAGCAATCAATGAAGCCGCGGCGAGAAAAAACGGCTAGATTAACTTGTATGATGCCTAATGGCCCGAGTCTACCATTCATCTCGTTCGACTGGACCAATGAACCAGGCCCCTTTAGAAATGTCCAAGATCAAACTCGAATACAAAGGGTGCTCCTTCCTCAGGCATAAGTGCTAGTCGTTTGAAAATCAGTGAAGGAGCACTCGTTCAGCCCTTGGAGAATACCAGTTACTTTACCAATATTTGCGGGAAATAGCTTTCGCGTAGATAAACGCTTGTCGACATCCCTTGTGGTTTCATGTCGGGGTTCTACCCCTAACACTCTACACTACAGCTACTTGGAAACTCAAGGGCTCGTCATTTTAAAGTGGAGAGAGCTTGTGGGGGCGTCGCGCGACGCGGTCTGCGTATTCCTCAAATATTTGCCATAAGATCGAGCACAGCTACGCTCCGCTTGCTTACCCAAATTCCATGATGATGGGCAAAGGCTAAACGTTAAAGGAACACCACGTGGTCGAAGGTGAGGGTGGTGTATGATCACGAGTAGCTATAGGTATTCGCACATGCCGCGTTTGCAAGAGAAGACCATCGACGATCAAGGCGGTAGCGTTCCTGTGCAAGAGAAGCATCTGCCCGGCCCGCTATCTGTCACCTGTTAGAATTTTACAATCTGCCGGCCGCCCCGACGTGGACCGGCAGATTGTGCAGGCCCCCAATTTAAACACCCGCAAATCGAGAGAAAAGTTTACCAATTTCTGCAAGTTTAAGCCCCTTATTACCCTGTTATTCCGGGTTGCCTTTTCCGCAGGCAGACTGACACTAAATTCATATGTATCTGTGGGCGGCACGCGTCTCTTCTGCAATCTGTTACACCCGAGAGAGGCGTAGGGAATCGCGCGACATCTTTAACCGACTGCAATAATACGAGTTGTGCGTGCAATACGGTTGAAAATTACACCGAAGCAATACCGAGTACATCTTCCGTAAAAATCCGTAATTATTGCTAATAAAATGATAGAGGGCAGTACACGAATTTACAATCTGTCGGGATACGTGCTCGAGGAGAACACGGGTTGGTTCCATCGTTGAGGAAATAATGCCACCTTGCAACACCGATAAAGTAACAATGGGAGCACTTTGCGCGAATTTGGGTGGACAAGGTGGACGAGTGAGCGTATGTTTGTGTAGCCGACTACACTCTCCCAGCGCACTCGAGGAAACTACTTACTTACGACCCCTTTTAACGCGGGCATTGCAATTTTAGTCATTTAGCGGAACCTTTTGGCACTCGGCTCTTCGCTCTCGGCACTCGTGCAGATAATCGTTCGCATCCAATTTTGTCGCCCGAATAATCGTTCCGAATTATACGCGTATTAGGCGGTAGGGCCACAATTCCCGCCTCGATTACCGAAGGTAGCACGATACGCACGTGTCACTCGCTCAATCCTCGACCACCCCTCCATCCAGTAGGAGACACAGTCCCGAGCACCGACATATTTTTGCCGGTTGCCAGTTGTCATTTACCGGCGAAATATTCACTTGTAGAAGAGTACACGCGTATCACAATTTTAGGGAAGTGTCGCGAACGGTTAATGCACAATTATTGGTGAGTTAATCAATAAACACTAACCTGCTATACCGAAGAGGGTGTAAGAGAGGATGAGTAGAGTAGCGAGGTAGGGTGGGATCCTGCATCCTCTCGTCATGGCAGTGACGGTGGCAGGGTTCGCGTGGCCGACGGTTCCGCTCGTGCTGTCGTCGTCTTCGGGCTGAGCCCGCACAATCCCCTCGACCCGGTGATCACTGACACGATGCACGCTATTCTTCTCGCGAACTGTAGTCGTCGTAGTGGAGGTGGTCCTTGTCCTCCCAGGGTGCTGCTCTCGCAGACGCTGATGCAACTCGCGCAAATGAGGGTGCTGCCTAAGGTGATGTAGCTCGTGGATGTCGGTATGCCGTGTCGAGGACTGACACGCATCCTCATCCTCGTGATCCGGCTGCTCGTGCTCGGTGCTACCGGCCTCGTCCCTCCGTAGCTGACATCGGCGACGATGTTGTTGACGATGAGCGTGTCGACGATGAATGCGATGATGATGATGACGGTGATGTGGAGTAGTAGCAAGAAGGTGGTGGTGTTGTTGCCGTCGATGGTGGTAGTTGGTGGTACTGCTGTCGGTGCAGCAGACCTCGCCATCCGCCACCGGTGAACTGACCTCCTCGATTACGGAGCTCCCGACCGTTTGGCATCCTCCTACTACCCCTGCACCGACCAGACCCCCACCGCCCTCGCCAGATACTCCGCTGCCACCGCTGCTGCTGCCGCCGCTACCGCCACCGCCGCCGCCCCCGCTCACCCCCGAGGAGCCGGGCGAGCCCTCTTCTGTTTCTTCAACGGCACGAGCTCTACCACCTGGCCCCGAGCTCCGGCGCACGTGCCGCCGCCTCCCTGTAACCAAATATCCGACCGGCCGGCCGTTTACAGTGTGTTTTATCTCGGGCGGCCTCTGCACCATCTATCCATTCCTCCCTCGCCTCCCCTCCCACCCTCCCTCCCTCTCATGCTCCTTCACCCTGCTCGCCTGCTTGCCCGCCTGCCTGCCTGCCTGCCTGCCTGCCTGCCTGCTTGCCTGCCTGCCTGCCTGCCTGCTTGCCTGTCCGCCCGCCGCCTGCTTCCCTGCTTGCCTGCATGCCTGCCTCCTATCGTCTCCCCCGAACGTACGCTCTCCTCTCCTCAGCTACACCACCTATGCTCTGCTATGCCATACCGCCGTACCATTCCATACCGCATTGCTAGGCTCATCTGCAGCCAGCCGCGCGAGCAAGGTTACAGCCGTGCCACGCGACTCATCCCCATCCCCTTACCTTGCCTTGCCTTCTTCCAACCCATCGCGCCCCATCTTAGTAGAAATCAAGTAATCTATACTACCTCTTAAGCCTCTGGCATCTAGAAAGCTGTACTATTCTATGATAGCCCTAGTTTATTAGTACTCTCACTCTGAATTGCAATCAAGATGATTGAGAGTGTAGGGAGTAAAAGGGAGTTCTCGAATTTACTACGGCAGGACATGTGCTCTCGGGGATATAAAGTTTGGGGGGTTCTGGAGCCTCTGTGGAGATTGGTTCGAGCAGGCTTGTAAGGGAGCCTGTATTAGCGTCGCGGATGTTAGGAAAAGCAGTGGGAAATTTGGAAGTTAAATATTGTCCGATCGGGAGAAAACGCGGCGTTGAGGGCTGTCGCCTTTCTGATGGCTCGGGGAAATCCGGAGTGGTGTGTAAACCACTGGGATTTCAGGCTCTACAAGAGAACGCGATACTTTTGTCGAACGAGCTGCTGCTCCGATCCCGCACCAACCTTTCCATAAAGTGGAGGTTTTTCCTTCTTAGAGAGACTATGTAAGTGTGTGTGAGAGAATTGTAGTATGTGTGCCAGAGGGCGAGCGTGCCATTGTCCTCTGTGTTTGCAGGTAAAATATTTGCCACGAAAAGAAATTGTTTTCGGCGTCGATACTTCTGCTGGGACCAGCTGCAGTTGCTTGTGCTCTCCACAATCATTCATCTCGATTAGCCCACCCTTTACTTTACCAATCTACTTAGGAATCGTTAAATACCAATGGAAAACCAAGCACCAACTTCCTCGATCTATCGGTCAATTAATACGCAAGCGAATGCCAGGCGTAGATACAAACCAAACCGGAATTGTTTATCCGGAGACATTCAAGATTTCACAACGACCTTGCTCGAGCGATCGTGAATGTCGTAAGCAAGTGTCGACCACTGCATTACAAAAGATGGTGTAATTACCGTCGATTTTCCGACGTGCTTTCGAGAATTCCAATCAAAGATCGTCATGGAATCTATCGAGCGAGGCGGATTCCCACAGAATCACCACTCAATAGCATATCGCGCAACAAAAATCTCAAGTCAGGAAGCGAGAATCGTGTTCTCCAACTAGTATGGATTACCCTGGCTATTTTTAACGAGTAAGGACAAACCGGGAATTTATCATTATAACGATCACACTACGATTTCGCACTTTAACTGTTCAAGAGACATTTCCTCAAAAGTTAATTAAACACTCTTGTGCAAGAAAAAAGAAGAAGGCTAGGCGCGCGCATAAATCTCTGAAAACCTACGTCAAAAGTGACGTCAATCGTCACTCTCTCTGGTATCAAGGTGTACATAGAGCCAACACCTAGATAGACCGTGTTCCAATGAATGAGCTCGCGCTCCCAGTCGGCCCCCATCCTTAAAAAGGCAGTGACTACGGAAAACAGTTATTACTATGGAGGATGAATCAGTCCAATTGTTAGATCTACCACTAACTGATCATTCTTGTGGAACCAAGGGAATACAAGTACCACCGAAATTCTACTTCCTTCTAGAGTGATTCTAGCTTCCTCTTTGTCCGACCGAACTCGGAGCCAAGAGAATCGAACAATACTGTTTGCCGTGCATTGTCATGCCACTCGAATCTGAAATTTAAAGTTGAGAAAGAGAGAGGGAGCAGCTTGTACATCGATCGGCTCTCTCCTCAAAGAAACAGGACTCCAAGATTCTTTTTCGACCGGTGCATTGTTCGAACACTCGCAAATCACTGGCTGCTCCCATGTCTCCCTTGACTAGCGGTTGACGACAACTCGTAATAGAAAAAAAGATGGGATAATTGAAGAAGAATAAGGAGGGAGTCCCGTTCCGACGTGTGTCCCCTGCGGAGGCAAGTGTTCCACTAATAAAAAAAAAAGGAGGCTTCCCCCGAGAAGTGGTTTCACCTAGTGGAAGGTGCAGCTGGTGGATGGTTAATGCCGAGTGAAAAAGTGATCCGGATTCAAGACCGTCTGCGATCTGACGCGCAAGGGACAATGAGCGAATAAACGTCGGCAACGTGGCTAGAGAGGGAAATGGTCAATTATTGCGAGAGGCGCACGTGGGCTGTGCTCCAAGTGTCACAAGATGCCGAGTGTATGGGAGCGGTTGGCAGCGTCTCTCACCTACTTATTAGCGCATTCCTTCTCTCCCTTTAATTCCAGCATAGAAACAATCTCTGACAAGTGTTCTGCTGTTTATATCGCCGCCGAGGACGCGTGTACTCGGCGAACTGTGCTCTAGAGTTCAATCTAGATAAATTCGAATAACTCTATCCATGGCAAAATTTATTGCACCATCCGATGCATGTATAAAGAGAAGTATAAGTATAACGGTGGTTGTGAGCGGTGAACAATGTGTTGAGTAAGAGCAGTGGATTGGTAAGGGTCAGGCCCGGTGTCAAACGCTTGCTTTCAACTTTCAACGCGAGAGGAATATTGATCACTCGACATGGAACACGTAAGGAAGATGTAAGGACAAGTACGTGATTCCATGGTGCATTGTTAAGTGGACGCATGAGACTGGGGTAACACATTGGAAGAGGCAGTGATACTGATTCTAGAATAATACAGGAAATTTCGGGCGTGCCCGGTCTCGTGTCTCTTAAAAGCTGCAGCCTCCTCCCCTCCGAGGGGAGCGAGAGGGGCAGACAATTTTCCAACGGGAGAAGAACCTCCCTTCCTCCGCCTGCTCTGCCCCTCGTCCTTCCGGGACCGGTCCGCTCTCAGCTGCGCCTCGTTTAAACACGGAAATTCATAAGTCCGAATATGTTATAGCCGCTCGCTTGAAAAAACGTCCCGTGTGTCTGCCCCGCCGCAGAGAGCACAGAGAGCTCTCTTCAGCCAGACAGGAAAAGAGTGAGAGGGCTAGTGAAGAAGGGCGAGATGGGACAGAGGCGATCGTGTCTGGGCCAGTTTCAGACCCCACTGGTTTGTAATCTCCACCCCCGTACGATCCTCATCTATGCATGTAAGCAAGCATGTGTGTATGGGCCAACAGCCACCAGCTGAACTGGCGAGGATGAGGAGGGCCGTGCGCTGCCAGCAGCATGTGCCGGCCGAAATGCGATCAAAGGACCGAGGAGGGAGAGAAAGAGAGATAGGAGGGGAGAAAGAAAAAAGAAATCTTATCGATTCCCCCAATTTCTTCCCGGTTCCGCTTCTATCTGATCAATGAGCCAAAGCCCCGATAGATTTCGTGAAAACACTCAATGCTTCCTCTAAATTACTCAATCTATCACGCCCCCTGCTACTTCCACGATGCGCCTATCACGCAAACCAACAGAGACAGGCTTCTTTAACTGAGCCAGGATTACGACGAGGAGAGCTCACTCGAGGCTCGAGACTCGAGACTCGAAACCACGGGGGTATTCCAAGGAAGCGTAGATCCCAATTTCGATTAGGGGCCAAGGTCCGATTATCGAGCGGAGAATCAATCCGCCCAACGCCTATGTAGAACTCCCCCTTCGCTGGCGAGACATTCAGGAATAAGTTTGGATCAAGACTGTCAAATTGTCAAATAGTCCTGGCCAGAGCTTGCAACGTTCCGCTACAGCTGATCATAATAAAAGAAGAGATGCCGCAGATTTTCGGGTCTGCTCGAAGGGTTCGTGTTCGAAAAAGAGAAGCTCTGTCAGGGTGGCATCGGTGCTATGAGTGAACGCGAGCCAGTGGGAGGTGCAGATTTCATGGGAATCATAGGCAAGTCCTGGTACAATAGTGTCGTGTGAGGAGGACGGGGTGGAGCAGAGAGGGTAAACCGGCAGCGCGGCGGTGCAAGGGGTGAGAGAACGAAAGAGAGGAGGACATTTTCATAATCTTCGGATTGGTGTATGAATCGGGGCACGGTCTCCAGAAGAGTGTGGAGAAGTATGCATGGCGAGTAGGAGCGTGTGCCGTGGATGATCTCGCACATGCTCCCGAACCCGAACACGTCCCATTCAGAGGCTCGCAGCTGCCGAACTCACGGGACACGTCGCCGCAGCTTGGCACGCGCCTCTTTCCTCATCTCTTTCTACCTCTGCCTCCATCTTTCTCGACGGCTCTCCACATAACCTGCTTTCAAAATTCCCCCGGTCACCCCTGCCAGGCCCCGGCACTCGCTCTTTCTCTTTCTCTTTCTCTTTCTCTCTCCCTTTCCCGTCATCGTGCTCTACCCCTCAAGGATACGAGCCGCCGTCGCCGCCGCCGCCGAGCTTCTTTCATCGAGCCCACCCTCTCCCACTTTGCATCTGCGAGTCGAATCCCCTGCGACTCCTCACCAACTACCTATGTAATGGAATGAAGAAAGGGAGGCCTGATCTCTTCTGTGGATGGGAGGGTGTGTGGTGGTATTAGAGATGGAAAGGGAGGGGAAGGAGAGAGTGAGTACGGGTTACTTGGGCCCGATGATGCGGCAAGATGCCGAGAGGACCCCTTCGAGGGTGCCAAGCACCTCTTGCGTGCCATCAGCTGTCGGGCAGAAGCTGTGCCACGCGATACACATTCTACTCCGCCGCTCGATGCTGTGTTTTATAATTATCCGCTTTTCCCTAGTTTTTCTTTCCTCTCGAGTCCTATTGCACCCTGCCTGCCTGCTTGCCCTGCCCTGCTGCTTATGCTCTCCACAGTTTCTGATAGAGACCCGAGTGAGAGAGGAAAAGAGTGTGTGTTTGCCCGACACTGATGAACTGCTAGAACACTACCGGGACTTGGAGTTTATAATGGGAAAGCGGGCTTCTGTAAACACGAATCTGGAGTAACTGTATCCACACCCTGAGTCCATTTGATGGAAGCGCACTTCCTATCCACTCAGACCTCTGCGAAGAATCAACGGGCGTCCAATAAATTTGTTCGATGCATTTGTAAATAGATTTCGGCAATTAAGGTTCCAATTAAGTTGGAAGTACCTATCATTTTTTGAGGAAAATTCTGAAGAGATAACGGTGAGGGACGAGTGGGCACTTGTGCAACTTTTCACAAAAGCTGACTAGCACGAATATGGCAATTTTGGAGATACGAAAGCACTCGAGGAACAGCCGGTTCTGCCAGGTGGCGAATGGTTCTGAACATAGCGATACCATCGCCAGCAATCGAAAGCCGGTTAATCACCGTCCGGTTATTATCCTGCTTTTCACGCGGCAAATGCGAGCTTTCGTCACGGCGTTCACGGCCATGAAGCGTGTATCCCATCGATCCCTCCACCGACTACACATCACCGCTAATATCCCAGAGATGTTTCCCCGAAGAAGAAATATGTTCGGAAGTCTGCCATGCTCTTATTTCAAAGGGGCCACATGCTAAAGACGATCGTAAATCAAGGTCGAATTAAACTGATACTCATATACGTGTACGATTTAACTGAAACCACTGCCTATTCTTATTAGTAATGTTTCGAAACCTACTTATTACATACATATTTAATGGATGAGCCTCATTTCGCGCGTATAAGTAAACTAACCTATCCATCAAATGGTAAGAATGCTCAGTTATTGTGCCGCGTCAAGTTGTATCGTTCTTGGTCACGGCATACCGATTACCGTATACCGTGGCGCCAAGAGGGATGCCCTTCTCAAGGATCCTCAGGCAAAGAACATCAACGAGGTGGCCCACTAGAGAAGCCAAGGGGGAAGAGAAAGTAAGTGTACACGTACGCCGAGGAGGATGAATTACGGCGCGACCAATAGGAGAGAATTCCATTTTCAAGAGAAGATAGAAAATTAATAGAGCACCAAGCTCGTATATTAGGAAAAGGACAGAGTCCGATTGGATGCTGGGTCGGCATTAACTCTTATTGGATCTTGATGCATCCCGAAGATTACCCTCGAGGGAGAGACACCCTAGACTAGAGGACTCTCGGGACTCGGAACTAAGGAGAGGGCAAGAGGGCCACCATGGTAGGTCACTACAGAGATATAAAAGAGAGAAGGAGGCGCGTCCAAGGAGGGGTTCAAGAAGGATCCCTGACACCCATAAAAAATGGCCCTCCATGCACGCCTCCCCCAAGTACATTCAAGCGACGTCGTCTTCAGTATTTGTGTGGCGCACCGCGTGTCCCGATCGATAAGCCTTATCGTTGCCGAAACTTAAACGCGAATCGTGTCAAGGGCTTTACCGAGCCAACTGCCCTCTCAACGACAGACCTCAATTAACGTTTTGAACACTGGTCACTTGATGGACAAAGTAAAATTCTTTCTGCCCGATGAAACTTTGAATTGTCCCCTACAGCTTCCAGGTTCCAGCTACCAAGTATTCCAAGTATGAGTAAAGTAAGAAATGCCTGTGGTGTGTCCAGTAGATTAAGCGCAAGACTGGTAGAAGATATGGTAGTAGAGCCTGGAGATGAGATGGATGGCTATCAAGGGACAAGAGGAGGGGTTGAAAGCGAAGAAGAGAGTGCGTGCGAGTGGTCGTCTACCACTGGTGGAAAGGAGAAGGCTGAGGAACGTGTCGGGCGAATGACGATCGATGGGCAGATAAAAAACGGGGCCCGCTTTCAATAGTATAATACATACATGGGAGATAGGCATAGCATAACGCGATCAGGCGAGTGGACGAGCAGGACGTATCTTTTCCACTTGATAGGGCAGCTCGAGAGCACCGAAGAAGAGAAGGGCCGAGCCGAGCCGGGGCATCGTGCGTGCGGGCATGGGTCCAAAGAAGACTCGGGCTCGCACATGTTCCACCTCGTGCGCAGGGTATTCATGCCCGGTATTCATGGCGTGCAGCTGCCGAATGCACTTCAACGCCATTACCTGTTTTTCGCCAACGCTTCAGCTAGCTCACAACGCAGAGCGGAGAGCGGAGAGCGGAGAGCGAAGAGAGCTCGGCACGCGCCCACCACCACCATCTATGACTATAGCCCGAAATTCGGACCACCATTAAAAATGCCAACCTGAACGAATTAATGATCTTTCGTTCTACGTGCCCGAACCTTCGGCGCAGTCTTCGTATTATTAAGATACGGAAGACTTTGGCGAAAGAGTGCACCGATGCAGCCTTATTGATCCCTGAGCGAGACCGAGAGAAGCATTCGCTTGGCAGCCGATGTATACGCTATTGATATTATATAACAAATGATGTCAGCATGTGCCGTCGGCCGCACAGAAACGGAACTAATGAGCGTACAGAGGCCCTTCTCGAGTTCAAGGAAACAATAAGACTTCCGGACGTTTACTAACGCGGTGGTGGTGGCACGTCGTTGCTCGGCCGCCACCGAAAAGAAAAAGAGATACTGCGGTGCGGCGTATGCCTAGCACACGTCATCTTCGTAAAAAAAAAGTTTCGGCACCGGCAAAAAAAGGAACTTGTAAATTCGATGACGAGGTAATCGTGAAACCAGGCCCCGGCGCATTTCAATGGAATGGATTTCAATTGGACGGTGGATTGAACGACGGGAAAGTAGGGCGACGAAACGCCTCATATTGTTTCCAGTTTCGAGCGTGTCACCAGGACTGATTAGTATGGAGCGAGAGTCGCTGTGGAATGCGCTATTTCCTTTGTCGAACTCCGCTCTCATGCACTATTACTCTACACTGCCGAATAAGCCAGTGCTACTACTATCAACCACATTTTGCTTCAATTTGCTCGTGATCGCCTTCATGGCCCTTACAAGTCGATGTTACAGGGAACACACAGGCAAACATTCTATTCTACATACATAGAGAGATTTATTGATACGTGTCCGGCATCGAGGGTTGGTGTTGAGGGGTAATTGAATTTTTTGTCACGGTCTTAAGATCGGAGCGTCGATAATGCGGATTGACTGGTCCAAGTTGGCGGTGAGATAGGTTGTCCCGAGGATAAACTGGATAAAAGGGGAGCACGCGGTAGGTATGAAAAGTATTTCGAAAAGCGAGAAAAGGAAGAAGAAGGAGAGGAGAGAAGGGTGGCGAGGAGAACGCCTTTAAGGACCTAATCTCTTAAAGACAAGGGAGATTATTCCGGCTCGTTCCGCCCGCTCCCAAGAGTCAAGAGTTTCGGTGGCTCCCTTTAATTTTCTTGCCGTCCAATTATCCCGGCGTGCTCGCCCCCTACTAATATCCACCGCCTTGTTCCACCGATATACACTAGGAACCGATTGAATGTTTCAACGACTTCTTCGCTTTCTTTTTCCTTTTCCACGCTTAAATCAGGATGAATCCATTTCGCCATCCCCCCTCACTTACTCTTGCCCCCGGACCCTCCGACTCGCGACCTTCACGAAACATCCTAATTTGCTCGGTGAACGGGGCCTCCGCTCCCGGTGTGTACCAGCTTAATGCCAGCTTAATACCATCATTAGCCGTCGCTCATTACCTCTCAGTAGTATGCCTCAGAAATTCGTGATACCGAAGCAGCAACAGCAGCTTTGGAGTTCGGCCTCGGTTAGCCTCGCTGGGAAAACTATGTTTCGCTCGTTCTCGAGTGTACCGCCGACTCAAAAAGGCCAGAATCGAGAAGGACGGGGCTGCATCATCATCGAAAAGCGAAATGGTAGGAAGAGAGAAGGGGAAGGAGGGGCAGTGATGCGGGGATGAGAGGACGGTCCCCACGATTAGCAAGAGAAAAGCACGAAAAGTAGATTAGGCTATTGAATTGGGTTACGCGCACAATGCGGAATAATAAAGCGGGCGGAACATGGTCTCTGTCTGGACGTCTGTAGCGCGCGTTGGTGGCCAGTGGACTCGCAATCGGCAAATGAAACGGAATAAGAGGATTGCCTCGCCGCCAGTCACCCCGACACAGGATTGGTTGGCCCGCAGGGGGTGGCCGATCGGAGAAAAATGGGGAGCCCCTAAAACCAGACGAGATCAGAAGAAATGAAGAAGATTGGCGTGGTTTCCTCTCTGTCGCACGACAGAGAACTGTCTCCAGTCGTCCAGTGGAACTTCTCCTTCTCCCCCCCCATCTGAGTTGCTCGGTGGCTGAGGGACCAGCTCTGTCCCGTTGGCCCCGCATTGTCCCGAGCCCACCGGGGCAGCATCGGCCAACATAATGCCCCTGCGTTTGTCGGTCCGGCCGACTCCACTGCCGGCTGATTAGCCCTGGCTTCTGCTCCTTCTCGGCCGAGATCCAGGCATTGAAATCTCCGCGACGCAAACTATCGGAGAGTGCGCGCGGGGGTCCCCGTCCGCGGTTCACGGCCACCTCAACTCGCACTGAACCTCACCGATCGTTATAACATCCTCTCTTCCGACTCCCGACCTTTAAACCACCCTCGTTCCAACAACACATCCCCTACCGTCACCGCTCTATTGCGCTCCGCACGACATTTTCCCCGTAACCCACTTACGCTAATTGGTACGCGCCAGCTACCTTTTTCGGCAGCGAGACTTTAACGAGATTCGCATTGAATGCTGCTCGGCTTTGTAGCTAAGCCTGCAGAATGGCTATCCCAGCAGCGCATTCTCTCGGTGGGAAAGAGCGGATAATACACATGGTGTCTTGTTGTTGGAACTAGCTCGCAGGCTTCGGAGGATTGGCCTTTGGCTTTGGTCGTCTCGTTTTATGGCAGCCAATGCCAGTCGTAATAATTTATAAATCGAGCACGACCCCAATTACTGCGCTCCGAGGAACCTACTAATTCCGCTGGTGCGGCATGATGCCGCTTAAAAAATCGTAAATGCTCCCCCTCTTACTCTTTGGAGCTACTCTCCTCTGTAGTGATGCTCTCTTGAGGGAAGGTTGATGCGAGGCCTACGCTGCTGTGGGTCTCATCAATTTTGTGGCGAAAAGTGATCGAGAAGACCGAAGATCGAGAAGCGTGCCGTACCGCCTGGTACGCACGGTGCGCACGGCAAGAAACCGTAATCGTGCGCCACAGAAGGAACCATCTGCGGCCCTTCGAAAAGAGGCATGATGCGGACGGACCATGTGCCGCCCGCCAACGATACCCTTCCCTTCCCTTCTCTCCCCTACACCTCTTTTTCTCTATTGGACACGCGGTAATGTGCACACACCAGACGACCAGGCTCGCTGCTACCTTGCCTCGCCAGCCTACTACCTGTCCTCCTTTCAATGTGTCTACATACGTGTGTATAAGTGTATCTGTCTCTGTCTGTCTTCTCGACTCATGCTACGTATACGCATACACGCCACGACACTGCAGGCATCGATTACCCTCGAAGCCAATGTGAAAAGTGTGCACTCATCTTATTCGCCGATCATTAGGCAGCGTCGCGGTCTCAGTTATCGCACAAAAACTTTATTGGAATTGTGGTTTACGCGTCCGGAGAATATAGTCTCTGCTGACTCTGTCGGCAGCGATCCAGTCTCCAGGTTATAAAGCGAAATTTAGCCAGGCCTTCGACTTCAATAGGTAATTGTATTGCGCGCGACAGGTGCCTCCTGCGAGCACGCGCCGCGACCGCCTTTCCATCTTCGAGCGCCGATAAGCCCGATAACTTATCGTTGGGATTTTAAAGAGCGGATATAACGGAGGGACACTGCAAACAAGATAAAGCGAGCCGTGGCATTCCACAGAGCGAATAGCGCCAGCGCAAACACGCCAAGAGCGCACCTAGCTAGAAGATCCCCTCGCTTCAAGGGAGTGAAGTGAACCGACACATAAGATTTCACCCGGCGCTGCATTGTCTCCGGGATTCAGCACTGTAATTGTGCCATACGAAATTACTATGGCCGCTGTGAGACAGTGGAGAACTCGCTGTTCACCCAAGCACAAGTGTGCAATCCCGACTAATTAATGCGGCCGCGGCCCCACCGTACTAATTAGAAGATTTAGCCGCGCAATTTTGTCCTGCCCCTGCGACGCAAATGTTCCGCGTTCAAGGTGTATTTGTAATCATGGGAGCCTCGCTTCTCACTCATTCTACCTTAACGGTAAAACGACGGAGAACTGCAACTACATAGGTTCCAGTCTGTTCGCTGCGTAAAGCTTTGCAGGAAGTTTAATTGAAGTTGGAATGTAGTAGATTTCGATAATAGAGAAGATAATAGAAAATATAATCGGAGAGACCGGGGACAGGCTAGGGTGGGCGCGATCATCGAGGAAATGAAAGCCGAAGCGAGAGTCATTCGATCGCACAATATCGTGATCGTGAGGCTTATCCCACGACGAGATTGCCGGCTACATCCACGGCTACCACACAAGTGGAGAGTGGAGAGGAGAGCCGCTTAACAAATTCGTCCTCCGTGAGTCATTGCCAGATCGGTGGCATGCTCTCTCGCCCTATTCAATGCTCCTGCCTTCCCTCTCTTTCTCATCGCTTTTCTCGCAACTCTAGAAGGAAGGGAGTGCTCTGCGCCATGCACAATCAAGGTACTCTATCATCGATAGGGGGAAATTAAGTTCGATATCGAGTAAGATCTAATGAATTTTGAGCTAGGGCTCTGGAATTTATACCACTTCTTCCTTGATGCAAGAAAACATTCCCCACCAAATTTCAGCCCCGGAAATATTCGGGAAGACTAGAAAACATGAGAAAAACCGTCAGAATAAGATGAAGTCAATTATTCAGGGAACTGTTTCCATGTGTTTTCGGCACCATTCCGGCATTTCTGCCACTGGTTCCATGTTTTCTACCCGTTTTGATACTCAAACAATCGATTTATCAAGCGTTCGTCAAAGTCCGAGAACCTTCGAAAAATCGAAAATTTTAGAAGGGGTACACCTTAAAAAATTTGTGAAAAAATGAATTTTGAGCCAGGGCTCTGGAATTTATATCACTTCTTCCTTGTTGCAAGAAAACATTCCCCACCAAATTTCAGCCCCGGAAAATGTGGGGAAGACTTGAAAACATGGGAGAAACCGTCAGAATTAGATAAAAGCAATTATTCAGGATTGGTTTTCCAAGTGTTTTCGGTACAATTCCGGCACTTTGGCCACTGGTTTCATGTTTTCTATCCGTTTTGATACTAAAACAATCGATTTATCAAGCGTTCGTCAAAGTCCGAGTACCTTCGAAAAATCGAAAATTTTAGAAGGGGTATGCCTTAAAAAATTTGCGAAAAAATGAATTTTGAGCTAGGGCTCTGGAATTTATATCACTTCTTCCTTGATGCAAGAAAACATTCCCCGCCAAATTTCAGCCCCAGAAATAGTCGGGAAGATTGGAAAACTTGAAAAATACCGCTATACTGCTACACCTTTCGAAAACACTGTTATTCACCGGACAAGCCAGACCGAAGAAACGATGGTACCCCCGCTCCGAGGGCCTCGAGGAACGAGTCAATGATTTTCCTACGGTGCGATCTGGAATCTGAAGCGTGGAGCGGGGACGATCTGCATATCGAAAGACAGAGATCGGAGAATGTGTGGTCGGCGTGATGGCGCGAGGGCCGAGTAAAAAGGAGTAAATCAATGTGTAGAGTAGGAGTGGTGTCGAAAATCATCGGTGGGCCGTGGAGAAAATGTGCGGGAATGGGGATCCATCCGAAGCGACCACCACGTGAGTTCGCACCCTCTCAATTTGTTCCTGGGTGGTCAGTGGTGTGTTGCAAAGGAGAGTGAGTTGCCTGCGCCCACTTAGCGCGGCTGGCAGCAATCCTCCGGCCGTTCATAAATCAAAAGCGGCAGAAACGCCATTGACCCAGTTGCGCTAATAGGTGTAGCCCCGGCGTGGCGCGTCGTGCCGCCGCGTCTATGTTCTACCTGCACTCTAGCCTGCGACGCCACGCCATGCCATGCCATGCCACGCCACGCTGCGCCACGCCACACCACGCCGCCGTGCCGGTGGTTTTGCATATTCCGACCTGCTACTACACCATCTGTCTCTGCCACCCTCTTTCTATCCTTCTCGCACTAACTCTGCCTCGACTTCTTTCATCCTTCTCTCTCATTCACCGTCTCCGTCTCACTTGCTATTTTTGGGCCCAGACTTCGTTATTCGGGAATATGGATGACTAATATGTAAGTCGCGTCGCAATGCGCACACGAGACACGTCTCGACTCGACTCGCCTGCCCCGGCTAGCCAAAGTCTCGCATTCTCCCTCTCGCTCCCTCTTTCTCTTCTCGGTAAGTCTATAAATGTAACGAGACGAGGCAGCAGCCGCAGTCTCGCCCGCTGCTAGAATGTGCGGTGCACGCTGTTCCCCGCAGTAGCTCGATCGATGCTACTCGAAATCCCGGCAACCCCCGAGAGACACGTACACCAGACACACGTTACGCATCGTCGACCTCGCACTTTTTCTCTCAGTCCCTCTACCAAACATATTCGAATGAAAGTGTCGTGATATCGTAAAGCCCTGACTTTATCGTTCCTTTCTTACTACCTTGATAAGTCGTAAACTCGAGAATTACTCTTCAAACGACCGCTAATGAAACAGATCTTCATAGGAGAAACGGTAAGAAGAAGGTCAGGTATAATTGGGAACGCCGAACGACATCATCGATAGCCAGCCTAACGAACTTTTCCTCTTACCAATAAGGTGAAAACAAAGCGAAAACTATCGACGATAGTAATCAACGGAAGGCCCCGCCGCTACCGCCGTTCGGTTGGGCAGTGGTTCGCGCAATGACGGTAAAAGCAGTGCGGTGGAGGTACGATTAGATATTAGGTGGTGTGGGAGGGTACGAGGCGTGCACGTTGCGCATAATAAAAAGCCAAACTGCATTGAGCATGGTGAGGAGCGATTTTGGGGCCGAGATAAACGATAGCCCTCGACGCGACTTGACCAACTCAGAGTCCTTACACGTCCACAGCTATCTGCATCAGTCGCCCGCTATTGATCTCTAACGGAAACCAACTCTAACAGCTAACTGTATCCACACGCTCTGCACAGCCTGCGACAACACCTCAGATCGCATTGTCCACTTTCGCCAGTGGAAAAAAAGTCTGGCCACCTAATTCCCTATGCAAATTATTCTAGAAGGCCCGATTGAAGGTGCAACTATGTTGGGTCTATGTCCGAGAAATTGTCTCGGGCCTTTATCGGGAGAAGGAGGGGGGAGAAAGCGAGAACGAGTCTCGTAGGAAATGAGAGCAAGGTGCGAGTCAGAGTTACCAGATCTCCTGGCTTTCTCGAGTATGGAAAAAGTGTATATATATATGCAGGGTTTCATTGTATGGAGTATAATGAGAATATAATGCAGAGTTTTATTTGTGGCAATGAAACGAAATACGGCGAGAGTACACAGAATGTGCAGTATGCGGGAGGGAAGTTCGATGCGTACCTGCACCCTGACCGGACCATGAGGGCCACACGCCAAATATCGATTCGCGCTAAACTCGAAATGGATATGGAAGCCCGAAGACTGTTGGAATTTTCTAGCCGCAAAGAAAGAAAGAGACTATTGGGAGGAGCCTTATCGAAGACTTCTTTGGACACATACGCATATCTGCGTAACTTTGCTATCGGTAGATTTTGTGAAAAATTACATCATCGCCTTTAAGTACACCTCTCTTGACCAAGTATTAAAAGTTAAAGTCCAACGTAAACGCGAGCGCCAACATTATCTGGGATCGGCACTCCGCGATAGTAGATTGTAGAGCATCGCCGTCCGATAGCAACCTGCTCTTTTTATCGGGAATGGCACTCCCCCTGAGATGTCAGACAATAGCTCTCCAGTGGACAGCAGTCCAATGAATTCCTATTCTCTATTCTCCGAATTGGCAGAGGACTGGCGCGGCAGCAGGCAAGTACAATAAGCCCAAGAGAATGCTGGCAATAAAAAAGCTGATGTCATCATCGCCTCGGGAGAAGCTCGAGCATACATGCTAATTCGGCGTGACAATGGAGGATCGTCAGCGGGTGACACGTTCGCTGAGATCGCCAGCTGAAATTGAACAGGTCGTGTTTCATAAAGAAAGGGTAGCTCGATCTTTAAGACGGGTGGTAATACCGTGGCTCAGGGAAAGATCGACAATGCAAATCGACGAAATCAAACCCGGGGAATTGCTGGTCGGCGCCGAGCACAACGACGACGACGACGACAACGACGCCGCCGTTGGCGACGTCGCCCAAGAGGAGCAGGAACCGAAAAGTCGACGTTGGCACGGCGAGGCGTGCACGGTGGCGTCTCTCGCACGCACGTAGAAACGCAAACCGGTGCACATGGGAGTCCGCCGGTATAATATTACAGGGCTCGAGCCACTAGGACTCTACTCCTGGGTGTTCGTTCCTCGTTGCTCGTTCTTATACCGGGTGGCCTCCTACCCCCCACGTATCGATTCCGGCCACTCCAACTAGTGCCCTCAACTTCCTGACAAACCTCCACATATAGCACGATGAAGTTTCTCCAAGCTAGCACTTTCGTGGAAAGATATAGGCTATTTCAAGCCTATCCACACACCCATCTAGGCATGTTGCTAGGCATCAATGTCAGGAGAAGACAATTGAGAGACAAGTATTATTTAAGAAGGATGTAACGAGAGCAGTATATAGCTCCAGCTAAACTAGCCGGTTATAAGAAGGCGATCCCTCGTGGAAAATAGAAAGGCTGGAGGAGGCGTTAATGGAGGTCAGTTTAGAGGCTTTGCTACGGCAAGTACGCGTCTCGGTAAACTGTCTGGCACGGTGGTCCCGGGTAGCGGGCAGCGGGCAGCGGGAAGCGGGCAGCGCCTTCTCCAAAGGCAGAGTAGGAGCGCGCGACGTGAATGAGACCGCTGGAAAAACATAGGACTGGTCGCTTTGCCAGGAGTAATTTAACGCCACGAGCAACGCACCAACTCAACTGCCACAAAATTAACCGAGCACAGAGTAGCCATTAAGTAGAAGCACCTTTCGGCGCGCGCGCGCGCGTCCCTCTTGAGAGGAGAGCGCGTATCGCTTTCAATATTCTGGTCCTCCGTAAGCAAAGGAGTTGGTAGAGGTAAACCACAGAAGCGACGAGCGTCTGGCAAATAGTGGTCAAGTCGTAGCGAGTCGAAGAGCAAACAATCGATTGAGCAGGGCATGGGCGCGTCGTCGTTGTCGCTGGGAAAGGAGGTAGAAGAATGGAAGATTCAATCGCGACACCCGGTATAACGAGGAGCAGTCGAAACTAGAGAGTGCAAGAGGGAGGCCCCGTGGCTCGCAGGCGGCCGAGAGCCGAACCAGAGCCGAGTGAGGAAGGAGTGCGCGAAAGAGAGAAGAAGGAAGGGTGGAAGAGGGTCGAAGAAGCGAGAGAGACAGAGAGTGGTAGTGGAGGGGATATGTGCGGTCTCTTGGCTCTTCGGGCAAGAAGGGAACATAGGCGGAGGGTGGTTCCGTTCTATGGTACCCCATGAAACACCTGGCTCTCCTTGCCCTTTCTCTCCCTCTCGCTCGAGCTCTCGTTGCCCGTCCTCTACTCTCCACAAGCTGCCCCATGCTACCGATCTTCGTCATATTATCCTAAACTGCATTGGCATCCCCCTACTACCGACTCCCGACGCTGGGGATCCGCAGTCGGAACTGGAACCCCGAGCCCCAACCCGAGCCCGACGTCTTTACACGTCAAGCAGCTTGTTATGTGCCGGACAAAATATCTATATTCCCAAGAGAGGCCGGCGGATTGGACAGTACCACTCCATTAACCCAGGTGCTCTGTAAATGCTCTTGGTCCTGCTGAGCTACTACCATCATTGCTCGTTCCGAGTCCTTACAATCCAATTCGAGGACAACAACATAGATTTACCCGGTAGTTGGACTGTGTACTCGTGTACAACTGTATAAGATAATTGGATGTAATCGGTTGGGATCGCAGACAAAACTTATCTATTACACTGTCTCTCAAGACTTAGTCATACTGATTTTTATACGCGTCAGCCACATCCAATGCGTTTGCAACGTGATTGGCGGAAAGACGGGTATGTATACGTGGGTGTACCTGTGCGAATACAGCCTACGAATTCGCCAATACAACTGGTATTGAAAGAAAGTTGGATATTTGGGGCTGGCTGACGCACCACGACATGCAAGACCGCTACGCTAAAGACAGTCATCGATATCATCGGCGACCACGACGACTCCCCGCCAAAGTAGACCCACCGAGGACCGTAATTTGTAATGCAAAATTTTTTCTAAGAAAGTGCGCTTGATTCTATCGACTCCCGGGTCTAACGGGATACATTTACTCGGAAGAGCTCTCCTAGGAAGAATATCTTTCCTTCGGGACTCGAGCGGAAGATCTCTCAATCCAACTCATCTGCCGGTGACTTTTCAAAAAATTTGATGCATGAAATTCGAACTTTTAATATACTGGGATGTGAGCGATGTGAGCGATGTTTGCTTCAAGTTTTGAGTTGATGTAGCGATTTGCCCGGTGTACCGTTTGTCAGTGGGGATCTTTCGCGCAAAGTGCCTTGGCACTCGGAACTCGGCAGCAGTCCGACGCTGGCCCGGCGCGGTGGCAGGAAGGTAGGAAGGTAGGAAGGTAGGAAGGTAGAAGACAGAGGTCAGGAAGGTGTACGAGGTGTACCGGTAGACAGAGCGGTACTTAGCGCCCGGTGAAATAATCCGTAGGTACGTACGGAGCGTTTAACGGCGTGTACTTGTTGCCGCGTGGGTGTCTGCTGTGTATTAGAATTGCGCAACTGGCGTGCAAGGATTAGGATCTCTCTCGGCGCGAGCAGGGACGCGGATGCGGGCGCGGGCGCGGGTGCGAGTGCGGGTGCGAGGTAGAAGAGCCGGAGCCGGAGCCGGAGCCGGTGGGTGAGAGAAAGGGGTAGGTGGGAGGCAAGCTTGATTTCCGGAAATTAATTCATATGAACGTCGTCGGCTGACGTCACTTCCTGGATACGCGCCGGCAAGGCGCGGGATACGCTCGTAGAGGCGAGACGCTCGTAAGAGATCCTCTCCGGCTCTTTCTCACCGTCTCTACCGCACTCGAGCGCTCCTCTCTCGGAGGAACCGTGTCCGCCTCACTGTCCTGTCTGGCTTACTCTTTCCCCCGCGGCGCGGCGGCCGCTCACCACCTCGCCGCCGCGTCGCCTCACCGCCTCACCACCTCACCGCCTCGCCACCTTACCAGCCACTGCCACGCGTGGCAAGACTAAAAACTGCTTGCTCGCTCGGCATAAATAGAATCCTGCTTAAAACCGGGAAAATAAGGGCACTGACATTCGCTGTCGGCGATCGAGGGGCTACAAGAGCCACTCGTCCCCATTACTACATTCTGACATTTCCTACTGATGCTTTTGATCTGACGAACCTCTGGCTCTGCTTCACGTCTTCTCCTGTAGATGCTACTCATCTTTGAATAATTGGAAGAACTGGAGGGGATGTAATTGTTGGGAAGGTAAAGGGTCGGAGGGCAGCAGAAATCGAGAGACTGCAAACTATTGCATTTACCAGGGCCTGCTGTCCCGTCGTTGCCAAGACGCTACTGGAAAGTCCTCGGGAAGTCGACGCTCGACGGGCAAAAAAACGAACGGCGCAAGAAAGTTACGAGCGGTTAATTGCTCGTTGATTAAGATCTCTGATCTAAGATTCGCCCTCTTCGCGATTGCGGCCTCCACCACCTCTTCGGCTTTGCCTGTCTGGCTGTCTGGCTGTCTGCCTGCCTGCTTGCCTGCCTGCCTGTCTGCCTGCCTGCCGGCCTGCCACGGAGCAAAGCTCAATGTGGTAACGCGTAAATCACTATTCCCCGCCTAAAGATTTCGAAGTGGTTTCACGGAGTAATTCGAGAAATTGCCCCCTACCGCCATACAACATACAACACTAAATGCCAAGTCTCCAAGCCATCGTACTACCGTTAAGTGTCGGGCGGGCTGACTGGCTGGCTGCTTTCGTCGAAAGACCACTATCATTAGCGATTATCAGGCCACACGGAATTAAGGGGAAAAATTAGTTGCACCCTGCAAATTGGCTCTAATTGCATTTTTTCGACAGGCGCCAACCGTGGTGAACTGTTGGCAAGGAGAATCGGTGGCCGGCCGTCTCATTAGTTGGCAGGCTGCGATTAAATGCGCCGGCAACGGCTTAATTAACATAGCACCGATTGGGGCTCCTGCCAATTTGAGCAGAAATCCCCGAGCCCGCACACGCCGGCAACATTGAACGAGTGAACACGACCTCACACACAATGAAGCAATTTCACACAGGTGGACGGGGAAGTCCCTCCAATTCCGACTGGCAAGGTGCGCTCGCCCGTAATGCCTTTTTAATCGATCATCCGGTGCATACGATTATCAGCTTGTTAAAGCTCAACCCACCGGCGCCACATATACACATACACTCCAACTACGTGTATACTCTCTTCGAGACGTCGACTTCGTCGAGTGGAAACATGGTTCAATAAGCCAAGAGCACGCGAGTGCCTTGCATAAGGTAATTAATAGAAATATAAGGTACTCGTTAGGCGTCTAGTCGACGAGAAACATCGAGCGCTGACCGAATAAATTATAAATACCTTATAACGAGATGAGTGAGCGCACCAACCATTCCGCCAGTACATAAGGTATACTGGTGCGCGCTTCTGCCTTCGACTTTCCATACGTTTTTGCTCCTCCAATGCAAACACAGTGCACACTCTACGAGTGTACAACCATTCCGTATCACTAGCTGACGGCGAACGCGATCAGGCCTACGGACGAGTGAGTTCGCACGCGGAAGTCAATAACACCAGTATCACCGCCACCCTCGCTACCAACCCCAGATACTTCCTTGCCCCTTGCTTGATCCCACTCTCCACAGCCACGCGTTTAATTCAATTTAGTTTTAATGCCGACACATTACGACTGACTCGCGTGATCCCCGCGACCTTTTTTCCATCGACGGAACCCACCACCCACCACCCACCACCCTTCCCGGCCGACGGCCTCCACCGCGCCGCCGGTTGGATTAAAGAGGGTGGGCGGCCCTTTTTTCCCCGTGGAATGCAGTAACTCCACCAGTGACTGCCACTGGCATAACACCGACATCAGATATCGAAGTCTCCCTTCCACCCTACCGCACTCCAATTCTCTCTAGCCAGCCAAAACCCCCCAGAATAAATTAAGCAAGATCAAAGGCGAGACTGCGTGCTCACCGCGATGTTGAGCGCATTCCTCATTTCCAAGCCTTTCGTGCTCGCCCTGTCTAAAACGTAATTTTACATCTCCAATAATCAAAAAGAGAGGGCGAGTGAGAAAGAGAGGGAGGAGAGAGAGAGAGCTGTTGAAAGTGGCCGATAATAGTAGGGGTGAATGTGTGTCCGTTCTCCCTTCCCTCTCGCTCCTATTCTCTCTTAATCGGACATAATGCGGCATTACAGCGCTTTCGGAGAAACGATGGAAGGAGCCTTACAAGCCGACGCGCACGCCACGTGGATTAGACGGCTCCCGTTCTCTTTCTTTCTCCCGCTGGCCGCTTTCGCACTGCTGCTGCTGCATTCCGGACTCTCGAGAGACTGGAATTTGCATGAGTTCGCGCTGCAGCTGCACCTGTCCGCGCGCGATCGCGCGATCGCGCGGTCGTGGTCCGCTCGGAAGAAGAGAGTAGAGCGGAAGAAGAAGGGAGGATTCCCTACGACAAGTGAACTTAAAGAGAGTGAACGCTCCGATTGGCGATGGCGGAGGGCTGAAGGGGCCACGAGACTAGTTTGGAGTGTTCGTGCCAGGCGGAAATCAGGCCGCGGCAATATATCGTTCCTTGGTAGTTCGTACCTTCGGCTGTTGGGAGTGGACGGTGAACTACCGTCTGCCATGGCAGACTTTATTTCACCAAAGCACGAGCGGGGCCAAACCGATAAAATGCCGACAGCAGGATGAATCGAGGAGAAAGTTGGCTAGCAACGCGACACCATTAACAATTAATGAAATATTTTCGTTGCAGTATGCTGGTCGATTGTTAGTCATACGATTCACCGTGGTATTCCTGGCAACCTACTCTTTCTCACGTTCGTGATGCACCGAATAGCATTTGTGTCGTGTGCCCGAATAATTGATCTTCCTTTCACGTGCCGTGTGCGCGTCTCGTCTCGGACATATCTCCAATCGAACAGCAGTAATCACTGCACCGGCTTTACTTGGAGAAAAATGACGGCCTTGCAGTCGGATTTTCGTGAATTCGACGAATCGAAGGTCTTTGATAATCACACGGGGAAAAAGAGTGTATTAATATTGATGAGAGAAAAGTGGTGTCTGGGAGAGAGGCGAGTGTTGTAAACGTGCCAAAAGTTGTATGCTCTGCCTTGGGAACTGCGGCAGTCCACTGCGGAACCCGAGGCCTCTTTCTCCGTCGCTCCTTCTTATCAGCTCGATAGAGGCCTGCCGTAAAATTGCAAGGCTCGTGATGCATGAGCCAGCACTCTCGAGTACTGGCTGCATTGACTTGGATGTACTGAATTAATTCCAACGGGAGACCATTAAAAAAGAAATTGGCAAAAACCAGAACTACTGCTTGAAAGGGAAAAGTGTGAAGGAGGGCAGAAGCAAGGTGACGCGTGACTAGACAGTGCTGAGGGGGCAAAAGCAGTAGCTAATGAGCTCTCTCAGAGGGAATTTCACGAGAATCCCCTGAACGGGATAGCTTTTACAGTCGCTTTTTTAACAAGCAGGTAGACTGGCGATTGACGACATTCAAAATCACGGGATCGGATGTGATATAGCCAAGACAAAGTGTCGGAACAATTGATAGTGATAGGAATATTCTCGTTAGGTCTATTGTCCTTTCACCTCGTCAACTCTGAAAGAGTGCGCGCGCGTGTGTGTAGTTGGGCGAGCGGATGTCTGGAGAAATTGGTCGAGCGAAGCCATGAGCAAGATTGGTCTATGCTAGGATCGTGTTAATTTATCGCTCTCGAACTGTGCTTTGCACTTGATGTCTAGCGCAAAGAGCCGAAGCCGAAGCCGAGGCCGAAGCCGAAGTCGAAGCCGAAGCCAGAGCGGAGCGTAGCGAGGTGCAGTGAACTGGGTCTACGAGACCGAGCCGGAGGACCGGCTGTGGGGAATTCCGAGGTAGGAGAGAGCATTCGATAGCCGATTTAAACGCGACGGGGTTCGAAGTAGGGAGCCAGCTCGGTGGTGCTTGTACTCCCTGTTTGTTCGGGGAACCTAATAATAACGGTACTCATTGTCGTATCGACAGTCCCACGCCCGAGGTCTATTTAGAAATAGGCGTTACGTCGGCATTGTTGTAAGCGGCGGCACCGCGTACACTGACTTCCAGGAGAGAAACCGAACATTGTTGTCTGGGGAACCGTCGACGACTCTGACGCCCTTGGCTTCTCTTCTCCTCGGTTAATGTGTTCTCCTCCTCCTCCTCCTACTTACTTCGCCAACCATGCTATACTACTCTCTTCCTCGGACTCTCGTACTTCTCTCTCTTCTTCCCAGGGTAGCGCAATCAAAAACGAGGCCGACACACGCTGGCCCGTTCCTACGGAATACTGAATTCTACGTACGACTGTGCCCAATTTAGGCGCATCCTGTTACGCGGATGCAAATGCCACACACGCGGTCATTTTCATTCAGGACGAATTATCTTCAATCTTTTCCAACAAAAAGGAGGAATGATTCGAATTAGGGTTGGATCATCTCGGAAAGTTGGGCGCTTGACGTGCCAAACTCCCGTAGGTTCAGCTAGATCGAGCACTTCATTCCTCCGGACGATTAAAGCGCAGGGGGGCTATGGTGAGTAGGAGAGCGCGCGTCCACGCGCCAGAGAGAGAGAGAGAGAGAGAGGGGGGGGGGAGTCTGTGAGAGATAGACAGGGGGGGGGAGCTATCGCGCGACTAATTAACGAGAGCGGCATGTTTAATTCATGTCCCATTTACTAATGGGGACAGCAGTTCCCCGTACAATGAAATTCTCTGCCGTGCGCGATTCCGAGCAGTACATACACGCCCGCCGCGTGTTTGCCATGTAAATAGCCTTTCCAGCTATTCCTTGCGATCGTCGTCGACCAGAGCCACCGCTCGCACTTTGCCACCGGAACACAACTCTGAATCATATCTAAGAGCCGACACTTCCCCGCCCATTTCCAATTAATCGATGACCTGCTCGACCACCACGTCAATTCGGACGAATGCTTACGAATGGTATTTACCGCGTCGCGCCCATATTTTTTTCTACTTTCATCCTCCTTACGCGTCGCCACGTCACTCCGAGAAGGGGGCAGAGAGAGAGAGAGAGAGAGAGGGGGGGGGGGAGAGATAAACCGTTAAGGAATATCGTCTCGCATTGCGGAGTTAAAGTTAAAGCGACGTGCCCACATACCTATGTGCACGTCCACGTATACTTGGAGTACATGGGAGTTCCCGCCGATAAAAACTTGATGGACACCTGTGCGCCCCCCGCGCTTTATGTGCTCTCGTCTCATTGACACGCTTTGCGACTTGGCAAACTATGGCCGCGCTAGGAAAAAGACTGATGCAAGCCTCGTATCACAATACGATGAGTGGAAAGTCAAACCGGATGGCAATGTAATATTCAATGGTATAAATGGGCGTGAATTGTACGTTTTGGAGGTTGGTTCCTTTGGTTGGAAGATATTTGGTCTTAAGGACGGTGGAAAGCTAAATTTCGCCACCTATTGCCACGGTCCTCGTTCATCCAGAGGTCCATAGAATGATAGCTATTTCCGCTAGGAAGAAAAAAGCGCGTTGCACTGTGTCCCGCAGAGGCTTCTAAAGATAAAGTCGTCTGCGAGAGCGATTTCACCGGAAAATCGGCCGGCTTCTTTTAACTCGGAGAGCTGGAGGAGGTCCGATGATTCTGCCCTGCTCGACTACTGCTCCAACTTTCGGCAGAAAAAAAGCCGACACGGCAGCAGCAGTGCGCGCCGCGCGCGCGCGCGTACACGTGTGCACGCGTGCCTACATACATATCGAAGGCTAGAAAATGCAGATGCGGATGTTGACTCACTGCAACTCTCACTTTTGTAATTTGCATCGAATCCTCTCCTGCGGCTGAATGTATGTTCGCGTTTTCGCTGATCTATCTCGCACTATTCGAGTGTTTCTCGGTCTCGGACGCATTTTCTCTAATATATGTGTGCATAAGAAAGAGACACTGGCACGCACGGCTCTCACACATTGTACTCGGCCATTCCGAGTGCTGAGGGCACTCAATTTCTATTTATAGTTACGCGGGATAACCTGCTCGATTTTTGTTCTGAAACGTCCACTCATTCTCACAAGTCAATGAATTGACCCAGTCGTAGCTGGCTACAGCGAGAATCGGAGCAGGCGTTTGTTTAAACAATCCTGGTGCCACCTGGCGCCACAGTTCGGACATCGGGCGATTCTGTTATGTTAAATCTGGAGAGCGTGCCATTGCTGGCTTATCGAGATGGAATCTCGTTTTGGTGGCTCGCGCACTGTACAAGAGACGAGGGAGAATGGCCAGCGCTCGTTGCGAAAACCTTAGCCTCGCTCGCCCGGTGGTAATTACTTTGACGTACATTAACGTGCCTGTGAGAAAAATCAACTCGGCTACGCTAAGAGGACACCACCAATTGTCATTATGCCGAGAGAAAAAAAGAAATTGCCCTGCTAATGATCACCCTTATTGCTGACCTGAATAACAGATATACGTTGCCGACGCAGAGCTCACATAGCATTAAGTGCACTACTGATAGGATTCCACCATATTTAAAGATAGATTATTATCATATAAATTTGGATTAAGAAAGTATTCAAATTCCATAAGATCTTTCGTTAATAAGATTTACGATTAGGAAAAAGATGATTGGAATAATACTGAGAGGGAATCTGGTTCCATTTAAAAAAACAAACAAATTCCGTCTACCGCGGATTAGAAGTGGAAGACCCACGGGAGATTATTAAATAATCTGGCAAGGCTACATCCACAAACGGTCGGGAGACGAGAAAGAAGAGACAGTGCCCTTTTTACGAGGCCACTAGGACCGAGAGTGAAGTCAATGGACTAGAGTGAGCTAATGAGTTTCCGACTCCTTACGATCCGTATCACGGTTCTTGTTAAAGGAAGGATGGCCCCACGCCGCTCGTTACATCCTAATCGGGCAAGGGGGAAAGAGAAAAGCGCAGAAAGAGACTAGTGAGCCGTAAATGGCCTTCTCCCTATTCCAGATCACTTTCACTGAGTTTCTAGGAGCGGGTGCTAGAGAGGAAAGACTGGCTCCTTTTGGAATAGATAGGCAAGGAACGAGCAACGACGCAGCGAATGTTGGCCAGGAAGGCTTTGGGATCGTGACTGGGCATGGGCAGAGTGGATTTTCATGGTGAGAGTAAAGCTCGATAGAGGGAGAGTCGACGAGGAGAGGATATGAATCGCGTAGGGAACCGGAGAGGATTAATCTTGTGCGACACGTAGGAAATCCGAATCGATACGTCAAAGCCGCCGGCAGGCGTACACGCGAACTCGTATAATACCGCGTACCAGCAGCAGACCGTCGTCTCTCAGCCGTTTTTGTTCCTCTTATTCTGTCTACGTTGTTCGCTGTGCGCGGCTGCTGCTGCTCTGCTCTGCTCTGCCCTGCTGTACGCGCTTACATCCAACAGCGAGCAGTGGCAGTGCACTCACTCGAAGCTCGTGGCTCGAGGCTCGAGGCACCAAGAGACAGAATAGTTTGTCGACTGGCTCGAGAAATAGAGGGAGAGCGGGAGAGAGAACGAAAGAGCAAAGACTCCCAAGTCACAGACGACGCGACGGACTCCCTTTGGAAAGCTCGATTTTCTGGAGAGTCAACGAACGAGTGGGCTCGGGTCGTCGTGCCAAGACGGCCAAGAGATATCCGGGCGAACCGAAGAGTCACGGGATGATCAAAGAGGCAGAGCATGTCTCTAGCACTATAGACTCTGATCTACCGATTACCCAGCTAGTCTGTCCTTTCCCTTTCTGGGTCTGCTTTTATCGGAGTAATAAACTAAGGGCTGAGGCCAAGGTACAGGGTGTAAGTGTAAAAAGAATTAGTTGAGCTCTGCTAACCTGAAAGTCTTGCGAGGAATCGAAGCATGCCAGTGGCGGAAGACAGGCAATGGGCCGCGGTTCCAGCGACGAGAACTCCACCGGCGATTGGCATTTCTCCTGTCGTCCTCTCTCCGCCGAGGCCGGCGAGCCGTCAGGCCTTCTCCCGCAGTATCGTCGATGGTGACTCCTGCTAGTCCTGGCGGTGCACGTCACGAGATATCCCAGAGCAGAGCCAGGAAGTAGGCCTCCTCTCCAGGGAGAGGTGCGGAAGGTGCCGGGTCGAGGCTGACGCGAATCCCAGACCAACCTAACCTCTTGCTCTCCGTCTCTCTCGGTCGCTCGGCGCCGCTGCTGCTGCTACTGCTTCTGCTGAACGGACACACAGGCGGTCGTGCACACACGGCGATCGAGAGCGGTCGAAACTCACGAGCGAGCCAGAGAGAGAGGGTAGCGTACACTCCTCTCTCAATCGACGGTACCTCGCACGCTTCCCATAGTCGTCGCTCTCCCGACAACTTCGACTTCGATTCGTCGATATATCTTTGACACTCCCGAGTCTTCCAACTTGATATAGTTGCCGCGCCGGGCCCGATACAAACGACGAATGGACGAGCTCTCGCTGCTGCTCGGTTGCTTGCGTGCTGCTGCGTTTACGTGTCGCCCTGTCGTGCAGGCAGCAAGCAGCAGGCAGTTCAGTCAGTCAGGCAGGCAGGCAGGCAAGGAGGCTCGTGTGGCGCGGTGCGCGCGTGCCGTGTCGCGCCTCTGAAAACTCTGACTCCGCCAGCCAGCGAGCGGCCGGAATGGTAGGCCGCGCGAGAGAGCCGTGCGGTGCGGCCCGCACCAGCCCGCACCACCGCACACTGCAACCGAGAGGGGAGATATCGGCAGGCTTGGTGCGAGCAGGATGGCCAGAACGAGAAATAAGCCACTGGGAGGGAGGAGGGAGGAGAGTGTGTGCAGCGGCGTAAACTCCGACGAGCAAGAGAGATGGAGACGGCTCGAGGGAAACTCGAGGCGAGGATCGCCTATACTTCGCACTCTCTCTCCCTCGTCCTCTTCTCACACCCACGATCCTCCTTCCTCTCTCACTTCCTCCCTCGCCCTTCCTCTTCCCCGCGCACTCTGTCGTGCGCGGAACAGTGTATACACTCGGCTCGGACACACACGACGTTGTCACGATTCTCACGCACTCATTCGTTTGCGGACATTCGAGGCGAACGCATAGGGCTGACGCGCCTTCACTTGGGGCAGTTGGAAGTTGCGAGTTGCGACTGGGCCCAGTGCGTATATGAGGTGAGACCACGGTCAGAGAATGAGAGAGAGGGGGGACACAAGAGAAGGCGAGAGATGCGCCTTGAAAACAACTTGCTACTCCCGGACCAATGGAACTCGCACGTTCTCTCTCTCTCTCTTTCTTTCTCTTCATCCAGCGGAGTGTTTCCTTTCGAGGAGAATCGCCCTCGGAACACAAATCCGAGCTATCCTCGTGAGTAAGAGAGACTCTGCAGGAGGGTGGCAGGGTTGTTGGTGGCCGTTGAACATGTCATGTTGGTCGCGAGGGTATTGCCGGTTTGCAGACTTCGTGGGCCCCGGCGGGCCCTCGCCGTTCTCCTTTGCACTGTTACAGCACGGACAGATTACGACGGAACGGCAGACTACGAGCAATGACTGTCGACTGCTCCGCTCGCAATCCACCGGCAACGTTGCCACATCACTCCCGAGTTCGAGTCCCAATTGGTCCCAAACGAGCAGGTTCTCGCTGTCGGTCTCGATCGTGGAACAGGTACAGGTACGACGGTCACTGCATCTTCGGTTTTGGCGTACCAGCGGCCGTTCCATTCGATTCGGCCTCCTTTATTGCCGTCTTCGTAGCTCGGCTCGGCTCGGCTGGGCCTTCCGCCTTCGCAGGTTCCAGCTCCGCTCACGGCGCGGCTGCTCGCTCACTCCCTCCTTTTCCCTCTCGTCCGTAGGATAGAGCTTCTTGCTCTCCTTGGATCCTCTGCTTACTTGCGAGCTGCCGGAGCCTGGCGCAAGGCGACTCCTTGTCGTCACTGCTATCGGCTCCCACTTTGACAAAACGACGGCAAGATCGCTCGGTGCATCGAGATCGTCCACGGTCGTCCGCGTGCCGTACAAGTGCGACCCACCGCGCCAACTGACCACATCTGTTGCCGATTTCCTTGGAGCTCTCTCAATTCTTAACTGCACAGCACGTATACCACGTATACATACATATACGCACCTTCTTGCCTACTCTACTCTACCACACACAACCGCTTCGACCAATACTCCCTTGTTCTGTATATACACTCCTCTATATCCACCCTCTGTTTCTCTATTCTATTCGTTCTACCTCTTCGAATCGGTTGCACCTCTACCCTCTCATCCTCTTTATTTCCCTCTCACTTTGTGCTCCAGCCTTCTCTCTCACTTTCCGTACCGCCGTCTCATTCACTCGCTCGTTCACCCATCGTCATCAGTTGTCCCGCTCATTCTAGTAGACTTCCTATCCTGTTCTCTCTTCCACGCCGACTTCTCCGTCCCGCGAATGAATGGCTCACTCGGGAACGACCGATTGCGTCCGGGAATCACCGAGTACCGACTTCCCGCATTAGGGCGCCTCTTGAATAAAATTCCATTCTATCCTTCCTTCCTTCCTTTCTTTCTTCCTTCCTTCCTTCCTTCCTTCCTTCCTTCCTTCCTTCCTTCCTTCCATCCTTACTTCCTTCCTCTTGGATTGTCTGCCTTTGCTCGCGACTTTACACTTTCTTCTGAGTAGCTGTATGTTCCGGCGATTTTAACTGCTCTGGACACACATACCAGGAGAAACCATACAAAGGTTCTTGCTGAATTTCTGACAAAAATGCTGCAACAGCAGCAGAAGAGCAGCAGCCCGGCGGATAGGCAGGCAAGGTGTAATCCGTCGGTGGCTGCCCCCGCACGGTCCCCGGGAGCTTTTCGTGCGTGAAATTGTAATATGCTCTAAGGCGCCGGATCTCTTGCTGGTGCACGCGTCGCCGCCGCAGGCGCTTTTTTCTTCCTTCTAGGGAAGTTAGCCGGAGTGCATAACTTGTAACGGTAGCCGAGATGTCAGAGGAGACTTGCGTGCTATGATAAAGGTACTCAATGAGAAGTTGGTCTTCTTGGGAGACCATTATCTAACTAAGAGTTGAAGTCTATTGGGATCCATTATCTTCTGCAGTGGTAGAGAAACTCTCTGGCTGCAAGCTCTGCTCGTTGCTTATCTGGGCGTGTGCCCAGCCGCATTTCGTTCGTCCTTTTTGACGCTTCATTATTCCTCGAAAGGCACGCGCCTGCATGCGTGTTTGTGCGGGCAGCATTATAAAGTTGCATAGCAGGATGCGAAGGATGTGGAGAGAGGCAGAACAGAACGAGAGGGACGGGGAGAGCGAGCCTGAGCGAAGAGAGTTCTCTCTCCCTCTCTCTCTCTCTCTCTCTCTCTCTCTCTCTCTCACCCTTCCTCTCTGTGATTCAGAGAGTTGCGGTGCCGTGAGACAACAATAGAATGCTTCAGATGTCCGCAGGAAGTAACGTAATTCAGAGGACAGAGACAGAGAGCCACGACTGACGCCGCCGCTACCGACACCAGTGCCGCCGCTGTTCATTCATGAGCGCTGAATTTTTAGAAGTCCATTGCGCGATATGCATGCATGCTGGTGTTCCACATTCTGTGAAAGTGGAGCAGCAGTATTTTTGGGAGCACACGCTCCCGGCGATCAACCGATTGAAAGGAAACTGCAGCCTGGAGTCCCTTGTACCGACTTATGCAAGAAAAATATACAAAAGTACTCTCTGCTTACTCACGTATCCAATCGGCAGCAGGAAACATCCGATGTCCGGATATCATTTTCAAATATTTCTTCTTATGAATGCGTTTGAACCCGAATGCGCGCCGTTTGCGTAAATGCCGCCTCGAGGTTAAAAGTTAAATTGCACCAGATTGCCGACTCTGTCGTTTCTAGTATTCCAATCCAATACCAATTGAGCGTATTGGTGAAATAGATACTTAAAGGCAGAATAATTGTCGTAAGGAATATATATCTTGTGCTGAATAAAATTGTATCGTAAAAAATCAATGGAATCCAACCGAAGTGTAAGGTTACCTACCCCAACTTCGGCGGGAACTGGCTTGTCCTACTTTATCGACTTTAGTCAAAGTTTCCGTTATAAAGTTTCATGTGCCGGGTCTAAATAACTGAAGGGATTATACGAAGATAGTGTTTCGATACTTTTGACAGGTGGTGAATTGCAAAAAGTCAAGATAAATTGCGAATTTTGAACGAGCAGGACACAACCGACACAACCCCCCCGACTATCATACGTACACTACGCGCCATCTGTCGTTCAAGTTCATTTTTGCCAGTCCAGTTAGCGCGGTACATTCAAACTTTTAAATAATAATGAATACGAAATTGCGTTAAGTTTCTTGACTCAATATGTTACTGTCCTGCATTTTGAGAATAAAATAGAATGATACCTAAATATAAATAAATTGCACATTTACGTTAGACAATACTACTAAAAGTTGCGTTTATTTCCTGCATCCTAATACCGATTGGGCTGAAGACTATAAAAAGACACGGCTATCGCATTAACGAGAGCATAGTCATCAGCTGCTTCAAGGTGATACTACCACCAAGGATATTTGAAATCTGTAAAATCCTGCGGGACTACCGAAGCATTTCATCTCACCTGTCAGGCGATGAGAAACATCTGCGACCGCTGCCGCCGCGCCGGATCGAACTATCAGCCGCGTTATTGCCCTTTGTCAACGCGCATCAGCGACTCGCTGTTTCGTCAAGCATAGAAATTAATCAAGCCCAGAGCACGATCAAGAATCCCTTGATCGATAATGCCGCCCGATGCCAACCGAGCTCGTCCATTGTGCTCGAAGATCAGTGAGCGAGAAGCTCGTTCTATTATTTTTTGTCACGCCCCTCTTTCACGCTTTGTTCACCGGCAGATCGGCCACCAGCGGCTTTTATTTCCCCCTTAAACTAGAGAAATTTCTCTAACCGGCAAGCACGAGAACAAATCTACCTCCTCCCTCTTCCTTCTTGATATAGTTCTCTCTTTTTTTCGTTTTATCTTTGACTTTATATTTGAAGCCAGCTTTGTACGTATAGAGGCTATACGTAAGTACTTTCCCCTTCCCTTTACGTACAATATGATCAGCGATTATCGATTAGAAAATTGGAGTTTTCACCGAAACCCGATTCACTTTGCTGCCCCCCTTACGAATGTGTACCTTGGACACCACGTGTATCCATCCACGTATCGAGGAATCAATATAGTATGCGTATCGATCATTTATTGTCGCTGGACGTAAAGGACAACCGATGTAACGACAAACCGTGAAACGACATTTCTCTGCTTAGTCACGAAGCCCCTTTACCCACTCGGATTGTGACCTTCATTCTTATTGTGAAACTTTCATAAATTAATAAATGCTAGTGCTCAAATTATATAATTTATGTTATGATTTATTGCGATTCACACCCCATAATATTTTGACTAATTTTCGATCAGGCAAGCGTTACGAAATAATTTAGAACGAATTACGCGAAACTCAAGTCTCTTTCAATGTTTTATGAGAGACTCGTAACGGTATCGCAGCCATGATAGAAGGACGAGACAACAAAGGAGCATTTGCTCGATCCTTGAAGCATGAATTTCAATCCAACTAATGAAACAGTCCTCGATAAAGATCTCTCCAAAGCAGTTCTTTCCCAATCATTTGGATTTCCCGAGGGAGCAGCGAGGGCTGACCAGAATAATATCTAGAAATGTCAACCCTTCCAATGCTAATGATATTCCCTTATCAGGCAACCTAAATACAGGTTTGTGCTCCAATTAAAAGAACTCCTGAAAGGGAATTGTTTTGCAAGCAGGGGAAATAGCGAGGTGTCTCAAAGTTGGTAATCCTTCGTAATGTGTGTCGGTGCTGGGTGGAGCGTGGGAAGGTGCAGTCTTAGCGGTAAAAAGGGTCATGATTTGATAGGTACCGGTGCAACATTCATGGGGGGAAGGTGTTCAAAGAGTCCGTGGAGCCGACGGTGGGCGCACGCGTCGCCTTCGCCCTCGAGCTTTCCACTGCTTTCCGCGGTTTATCCTGTTTACTTGCACTTGTTTCCTCATTCGGCGAGCACCGGGCCGGGCAAACCGAACGCTATGTTACCGGGAACAAGACACTACCATGTGCTCTTCCTCTTGGCATCGATCTTTGCTGTCAGCTCCTCTAAAACACCGATGACTTTGCGTAAGTACAAAAATCACCCCCTTTCTGCACCAGACCTTCTACCACATCCTGTCTCCACCGCAACCCATCGCACTTCGTCTTCCAGATAGTTATTACTTATCCCTTTAACAATGGGGAATTTTCTTTAGTTAACAAATAGAACTGGTCTACTATTAACAATGTCGGAAGCATTGATTGCCTATTGATCTACATAAATTAAACTTTCACCGACCAGTAATAGACCTATTATAACGTAGATTGAGTTGCTATTGGGTGATTTGAAGAGAACCGAACCATTTATAGATTAGTCTGCAGAAGACGGGTGATTCAGGTGGAATCTGATTCGTTAATTTCGTAATGAGAGGATACTGCCGAAGGGATTCACCGAGGATACACCTATTGATTTATTTGGCATCGCTAGCAAAACATGAGATTCCATCGGCGAAAGACCATACCCGTAACACGTAAATGCAATTTCCACAGATCGTGATTGCATTTACGTGTCTCTGGCTCTAATGACGATCGCATACGATTAGATCCAATCTCCTCTGCACTACCGCGTAACACCGTGATTCCCTTGCTTAAGCAATTTCACATTCCATTCCTGATAGATAAGGTAGGATTTTTCGATTAATTAATATAACATGAACGTTAACACCATTCCCGCCGTCTTTCGTATGTAAGTGGTCGTCATGGAAGAGGCAAGCTCGTCTACTATGAGTATAATAAACCTTGCCGTGTCAGAGGCCGAGAAGAACTTCGGCAAGAATGAGATCTCCGTCGACTTATCCATTGTTGAGGTGGATCGGCAGAATGTGGATGCCAGTTATGAGAAAGGTCCCGGATAGATGTCAACTTTTCTTTACTTTTTACCTATTTGGTCAAGCAAAGTAGTAATAACTACGACGATTCCTTTTGTAGTCTGCGCTGTCTTGTTCAAGGGAATAAGTATAATACTAGACATGACTTGGACCGGATGGGACAGGCTTCATAACATAGCCGACGAAAGAGGAATCATTTACAAGCGTGCAGACTGCAGTATCAACCCTTATGTCCAAGCAGTCGATGACCTTCTAATCAGGAAGAACGCGACGGATGTTGGCCTGATTTTTGAAGATGAAAGGGGTAGGTGCCACATGTGTCACATACCAGCCCCCTACTTTCTTAAAAATTATCTTTCCATAACATTGAATGGACTCGCTTCCAGAATTAAATCAGAGCCTATATTATTTAATCGGAAACTCGATCATAAGGTTGGTAGTGATAGACGAGTTCACTGATACCACTGTCGCTAAAATCCAAAGTATGAGACCATCCCCCTCGTATTACGTCATTTACGCTAGCACGCGTAAGATGGAGAAACTATTTCTGACGGTACAACAATACTTTTCCATCACGTAAACGATCTATTCTCCATTCTGGAGTCTAGGGTTAAAACTAGTGCAAAACTAATACGACCAAACATTACCAGGCCGTCCAGGGTGGGTTGGTCAAGAGGGACGACATCTGGAACTTGGTATTCACCGATAATAACTATCAAGATTTCAAATACATCAGTAGTGATATTCAACTAAACGTGTCCCTGACTATTCTAAACATGAGAGTGGACGTATGTTGTCGTCTAATAGGGGAGCCCTCCTGCACCTGTCCACCAGATTTCGAAGTAAACTTTTACTTGTAGAATTCCGAATCTTCAATGTGCAATTACATAGATTAATATTCAGTAATTATAAATACCAGATTTTCCCCCACTACTTGAGGAGATTGATCGGTCTGTTGGTAAGTACAATGGCAGAGTTGCAACGATCGGGGATAAGTGTCGAACCAAAGAAGGGAGTATGCGGTACTCACAATGCCACTACTTCTATGACGAACATTACATCGGAAGCCTTTACTAAAAACCTTATGTCCGTGAGTAAATCGATCGGGAGAGCGAGTGATAAAGAAGAGTTCCTCTCCTTGTATAAATTGAATTGCAGAGATTGGGAAGTAACGACACGTTCGAGTACTGGGCAGAGAAGGCGATGATCACGTACCGAGCGGAAATTGAATTGGAAACCCTGAGTAACGGTGTCCTGGAGCCCCTTGCTACTTGGACCAGGCAATCAAAGATCAAGGAGGCTATGGGGAAAAGTATAAGGCCTGCCCGGCGATTCTTTCGAATAGGAACTGCACCGGTAGCCACTATACACATAGTTTACTCACTCGGAAATCTGTTGGAATATAAATCCGGTGAAGCATCAATGTCTCAAATCTGTGGTAGGGTGTGCCTTGGTCAGTTGCGGAGAAAGACCCGGTGACAGGGGAGAATCGAAAAGATCTGAACGGCTACGAGATCTGGGGCGGTTACTGCATAGACTTTATCAACAAACTCTCGGAGGAAATGGGCTTCGATTACGATCTCGTAATACCTAAGGACCGCCAGTTCGGAAAGAAACTGCCCAATGGAGAATGGAACGGTCTCGTTGGCGATCTAGCGAGAGGGGTAAATCTCGCATACGAAAAACTATCCACACCCATTTCCCACGCACTGGAAACTACAAACACTCTTTCTTTGCCAGGAAACCGACATCGTCGTGGCGCCCTTGACTATGACATCCGAGAGGGAAGAAGTGATAGACTTTGTCGCTCCATACTTCGAACAGTCTGGAATTCTTATAGGTGAGGAAACCAAATTCTAATATTCTCCAAGATCATATTCATCTTGCGTCTGATAATTGATCAAGTCATGAGGAAGCCCGTCCGCAAACCGTCCCTCTTCAAGTTCATGACAGTACTCAAAGTGGAAGTCTGGCTGAGTATAGTTGGTGCTCTAACACTGACTGGCATCATGATTTGGGTGCTGGATAAGTATTCACCGTACAGCGCTCGCAACAATAAGAAACTTTATCCATATCCCTGCCGGTAAGAATAGACAAGTTGTTGTGGGGACATGTATTTCAGGAAATATACGTTAAATTCTTCTTCATCGAACAGAGACTTCACTCTGAAGGAAAGCTTCTGGTTCGCCCTTACGTCCTTCACACCACAGGGTGGTGGCGAAGCCCCCAAAGCACTCTCAAGTCGAACTTTAGTAGCAGCATACTGGCTCTTTGTCGTTTTGATGCTGGCAACATTTACAGCAAATTTAGCCGCCTTCTTGACTGTCGAGAGGATGCAGGCCCCGGTTCAATCGCTCGAACAACTAGCCAGACAATCCAGAATCAACTACACCGTAGTCGAGAATTCTGGTACCTTCCAGTATTTCTTGAATATGAAGAATGCCGAAGACAAGCTTTATATGTGCGTCGATGATACAACTTATCACTAGAAAGTCCAAGTCGAGACTGATTGACGAGAATTTTTTTTAGGGTTTGGAAAGAGATCACCTTAAACAGTACGAGCGACCAGGTGGAGTATCGGGTGTGGGATTATCCGATAAAGGAACAATACGGTCACATTTTGCAAGCGATCGTCCAAGCTGGTCCGGTGAAAACGATCGAGGAAGGCTTCAGGAAGGTATACACCAAAATCTAATATATGGCAAGATGAGCGAGCGTCGAAATAAAATACTATTTTTAATGAAGGTGATCGAAAGTGAGACTGCTGAATTCGCTTTCATACACGACTCCTCCGAGATAAAGTACGAAGTAACGAGAAACTGCAATCTGACCGAGGTAGGCGAAGTCTTTGCTGAGCAACCCTATGCGATCGCGGTGCAACAGGGCAGTCACTTACAGGAGGAGATTAGTAGAAGGTAGAACAAGTATCTTGTCAATATCTCAAGAGTGACAGATCTATAAATTAGAGTGTTTCCTTCCAGGATATTGGACCTACAGAAGGACAGGTACTTCGAGGCCCTGGCAGGTAAATACTGGAACCAAACTCTGAAGGCACAATGTTTGAACTCGGATGACAGTGAGGGTATAACCTTGGAGAGTTTGGGTGGGTTAATGATCGACGATTGGAATGTTCAAGTTATTGTTGACTAACTTTTCTGCAGAACCCAAGACGCGTTTTCTTTCAGGCGGTGTATTCATAGCGACCTTATTCGGACTTGCCCTGGCAATGATAACCCTTGCTGGCGAGGTGCTCTATTATCGCAAAAAGAAGAAGAGCCAAGGGAAGGATCAGCAAAAGAATAAAACGAGAGAGAGAGACATCGAGAACGAGAAGATCATCATGCAGAAGATCGCTTCAAAGTTGCAGATGAAACCAGCCCCGACCGACGCTTTCTTCGCCAGGCAGCCAAACAAACCACCTCGGATTTCTCATATTTCTGTGTACCCCCGAGACTTTCCATTCAAAGAATAAATATTCACCTCAGCCAGTACCTAGTGTTCGAGGAGGTTTAGATATCTATTGAAATAATTGTACAGGATAGTCGATTAATAAGATTACATGAAAGTGGAAAGGTAGTCTATGCCAAGTCCACCCGAGATTCGGAGCAAGAAGTACACATACATACAGCTGTATAAGGTAATACGAATAAAATTTGCAACCCATTGTCAGAATTGCCTCGTTGCCAACTTTTACTGTCTTTGCTAGTAAAAAGGATAAGCAGGACTTTCCTGCCAGCGGGATAAAAGCGTGATATCGTAGCACGCACAGCACGGGAGCACGGTCTCTTTCACCGTTTCATAATAACGTACTACGTTGTAGCTTGTCCCCAAGCTGTTTCACCAGTTTCCTTTCTTTCCTCACGCCCGTCACACTTCTCCGCACTCCCGGAAACCACCTTTTACTCCAGAGCTCGTTTCGTTGGCATATTTTTGCAAAAACACTGGGGTGTAGAGTATCGTATTGGGACGCCTTCTCCCCGGGTTAAAGAGATCAAGCGAGGCCTAATGAGATTGCGGCATCGAACTCTGTTGGGAGAAGTTTGTTTTTTTAGTAGCGGGCCAACTCTCGCAGGTGGTTGTTTACGGGTTATCGCAGCGATGCTTTTTACAGGCCGGAAGATTGCATAAATGAAAGTTGGTGGCGCGCAGTTAGCGAGCGATCAACTGTGTCCCACCGAGAGAGATTCGTGTGGTTTTGCCGCAGTCACGATGCCAGGATTACCTTCTTATCTTAACGAGCCACTCGGCTCTGCCCTCTAATTGCAGGGCCAGCTAAATGAAAAGAAACTGTTGAATCGTCCGGAGACTAATGCTCTACTTAATCGATCCTCCATCTCGTGTACACGACACTGCAATTCGGTACTATCAGTGGACAGTTGCAATGTCCCAACAGTTGTTAGGCAGCAAGCCGGTCGAGGTGGGGTGCTTATGGAACTGTGGCCAGAGCTAACCAGGTCTAATCGCCGGTAGAATTGCATTTCGCAAGAGCAGATCGAGAGAATCAGTCTCGATTGAAGTGCTCGCACCTTCGAGAAAGGGGAGAAACGTCCGGGACTATTTTACGCTCGATGAATCAAATCTCTGTGACCAGTGGACAGTATGCACTGGCTGTGGACGGCTCGAGATCTGAAACTGGCGAATGGGTGGGGTACTTCTCATAGATCTAGTCAATATAAAGCCTTTCCTTCAAGAGCTGCGATCACTTCGTGTCGTGGGAAAGTGATATGCCAATCGCCAAACCGGAAGCGGAAGGGAATTGAGCTCGATTCTCAACCGATCTTCTTGAGGACTCTCCAGGATGGCCTCGTACAAGGTCCACTATCTTACTAATTATATCTGTAATTACTTCAAATTTCCACTTAATTGCAATAACAATTTCTTCCAGATCTTACTACTCTCGGCATTGCAGATCTCCTGTCTCTCTGTAGGCGCACAACATTACTACCAACCCCTTACATCGTCGCTTCATCGTTCTAGTAATCCACTGGACCGTCCATCATGGGTTTCCCATTACCGTGATTTCCACGAGTTCTCGGCATCCGAACCATATGTCAGTTACAGTAAGTTCCCAAGAATCTATCGAGACGGCATCGAGTCCGAGAGCGGATTCGAGAGATTGGTCGACCATTTAGCAGCTTCCAGCACGAAGAAGATCCCGAGGGAGAATAAGAACTATAAGAAAGCTGTATCGCCTTTCTATACAATTGCTGATAAGCATTCGGACAAATACAAGAGTCTGATCTTGAAGTCCGAAGTTCCTCACTGCCAGAAAATTCGTACCAAGAGCGCTACTGGTGAGCAGATACAGAAGGAAGATGAATCGATGGTTTGCTACAAGTGCAAGAACCCGAAGGATGGAGACTTCTACGAGCAGTGCTTGTTTGTCTCGGAACCTGCATCTAAGTCAACTTTCAAGGAAGACAGGACTCCCGTCGTTGCTCCCTTCCGGTCAAGAAGATCAAACCGGGACGAAGATCCATCCTCGACGACCAGTTTTGAAAAGTCCAACTTCAAAACATCCGGGAATCCTTACAGATTCGGTGAAGACATCTTCGCCGATCTAAGCGAGGATGTACCCGTAGAATACAAGAACAAGAATGAAAAATGCGAGAAGGTCATAAAGGATGATATGGTTTGCATGGTTTGCGAGGACAAGAAGACCAATGGAAAGTACGAGCAATGTTCCTACGTTCGCCAACCATCTAAGAAAGCTTACAGTTATGTAAAATCCAGCTCCTTCAAGGATCCTGGAAAAGGTACTCGGCAAGAGGAAGGAGAAAATAAATCCGCAAATTACAAATCTAGCGAACAGTCGGAACCGGTGAAGGAGGAGCGCAAATTCTCTTATCCCGAGAAGGAATATCATAAGGAAAAAGAAAGGGATGAAAGAGAAGCGGAGGAAAGCGAAGAGACGAGCGACTGCAAAGAGATTCGGAAGGACTCTCAGACCTGTATGGTCTGCAAGGACAAGAAGACTGGAGGAACGTACGAGAAATGCTCGTACTCTTATCAGCCCAATGATAAGGTTTACAAGTTCAGCAGGTCCAAGAGCTTCGGTCAACCCGGAGATTCATCTCCGAAAGAGGAGAAAAGCTCCGACTACAAAGAGGAATCCGGTAGCTCCGGAGAACAATCTGAACCGTACTCCAAGTACACTAGGGACTACTACTTCCCGAGTAGCTTCTACGGTAAGGAAGAAGGAAAGGAATCGGCTCCCGAACATGCCGAGGACAAGTCATCTGGTTATCGTGTCCATCCTTCCTACGACTTTGAATCAACCACGGGAGAAAAAGAAACTGATCGGTCTGCTCCATACAAATCAGAATCCGAGGAAGTGTCCGAGAAGATCGACTCGAGTAACTGCAAGAAAGTGCAGAAGGACTCTATGACATGCGACGTGTGCAAGGATCCTAAAACAGGGAATGATTTCGAAAGGTGCAGTTATTCGTACAAACCTGATGACAAAGCCTATTCATACAGTAAGTCCAGGTCGTTTGGCAGCCCAACTAAAGGAAGCGGAGAATCAGGGCCGTCAGCAAGATACAGTGCAGGGAACTCGAAAGAATCGAGCGAGTACCCACATTCTGGAAGGACTTATGAATTTCCAACGGAAAGGAAAATATACGACTCTTCGAGCGAAACCAAGCAAGAATTCCGTGAATACCCGGAGGTCAGTGAGACGAAATCATCAGTGAAAGAGGAGCCAGTGGAGAAAAAGGCGGAGAAGAGTGGTGACAAGTCCTCGGAGAAAGGCTTCTATGACACTCTAAAGAAGAAAGCCGAGATCGAGAAGGTCCTGGAAGAATTTCAGAGTGAGGATCGCTCGAATTGCAAGAAGGTGATGCGCGATAAGATGACTTGCTATCAATGCGTGGACGAAAAAGGATTCCAGAAGGAGGAGTGCGCATTCGTGACCTCTCGCGAGCCCAGCAAGGATAAGCTGGCTTATCGGGAAATAAAGGAGATCCAAGTAGAACCTGTAGAACCGGTGAAGAAAGTTCCAAGATCGACCGATGCCAAGAGGGTCCAAAGACATGCCGACCATTTCTACCTGGAACCTTTAGCCGCCGGTAGCGAGGATCAACCGATTAAACAGGAATCACATTCACCCAATGAGGAGGAACCCGAACGATCAACGGGAGATGCGCAGGAGGCTGAACACTTTACGGATGAAACGAGGCCCGTCTACGATAAGGTCCTCGGTCTCTCGCTTCCAGCTTACATGCTCGAGGTCTCCGAACACGAAGCCGAATTCGACGAAACAGTAGCTTCGGGTAAATTATAAGAGCAACAAAGTACCTCGGCAATGCGACAAAATATTGTTATACACGGCAGCCTTCATCCTTATAAAATAGAGAAGCTAGCATGCGAGGGAAAGGTGTATTTTCATTTTCCCGCGAGAGAGAATCCGTCGTTCGTTATTTAGTGTTTAGGGAGCGTAAGAACACTCGGCTGAATTCGATCGTCATTAGATAGTAGCTAATTTAATCGTTCACGCCATTAATTGTCCGAAGGTTGCATTATAGAGATCGTTTCGCGCTCGACTGCGCGCCTGTCTTTAATCGGTCGGGCTGTGCTTGTGCAATTCGGATTACGACAGCGCTTTTGTAAGATCATGTTCGGCTTTTGTTATAAAAAAATATATATTCATATCCAAATCTTAAGGAAGTCCAATAGGCAATACCCATTCTACGCCTGGCATCTCTAATGAATGATATCCTTATTCTTATACGAGCAATCCTTTTGCCGGACATGCCCTTTTTATTACTCTTCCATTGAGAGGGAAGTATGGCAATCGAGATGGGAAAAACATTTTCACGGCACGTTACGCGCACCGCAACTCAACAGAACTGCATGGACAATCGCTTTTGTTCTTGTGACACGCAGCTGAAATCAGCCGGAACGAACTCTTGCTTCTCGTAGCTCGAGGAATGCCAGACTTTCACGAAATTCTGCGGTAGACCACTTGTTTAGGAAGTCCAAGAAAAACCTGGCCATTCGTATCGCTCTTGTAATACGTAACCAGTCGGTGTCAATCATCCAGATCAATTTTCTATCGAAATCATCTCGACACTTGCCTGATTTGATTTCCATTCTACCTCCAATACTTCCAACAGTTCTCAAACCCTCGAGGACGAAATTTTGCAGAATTTCTCTGCAAATTCCGCGATGAGTAAAGGCTCTCTCTCCGCCTCTGCGAGTTGGGCCGTCTGAGAATGAGAGAGGATAGTGAGTGTAGGCGTAAAGAGCTGGCGACGACGACGGCGAAGGCGCGAGGATGCTCGAACTCGGTTTGGCCGGCAGCACCGGCTCTCTATCGGCTCTTCCGAGTACAAGTCCGAGCCGGAGATTCAAGATCCGAGATCGGAGAGCGCGAGAGGAGAGCACGAGAGCAGAGATCGTCCGGGGCCGCAGTAGCAGTGGACGCGCGCTCGTGTCGGCATCGGTTGCCGCTCTCGTGCTCCCTTTCCATATCCGGCGGCCGGCGGTTCAGCCTCCACCTCCTCTCCCTCGCGGGACACCAGATCGCAGCCCATCGAGCGAGAGAGAGAGAGAGAGAGAGAGAGAGAGAGAGAGAGAGAGAAACAGGCCAAGAAGAAGGCCCGAGAATCGGAAAAGAGAGAGAACCGGTTCCCAGCGGACGGACTCCTGGAAAGCGGCACGAGGCGGCCCAGCACACCTCCACCCCCGATCGAGCATTCACCAGGACACCGGACATGAGCTCCTCCACCTTCGCCGGGTAAGATGCTATCCTCTCTCTTTTTCCCCTTAAACAAGTCCACATAAATGGGCTCCATTACCCCGGACACTTAACAATCTTAAACTCCCGTCAGTGTATATGACAATTTGCCCTTATTCCAATTGTCCCACTTCACATGTCATTTTTTCCAAGCTCGACTAATGATTCTTGGTATAATTAATTCTGCTACCAGAATGGACACATGCACAGAGTGAACTGAGTAACTGAGTATGTTAGGGAACGTTTTTGAACGTCCGATGATTACTTGATGGATTGATTTCCATTCTATTGAATGGTCGAAAGTAAAAGACATTCGGGTAGAGTAGCGTGACGGGGGAAGATGGTAGGATTGTGAATGTGGTCCAAGCCTGGAACTGGTTTTTGGTCTGTGAGCCGGAAGGTCGTGGAAATTTTTAGTCCCTACTGGCTCGAGGGATTCATGTACTGTTTTATAAATTTACAAATCCTAATTATTGCAGACTCCTACTCCTAACAAGTTCGTTCCCTCAAGATTCGAGAAGCCTATTCGAGACTCACGGAGTCCGCTTTCGGAGCGCGATGCTTCCGAGTTCTTCCAGCAGTACGAAAATAGCGTACCCCGCTTCCTGGAGTATATTAGGGCTTGAGAAAGGTCAGGAGTACATCGAGAAAAATCTCGCTGGTTTGTTAAGCTTGTAGGAAGTTGCAAGATTTTGCGAGGATATAGTAAAAATGGGAGGATGGTGATTTCGTGAGAAAGAAAGTTTGAAGTTGTGGTGTCGATTGGCAAGATCGGGTAGAGATATAGAAAAACTGCCGGCTGAGGATGGTGCGAGTCTAACGGTGGCGCGAGGGGCCTTGCGGCCATTCCAAGAAGGGGCTCCTCGACCTATATTTCGTCGACGAAAAGGAAAACACTGGCTCGCATTCATCGAAACCGGCCGACGAGGAGTCATCGCCGCACGATCTACTACCTCTATTTCTAATTGCTCTAACACGTCTTATTCCATTCGTTCAATTACTCTTAGTTCAGTGGCATCCGTAGAAAGCCCTCTGGATAAACTTTCCTATGAAGAAGAGCCAATCTCTTGTTGTGGATTCTGGCGTGACGATCATTTCACGCGAAACATTAATGATGCTGGCTGCGGTCCGGACGCCTACGTGCGATCTTCTCTTGGAATCGTTTGTCGCGTATATTTGGCCGCTTTCCGCTCCGATGAAACAAGTAACACCACCGCACAAAGGCACTCATTTATATCTAAATGTACAGTAATATTATAATAGGGTACTAAGTTATTTCGAGTATCCCATCATCCCTTTCTTTCAATGGAATAAATCTTGGAAAATCAGGCAGTATTCTCAGCTATGAATCACGAGACTGATGAAGAGGTAGATCGAGAGGCCTACTCGCCACTTTTGGAGTGCAGCAGATGAGTTGGGAGAGAGTAGTGTTGGCGCGAAGCAAAGGGGGTCTCGAATATTTCCCGCGATGATGCATATTGCATGCGCACCTTGCCTCAGCCGAGTGGCGGAGCGATGATGTTTATGTTCCACTCGGCACTCCGTCGCGTCGGAGGCGAATACATCGTTACGCTCGGCAGCGCCGAGAGCATGTACTGTTCCTGGGCATCGACGCCTACGGAGGAGAGTCCAATTTTGAATCGGCCAGGACCTTGCCAACCAGCTAGCAGCTAGCCAGAAAGCCAACCAGCCAACCAGCCAGCCAGCCAGCCAGCCCAGAGTTCATCCGTTGAGATAAGATGGACGAGAAGTCGACTTGGCCATCGGAGAGAGTGAGAGGGGTTGAATTGGTCATCGAGGAAAATTCGCAGGTGTGAATGACCCGTGATGAGATGGTGGGCGCGGGGGATCGAAGTATACGCCGGCCCCAGGGAAATTGTTCATTGCCACGTGCCGTAGCGACCTCAGGCCTCGGGCCGGCCATCCATGTGTATTTTTACACTGGTGCGTGTGCGCCTGAAAGCGAAAGCGAAAGCATCGACACGACGTGGAGCTGAGCGTCTCGCCACGGCAAGACGCCTTCGGAGAGCGTAGCGGAACGCTTCGATTCCTCGACTCGAGCTCCACAGCCACCTCGCACTTCTCCTCCTCCTCTCACTAAATCCAAATACTTACATACTATATCCTGGCTACTCTGGCATCAGGTGCACTTTCCACTTCTCGGTCAGAGGTTCAAGGCAGGTACGATGGGCGAGATCTCTCACTCCAAGTTCACTACCACGACGACCATAAGTTTTCCCCTTGTCCGTTATTCCTCAACCTGGAAAATTTCAGATTTTCTTCCCATATTCCCGAAATATCAAACTTGCAGTTCAAAGCTTAAGAGGGGTACTTTCTCGAGTCTTGGGGTCATTTGATGGTACGGCTGTCCTTTTCATCTCATAAATCGATGTTATATTTTGATTGGACGCTGCCAGGTGGCTTGACCACGGGAAAATCACGGCGTTGGAATCCAAAAATAAGATAATCGGAAGCATTTTATGCGGCGCGTGGTAGCGCGCAGGTCAGCCCGCGCTAAATTTAACCCTGCTTGGCGTATCTACCTAAATACATTTCTATCCTGCGCGGACGGTTGGCTGGGTTCCGAGCATCGCGCGCCATCGATTTGCCATGACCGAGCGATTTTCCATGAAAGCTTGCCTCCCAAGTCGAACGGTAATCGATATCGATCTCTCATCTTTATCCGCTCCTTTTGAAACTTCTTCCAGTACACATGGACGGGAAAATTTATGCATTTCCCAAAGGTTCGCCACCCGTCAACAATGATTCCTCGAGTTGAGCTGTTTCCACTGACAGTAACAATGACGTCAGCCCTCTGATTCCATTTTAAAATTAGTATTACGATACTAGAATGGCATCGCCAAGCGACCGAACACCAGCGAACCTTTCTGACAGCCACAACAAAGTACCTTATGAACCCCTATCTCTCCAATAGTAGAGCCAAGAAAACCACTATGTAAAAGTTGATGGTACGATAGGGGTTGAGAAACGATTCAAAGAGATTGCGAGTCAGTTTTTGCAAAATTTGCAAATTTTCCATTAGCATGTATTGACTGCGCATATAAATCGTGCAACACGTGCTGGTAGGAAGGAGCGTGCCAAAATAAAAGTGCGGCTCCTTCAAGCTTCTTCTCCAAAATTCTATTATTAAAGCTTTACCAGGCTCGAGTCTCTAGCTCGGCTCGATCCGGTATCCGCCCTGTCGAGCCAAATGAATTACTTGAGTACATGGACAGGTACGCGTACACTGTGCTTCCGACTACGCCACCACCTAGAATCTATTTAAACAACCTCGAATTTTTCGCCCGTCCCGAGAACAGCAGAATGACACCTAATTTATTGTAATCGACCGGCTGAAAAAAGATCACTCGGGAAAGAGAGGGAAGACGAGTTGGCTAGACAGGCGAACCAAGGCAGAATTAGTCCTGTCGGTCGATCATTCGGAAGAGTCAAACTGCAGTTAAGTATAGAGCAGAGTCAGAGAGAGAGAAAGAGAGAGAGAGAGAATTTTGAGCGAATTTCCTGGTGGCCGAGATCGAGAGGGGCAGGACTTATGGAGAGCAGGTCAGTCACCCTCTGGTCCAAGTGAAGCAGGGAGACAAGTCTAGAGGGGCAGTCGCACCTCGCCCGAATCGCGAACCCAGCATGCGAATAGCAAAAATAGACGAGTGTCGATATTGAAGCAGGTGGTGGGAAATCCAAGCTGACTAATATACCGATCAGATCTAGGTCGGATACATTTATCAAAGAGAAAATGTTTCTACAATCGAGAGGGTGAAGGAAAGAAAGCATTTGTAATTTTATTTCAGACACAGTAGTATTTTTAACACACAAGGATTACTGTTTCCTCCTTACAAGTGACCTCTCTGATCCTGATCTATTATAGTCTGGACGCATCATAACACTCAATTAATCCACTTGGAAATATGATGTAATCCGGATCGTGTTGCTCGGCAGATTTTAGACTCGCACTGGCCGTACGAGGCAGAAACGGCAGCCTCCAACTACGTCAGAGGAATGAAAACTTCCTTAAAAGGGATTAGGTAATGCAAGAACGAAACGGGTGACGAGTGACGGCCGTTTGCCGCTGCTACTGCCGCGTACACTCATCCTTTCACAGATAACCAGCGGTCTAGCACGACAATCTCGTCGCTCGCCATTCTCCCCACCGCTACTTTCCATGGAATTCCCTAAAGTAGTTAAAACTAGGATCTACCTGGCAGATTAGGACGCGCTTGTCGGAGTAGAGCAGAATACAGTAAGATTCTAGGCATCGAAACGCATTTCAAGTTGAGAAAATAGTAAACACATTCCGGTGAATTATCTTGGCCCACCGTGGCACCACCCGAGCAAATCGCGGTCGCAATAATTATAACTCCGGCATAAATAGAACGACGTATACGTCAAGCTGCACAATGAATGTTGGATCCACCGTGCTTCCCGAAAGCCAGTCGATTTCCTCGTAGTTAACTTTACTCCGATTCAGTAGAAAATTCATTCAACGAGACAGATGTAAGTTGACAATTAGTAGATCATAGTCCGATTTACCATATTTATTTTATTTTATTACTTGCAAATATATGGAGCACGTAGTAGCGGGAACATACTGAGACATGCATGCTGAGTCATCCTTGAGACAGTTGCATTCCACAGATAAAGCAAGAATGTTTCGAGACAGACTGTTCTTGCGTATTTCTCCGGTCGCATACTTGCGGAAGCAGAAAACAAATGATGTTATCGACTTTCATCTCCCGATTGAACGATACTGAGACCTCCATTTCTTCTCTGTTGCAGGAACTCGGACGGTACGATGACAGGTATGTGCGACTACTTACGCTAGACTTGTTGCACTTGGCGCAACCGAGCTATTTTCGAAGATAGGCAATAGGAATGTTTGCCCAGGAGGGCTCACCGGGAATAAGTATCGTAAACCCGTAGTAATTAGGACTAGACTGAAGGGCTAACGTCTCATTCCAACGGTTTCTTCCACGTTTTCCAATTTTCCCGACTATTTCTGGGGCTGAAATTTAGTGGAGAATGTTTTCTTGCATTAAGGAATAAATGATGCAAAAACCAGAGCCGTAGTTCATAATTAATTTTTTCGAGATGCTTTTTTGTTGTTGTTCTAGGAGTCTGTTCAGCACCTCCACCGCCACCACCTCCGCCTCCAGTGCCCGGTCAATTGCCGGCCATGAGGATTAAGAGCGCCGAGGTAAGTCGAACTCACTCACTCGCAGTCTACCTTTACGAGCGGCTGCACGCGAATATTATCGCTCGAAATGTCTGCTCGGCAATGACGCACCATTTACTTAGCTTGTCGGCGCGAAAACGCTTACGCGACGATAAAAAAAAGTCAGTCCGCGCGCGCCAGTTGGCTTTCGTGGTTCGGTTCGGCCGATGCTAGGACTCTGACACTTGTACGCTCTCCGCTCTTCCCTTTCACAAGGGGGCAAGTACTTCAATATGGTAAGAGTCTTTCGACATGTTGTTCAGTATGTCCTCTTGTTGGTCGAGGAGGAATAAACGCGAGTGATGATTGTGAAGGTGAGAAATGATTCTTATCGAATGTAACGACCAGCAGGCACCAGCGGTGAAGAGGACACAGATCGGGAGGAATGAGGGATACGAGCCGCCCGCGGCGATCCAGAACGCTATGCTGACCAAGGACAAGAAGCCGTTCACGTATACGCCTGGGATGGGAGGGAAGCTGGACCTCTCTCAGATCCGGAGCCCAAGGATGGCCCGGAGAGTTGCGAAGAACGCGAATGACGAGGGGATCGAGGGGCCACCTAAGTCGGCACTCGAACCGAAGCCGACACCAGCGCAAACTAGCCCCAATCTCTTTATACAACCCCAAGTGGCAGTGCCAGTCTTCCCAACGAATATTCCTGTCCAATCTCCAGTCAACAGGACACCGCCAACGCCGCAAACACCGCCAACCAATAGATTCGCTGCCAACGGCAACGGTAATTACTAATAATTTAGCCAATCGCACATGGATTTCAACTTACAATACGATAAACTTTGCAGTCCCGGAAAAGGTGGTCGAGCCAGTGAAAATAGCGTGTAAAGTGGAGCCGAGAATTGTAACTCCAGTTACACCAGGAACTCCGAGTACTCCCGACAGTCCGAATACTCCGACACAAGTGACCCTAGCGAAGGCTCCCACACCTTGGATGCAGAATAAGATCAAACCCCAGGAGGAGTTACCCGAGTGGGCGAAGCGATCTGCCGCGAGTAAGCAGAGCTCTTCGTCGCCAGAAAGCCCTTCCTCTCCGCCGGTCTACACGACACAGCTTCAACAGCTCCCACAATCGCAGTGGCAGCCATCTCAGCAAAAACAACAACCGTCACCACCCAGACAGCAATTTAATCAACAAGCGCAGCAAATAGGCTCGTTCACTGGGCCCGCTGTAATTCAACAGGTTGGCCCTCAGAACCAGCAGGAACGAATGATACCAGTTCGCGTAAGTTAAGCTTTGGAAAGGGAGGAATGAAGGAAAGACATGCGAGACATCACTTATTATAAATGTCATTTTAGATAGAGGACAGGCCGTCGGTGTTCGATGTAAAACACGACACAGGCCACCACCAGTTTAAGCAATCGGCGAGTCCACACCATCAGCAACGATGGGGTCAAGCACCAGCGCAGAGTCAGGTTCAAGCTCAACAACCGACGACGCCGATAGCCGTTCAGCCGCAGCAATCTAGTGGCGGAGGTTACATCATCCCTATAATGGTCGAAGGCAATGACAAGAGAGCGAGCAGTGGAGCAGGGTCGAATTCGCAACTGCCTGTCAGAAATAGCGCGCTCGAGAATCAGAATGCGAGGGTGTAAGTAGCATTTTAACTCTTGGCTGCTCATTCCTTTTCATACTGATACCGATCGGTATGTCCTAATGATTGTATCTGACAGTGTCCAGCAGAGGGGTCCGATTCCGGTTCAACCAGGGGAATCTGGCCCAGTACAGTCAAGGTCGTTCAGGGTCCTCCAGAAGATCACTGACACAGATGTGTCAAATGATGTCGATGGCGATCAACTCCGGAAATTGCAGCTCACTGATGATGACAGGCTCTTGATGAACAAGTTCAAGGAACAAGGTTTGTTGGTTGTCCCTCTGGTGAGTGTTTTGAAGGGGCCCCCTGTTAAGTGGATCTTGTTATTCCAGTCGACAGCGATTCCTTCCTTCATCACGAAGAGGATCCACGATATCGTGGCGCCGCAATTCCATCGAGAGCGTTTCGCTTCCTGCAAACCATGACTGACGGCGGTGAGATACCGGTTGCTTCGACAGGTACCAACTATTAATCGCTCTCTAGGCAAATACTCTTAAATTCGACTTACGCATGCTCCGTCCTCCGACGACCTTCGTCTAAATGGAAGATTAAACAGTGTTACGCAAATAGCCACGCTGCGTAGCGCCACAAAAATAGCGGTTTCTTTTAAGCCCGCCGCTTTAAACGCTATCAAAGATGACTATTCAAAGTGAAATTCTTCGTTGCAGCGCCAAGAGTACAGAACACGGCGATCAACAAGAAACAGAATAGGAATTCCAAATCATTTGGTAGGTGTTGTATAAATGATTTTGCGACATTACTGTTAGTTAACCAGAAGGAAAGTGCGATCTCCTTGTTATGTTTTTGCAGAGGAATCCCAGGCAAACTTGCCACCGAGCGAGCAACAGGTTCAAGAACCAAAGAAATACATGGGCAGTGCAATACCCTCGAGGTCTTTCAGGATACTACAAGCAATGACCGCGCCAGAAAGTGTCGGTAAGTGGGACGTGGGACGCAGCCCAGCCAAAACACAGACTCCTTTAAATCGAATCTTTTCGAGACGCAATATCTCCCAATGTACACATGATCTATATATGTATGTCATCCCTCAGTCTCAGAACCAATCATTCATGCGCGCGGAGAAACACGCTGTTCATTTCACGGAAAATTAATCGCAAGGCGCTTATTGACCTTTGTACATTAATATACGTTCGTCGACAGAGCGTTCTCGCAGTCTCTAATGAAAGTAATCATTCTTCAAACAATAATCGTTCGACGTGCCGTCGCTCACGACATCTCCCGAATCCTGTGTTCACAGGAATAACGAAAATTCCTTGTCGGGCTCGGACATTCTAAGTTGAAGTTTCAAGTTTGCGTAAATTGGTAAAGAAAGCCTCGGGCGACAGGAGATCCCGAGTGACTTGATGAATCTTAATTTCCACCCCTTTGGTCTTACTTGTCTCGAATTGATTGTGCTCGTAGTTTATGATGTATGCGAATCTTTCGATCGCCTTGTACTTGTCCCTGGCAATATAACGATGAAATTTATTGTTGTTCCTCGTTCGAGACTTTGTGCAAACGGTGGGTGGTAGATGGATCAGTCTGCTAGCATAGAGAACTGAAATCGTGTATTCATGGCTATCGAGTCTCTGGACTATTAATATGTATCGACAGAACGTATTGCAAGCTACGAATGGACTGGGTACTTTAACCGGGAATGTTGCATGTTACATTAATGATTTCACGTGTTTACTATCGCTGGGATTTACTGTAATTTCAAGTGATCACTTGTGCATGTGATATCTCAGAGCCAAAGTATTATGGAGTCCGATAGAGAAGGGAAAGAGAGAAGGGCTCTTCTCGAGGGTGACCCGTCGGACGTCCAGGATCTACCCTGGCCTGAACCACCCATCTCACTTCTTCCGAGTTTCTTAATACGTGGATCCTTCTTTCCAGTTTAATTTCCAATTCTATTTCTCGGGTCATGCTGACCGTAGATATTTGTCGAGGTAGATCAAAGTTGAAAATAATTCTCTACTTTGTACTCGTGAGCATGCCTACCTTCTCGTATGGTCTTGACAAGAAACTGTATCATCTCGTCGTGGACCCCGGTGGTTTCAATCGGGCAAACTTTCGCTGCTTTCCTTTGAACACAGGATCGGACTCTCTCCTCACACTCCCCTAACTATCTTCGATATGATCGCTTATTTCCATTGTTAAACGCACCACCATCCATCTCACGTCACTCACCCCTTTACGGTCTTATCTCGGGAAACTTCGGTGTGTCAGACATTTCGGAGAATCCATACACACACGAAAAACATTTCAACTTCATTCTCATGGAACACGAAAGGTGACAATGGTCTAGTATATACGCTTGCCCAATTTCGCGAATTGCTCAACGAAGTAACAATGGAAATGTGCCAAAGAGAAATCAAGGATTCGTAGCGGTGGGGGTGAGGGGGCTATCGACACGTATAGAATTAGGAGCAAGGGTCGAACAAGGAAACGCCCGGTCACAAACTCTCCAGTTCCCAAACTCCACGCACCGGCACCAGGGGAACAGTTAAAACCTTTTTTTGTCTGAATCCGATTCTGCTGTTTGTTGTAGCCACGCAAGACAATCGTCAAGCAGATTACACCTGCCAAACAGAGAATAACCTGCCGGGCAATCAGCAGGGTGTATTTTATCCCCCCTGTCCCCCGGCGGCCCTCTGGAATCCGGAGGGTGCTTGGTGGGGCTACTACCCCCTTCCATATCCTGGCGCTGGCGCTGGCGCCGCCAATGATCCAAACAATCCTTATCCCTATCATGAGGGAACTGCCTATATCTACTACCCGATTTATAGCCAAAATTATCCGCCCTGCACACCCCATGCCAATGTTAATGGAGATAAAAATGCTTCTCCACCCGTTTACCCTCGGTATGCCATTCCTCTCGCTTCTCGGAACAATCAGAATAATGATAATGGCTACTGCGTGCCGCCCGATAATAGTCGTGCACAAAATCAAGATATTCAGGACACCGTCAATGCCGACGACACGAAATTATCGAACCACACGAATAATTTGAATGCTCTTCCTCTGTGGGATAAGAAGGATACTATCTCGAGAACTGCTAGCACTAACAGTAAGGATAGTGATTGCACTACTGCCATGATGAACATCACCGATGAGGAGGAGATCCTTGAAACTGTCGAAGCCGAGAGGATCACCGGAATGCTACCCGAAACCGAAAGCATCGCGGCTAAACCATCAGAAGGATTTAATAATAATGCGCCGAGTTACACTTACATCGATGCCAGTGATTCTAGTGATTCCACGGATACTGAATCTCAATCCGATAACGAATCCGTCGCAGAGTCCTCAAAGAGCAGCAGCAGCAGCAGCAGTGTCAGCAATAATAATGCCGAGACGGACAACACTTCCTCGGACAGTGATGATTCCGATTCTTATCTGGCATATTCTACTGGATTTAATCCTCATGGAAGATGTGACAACGAGATAAATGGCGCGGGTAATTTTTTTGGCCAAGATGGAGACTGTTCCAGTTTTGACTCGAAGAAGATGGATGCTACGGATTGCTATTCCAATGTGAAAGAGCATAGGCCGCAGCAGGTTGAGGGATCGGGTACAGAACCGTCATTTCCGCACAAGTTGAGTGTGATTTATGAAGTTACCGAACAATCGGAGAGTCCGAAACCACAGGATACACGTGTCTGGAAAGAAACACCCTTCGAAGCTACCGATGATCCCCCTGACGAGGCTGATACCACCACTGTTAGTGTTAGTCTGCCTTTGAGATTCAAGTTTTCAGTGTCCGAGAACAACGAGGATGTTACTACAGTTATTGTCGGGGACAGTACGATCAAGGAGGAAAGACAGTCCATCAAAGATGAAACTAGGATATCAAAGTTCGAGGAAATGCGTACGAGTGAGAGAGTCAGCGACGCCTCTAAGAATTATCGAGTGGACAGTGAAACCAGCGTTGACTTCACCGTGAAGAGACAATCGGAGGTGAAACGGAAAGTGAGGAATTTCGAGAAAGCCCGGGAGGAAGAATCGGAGAGCAGAGTTGAAAGATCAGAAGATGAGGAGGCACCGCACGTGAACTTTACATTGAGAAAGATCCCCACCCGATTGGGCAAAATGAACTTCGAGGAGGCGATAGAGACCGAGTACACCATCAAGTCGAAAAGGAGCACGAGGAGAGAAGATGCGAAGCCAGAAAAAGAAGATGAAGAGAATAACGAGAGACTTGTAAAAGTGAAAGAGGCAATGGTAGCGAATACAGTGAAAGGAACAGGTAGGGGACGAGGCAACAATATTGGACCCGGACACGAGTCACTGGCGAACAATATAAATAACGCGGCGACAACAAAGGCCGACCAAAATAAATTCGAGGCGCACGATTTCCACAAGAATGTCGTGAAACCCGAAGTTGTGGTATCCGAATGCGTCTGGGACGAGGATTCCAATAAGACGATCGACTGGAATGCCTCAGGCTCGAACCAACAGCTCACCATCGACGAGGATGAGACACCAGCCACTGGCAATTCCAATCCCTCGAGTAATCAGAAGATCAACGATGATCAAAGCGTGGAGATCGAAGAGAAAGGAGGCAAGGAGCCAAAGCATCTATTGAGCGTGCAAAATTCACGCGAGGAAACCGATGACGAGGACAGTGGTGTTACCTCGGACATGAGCCGAATTATTTCCGAAGTCGACACCGACTCCGAGTGCACTTCGAGTAAGAACATCCGAAAGTATCAAAGGACTCAGACCCACTCGAGGCTCTTCCGATTATTAAACGACGATTCCATGCTACCGGACACCCCACAAAAGTCGGACGAGCCCTCTTCAAGAAGGGAATACCTCAGCTTGCCTCTCAAGTCAAATGCTTTCAATTATGATGAGAATTACTGCTCCAACTATTCGAGCGGTCTGACATCGCCGGAGTTCTCGCCCATTTGCGAACAATCCTGGCGAGAATTACACGATTCGGATGTTACATCAACAGTACCGAATGGAGTTGATCCTCACCGTCAGGTTCATCCGGCGCTTACGCCCCAGGATCGTCCTCCCTGTCAGGAGGATCCGTACTACCAAGCGTGGAAGGCTTCAAAGCCGACGGGAAATGAAAATGGGGAGCACGATGCCTTGCCATCCCAAGCTTTCAAGATCCTTGAAACGCGACGACCTTTGTGGTCATACAAGGTCAACGTGCTTTGTCCAAGGATCAAGAGCACCAAGAGCGTGCCGCAGGCTCTGCAGTCGTCGAAAAACCTTAAGTCCTCGCACCCTCCTACGCCCATGTCCTGTGTAAATGTGAAAAGTGAGCACTGCTGATGGCCCGGTGCAGAATGAGGCCGTGCTCCACGGACGAAGCTCGCGCTCAACCTTTTCTCTAGATCTCCCGACAACACTGGCCTGTGTGACTTGTACATTGCCCGGGGAGAGGCTACAGGCTACGTGGTTTTTTTTTCTATCGGTACTTATCCTTTCCGCACAATCTCTTTTTCACACACCTATCTCGCTCGCTCTCTGTTCTTTTTTTTCCTCTCTTCTTTCTCCACGACATCTCTTTCTTTTCTTATTCTTTCTTTTTCATTCAATCTCTCTATTCTTCATCATCGATCTACCAAGTCCATACACAGACACGGATGATGATCCTTCTATTTTTTACCTTTTTCTTACTATTTTTTTCTCCTCCTTCTTGATCTTGCCTCTGCACTCTTAGTTTGAGGACTGTATAAGACTGTGCCGACCCTTCGTAGATCTTAGTCGAAGTGTCAGTTTTTTTTCTTTTCTTTGTTGGATTGCATTTTTTTCACTAACACACATTCTGCGTAGTAGACAGTGCTTGCGGTGGATAATGTTGAAGTTTTGGCTAGGATGATTAGAGGGAACTACAGTTTGGTCCGATGCCGCGCGTCATCGACGCCTTTGAAATCTGGAATGAAGGTCCTTTAAAATTGAAGATCGCACACTTCTCCACCCATTTCCTCACGGAATTCCAATATCTTTCATACGTCGAGCCAGTAATTGCAAATGCAAATCACCTTGGCCCGCAGTGCTTTTAACGCATGTTCCTGCTCGACTCTGTGCTGCATGTACCGTGCTATCATATCGAAATTGCATGGACATTTTGAACCAAGGTGCTCGACCGACCCGGCACTCCAAGCTATCAAGTTCATTCTTAGCTTGCCTCAATATGATTCCTCGCAAAGTTAAACTTGCAGCTTGCTACGAGCAACTGCACTTATGTATGCGCTCACCATGCCAATCTCGTATATATCTCGTATCACCTTCGACTACATTACCAATTTCCCGAAAGGAAAGCAAGGTATGCCGAAGGGGCAAAGATCCGAGTGTGTCAATGTGCTCGCGAGAATTTGATTTGTGGGATCGCATCTGACTGTCCTAATTGCCAGGCGATGGAAATTCTGAATGGGAGAGTTAGGAAAAGGTAGAGGAAGAGGAAGATAATAATAGGTTTACTGGATTTGCAGGTCCCGACGCGACGGATTACTGAAGGAGGATTCGGGGTGCAAGCAGCCGGCCAGCCAGCCAGCCCACCCTTAGGAAAAAGAAACAGATGGCATTGCTAGTGTGTTTGTTCTTTCGTTTCTTTTCTATTTTCTTTATACAATCCGATGAGCTGTAGCAATTGTCTGTCCGATGCATGTCGATGTTGCAGCTTCCCTCCCACCCACTCACTTTCACTAGTTCTCTATCTTTCTCTTCTCCATTTCTCTGTAATTCAATCACCTGTTACACCCGCATAGAGAGTTCTTTTCGTAGTGACAAAGAGCGCGGACGCGGCACTGAGGAGAAATGTGAAAGTCCGCAGGCTCAATTCGCCAACACACGATCCCTCGATGCCGAAGAAATCTCTTAAGTACTATTGTCTATCCTCTTGAGGAGAGATCGCGCGGTTTGTTAATATAGAATGTGTACACACATCATTGTCTCGCTACGACACATCTATCCATCACTTCCCTTGAAAGGTAACCCACTCTCAAATACGTCCAGTACCATGTATCAGTGAAATATCGTTACCTCAAGTCTGTCACTGTGCTATTTATGTAAGTTGTGTATAATAAATTATTTATAAAGTTCGTCGGGTTATATTCGACGTATTGATAGACCCTGTATGCCCAACAAATTATTTATTCGAACTTTTGATATTATACAAGGTGAACAGTAACACTAAAGCGTGATATAAGTTCGCTTTCTATGCATAAGATACGCCACAATTGTCCAGAATCCGACACACCAAACCGACTCGACCATAGACACCATGCGACTGTTCATATCGCCGATTTTCCAGTGGAACGGAAATACTTTGTAACATAGGATGTGACCAATGTATAGGAGCAAAGCATTCATGCCTATACCAATAATGATATCTATAGTAGGATGATTTTTCAATATTTTCAAAGTATCTAATAAGAGAGCGAGTGACGTACCAGGAATTCGAAAGGGTCCGCCGTTCCATATTTTAATGACATCGACCAGTAGGTAACAAGCCGAGAGGAAAGCCAGGGCGAAAGATGTGGTGACCAGCACGAAGGATAAAGACCTATCGAGTGAATATTCAATAACGTTACGACGTAATTTCAGTACCTTAATGCAGTCTCATTACTTACCACAAGCTCTTGTTAACTGGAATCACATTGGAGAAATGGAGCGCGCAACCGAGCGCACCGTACACCGCAGCCCATAACAACCACCTGAGAACACGTTCCCTCCACTGCTTGAACGTCATCATTATTACACCAGCTTGCACCCCGAGAAATACTTGGAAAATTGACGTGAGGCATCCTGCAAGAAGTATTCTTCCAAAATAGTGAACTATACCATCGGCCGAATGAATTATCTTCGACTTATTAAAAAGCATACCCAATATCCCTTCGGGATCAAATGGCCCGGAACCATAGACGTAGAGTATACTTGGCTTCTGATAGAGATGTTCCACACCCAATACTACCCTATCGATATATCCAGTCGCACCACCCGAACAATTAAAATACTTCCCATCGTCGTGACGACCACCAGGCCCAAGGTAGCCTCTACCAAAAATTACAGTATAATCATCCGCTTGCTCAATCACAAGAAGTGAAAACGTACGAGTGAACTCATTCTAAAAATACATACTTCGGGCAATCTGGCACACTCAAACTAAACGTCAACGCGTTATGAACAATTAAAATAATGATCATTATACACCATTGTGGTAGTAGTATAATAATATCGTGCATCCATCGCCAGCTTGACTAGGAAAAGTTTTAAATGCAAGTTATAGTGGTGAAGATAAGATTCTTACAGTGGCTACCCCTACCTGCTCGTTTCTCGGTTTGCGGGGTATTAGATAGAGATATGCGAGTGCGACGACAAGGTAGGTGACACCAAAACGTTGAAGAACACCGAATAATCGAATGCGCTCCAATTGTTCGGTTAAAGCAACGGTATTGAGTGCCAGTCCAATCAGAAACAGAAGGAGGCTCCTCTGAGAAAAGTTGAGTTGACGCTATCAGTTGACGATCATTCCAATCGGAAAATTATCTATGTGTTGCGATTACCTTAATGATAGAGAATGTTATAACGCGTCTTGGTACCGAACGTCGCAAGCGGCTTGATACACCTATTGGTATGCAAACTCCCATGATCCATAGGAAACACGGAAAGATCAAGTCACTGAATAACATCCCGTTCCAAGTAGCGTGGCCTAGGATCGCGTAGCCCCCGGAACCCCCATTCACCCAAATCATCATGAGGGTACTTGCCCTTCAATGCCAAAATCAGTAAACCTCCACCTTTCGTCATCCAGACAGATTGAATAGATAAAGAATAAATCGTAAATTACCCCCGAAAAGTATCGAGTGCTCGCACTCGAGCTTTGCCCGGTGTTTTATTATGCTCTCTTGACTCTCCATACTTCCGTTTCAATGCACGCCAGAGCAATTTTCCGGCGGCACAAGCCAGCAAGAGGAGAATTACTACAGCCCATACGATAAATAATTCTGTAGAATGAAGACTTATAAATAAGAAATATTCCGAGTCAATTGTGGACGAAATATCAAGTGGGAGTATTACTAGCGCCGCATGTGAATGTGACGTTAATCGTATATTTTGGCATCTGACTGATAATCAAATCGCCTCAAAGCACTCGAGCGCACTCGAATGAAGTAATCAAGGCTTACCGGTGAATGGATAAGTTGGTTCAATCAGTGTTTCCAAAGAACAAGACTGATTTCCAACTGATAACTGGTATCTGCCGTACTGGCCCAGTTTCGGCGAGAGATCGCAAATGACATTACTGAAACACCGAGTTGCATGTAGAAGAACAATGACGACTTTATAAACCTTGCTGTTTATGAAATTTGTACCTGGAATTTTGTGCTGATATGTACTTTGCGGGTTCAACATCGCCCGCCAACTCTAAATCCAAAACTCTTAATCTGATCGGTCTGACAGTGCTGATCTTGACAGTGGTATTTCTTTGCCCCGAAATTCGGACGAGCCTCGTGTAAGGGCACTGGTTCACGTTAAAATTCAAGTACCAACAGCTTGGAAACGGTAATCTCCGTATACTTACTAATGAGCAATCCATCGACAAAGAGTAAAGCCATGAGTTCACACTGCCCTCCGTGAGATGTACACAGGCTTGGTCGAATTTTAGTTTCTCATCGCCACAATTAGTGCTACCCATTATTTCTTCGATACACTAGTTAAACGAACTGCTAAAGAAAATTCATTGATTTCAAACATGCATAGAAGCGATCAGGTATTCACAGCGCATCTTTAACATTTCGCGGGAGGAATGCGCATTAACGCATATAACGGGCAAAGCTGCTTGAAGAGAAAGTGGAACGCGAAGTGCCAAAATCAGAAAAACCACCTGTCACCGGCAGCGGCAGCACGATAATTTTGAAAGTTTAACAAGTAATTATAGCTGACACAATCGCGTATTAAGAGAGATCTTCATTAAAATGTATCGATCCGATAAATTATCGGATAGTATTCACTGAACCATCCGGGAGAGTCACAATGTAAGAGAACTGCGGTCACCGCAGTCGTGGATAGAGGATACGTCGTTACCCGACGCACGCAACCCGCGGAATACCTCGAGAGACGAGCACCATTCCTCAGTGGTGCACCTGATTGTGCTGTATACCGAGTATACCAATTATTTTTATTGTCGGCAACCGGTTGGTATACATACATACGTACTACTACAGACCAGGAACGAACTAGACCGTACAAGTATTATGAAATTGAATGGTCGCGAATGTAAATTACCGATATAAGGCAAATTTGGTATAGTGGCGCACTCTGCTCATATAGAACGATTACAGTAGAAAGATTAATTGTATGACAAATAATATATATTTAACAATATCAGAGAGAGACTGGATCGACTTTTACACTTAGTCTCTTGCACTGTTTCGTAGTACCTTGTCTATGATAGCACATATTGCTATTACCGAAATAAGACCCACCCGAACCTCGCAATCACGTTTCAACCATGCTTTATTTAAAGCCAGCATAAATACTTTGACAATACGTCTATGTAATCTATTCACTCAATTATAAGTTCATGAAATAATTACACGAGTAGCTTATTCAGTATGCCTGAGATGTAAAATGGATTTTTATGTGGGTAATAAGAAATTATTGCACATGTCTAACAGTTATCAATTGCGAGGATTAATTGTGGGTATTCTATTATTAAATAAATGTAGAATTTCATAAGACGCAGTTGACGATATAAAATTATCAGAATGCTTATTGAATTCTCCATTTAATCGTTGGTAATCTTGTGATATAAGGAAATCAGTTTGCGGATTCAATCGTTCAGCATTTATTAAATTCTCCGTCTATCGCGCCGGTAGAAAGAATGTAGTGTATGTATATCAGAAATGTGTATAAATAGCTTTCGACAACTCCTAGGATTACTATAATACTGCCGGTGCAGAGGTGAATTTTAATTTATCAACTTCAATTGTGAAAACTTAGGCCAAAACAACAATCTGGAATTGTAAATACAGCGTCACTCCTCTATTGGATAGTCAAATTGTTTTCTTTTTTTATCGTGACTACTGCAATGGGATACAAATGAATATAACAATATACGGTGTATAATGGTGGTGATTACAGTACCGTCAACTCGATAATTGACTTTCGAGGAATAAGAACGAACGCGTCATAAATAATCTTGTTCTATGTCCATTAGAATTATGCAACATCCATACTAATCTAAGCGGTATAGTCGCCTATATATTGCGATTCAGTCTATTAATTTAAACGTCGTGCAGAATCCATTAAATTAAATGAAACGCAAATGTGTATTTCTTGCTTCAAATCATTCTATACTGGTCTTCAACCAACCCTGTATCGAACAATTTGCAATTCGAATGCGAAAGAAAGATCCTGAGCCGTCCAATTTTGCGAATCGGAATATATACTATTTACCGGTTCGACGTGCAAAGAAAAACATAATATATTCGTTCGTATATTATGCTCGATAGTTTCAATTGCGCCGTAGGTACGCTACACACCTGTGAATACAATATACACCTATCTACAACAAAATTCTATTCAATAATGTAATTCCGCTATGAGACTTGCATTTTCTGCAGCCTTTCACAAGATGGCATCTCAATATTCTTAGCTTTCATGAACAAGTCTTGATCACCGAAGTTCCGCGCTTTCCACATCATGCCATCCCCTTGAACAGAAAACACAAGATCGTGATATTTAAATGCACAGTCCGGCCAGGGCAATGTCCCGGCACAAAAATCACACAAACACGGAATACATACGATAACTTTTCTCCCTATAACACGCATGATGCAAATTATTCATGTACTCCTCTTCCACGGAATGTTCTAGCCTACGTAAACTGCCTGTATACTCGGTGTGAAAGTTCTCTTTCACATAGTATGGCACTTTGAATCCTTGGGTTGTTCGTAAGACAGAGTATTTGCTGCACAAAGAAAGTTTCTCTCGATGCACAATCCAGAATCCAAGGTTAAAGCAATCCTCGTACAACTCAGAGGGAAATCTTTGTATACTCACGCATTTGAGTGCAAACTATATACAGGATCTGATATAAAGAAGCTGCTCATCATACTTATCAACACAATTAAGAGAATAGGTGACATTTGAAGGAGTGCAGTGAATCTATTTGCCTGCTGCAATGAGAAATAAGCACCATTTCATATCCGTAGCGAAATTTATGAATCATTCTGAGCAATAGTTTGCTCTTCCAGCATACCTGGGTGTGAGCATGCTGAGCCTGAGCATCTTGCTGCCTTGTCCATCTACCACCGGCTCTTCTCATATAAAACTCCTGTTGAGGAAATCCACCCCCAAAGAACATATTGAATAGCTCTTCAGCCGTGACATCAGCTGTAAATAATGGTTATATATAGCCGGAGACTAACCGAGTAAGCAGAAAATCATTTGCAAAATGCATTCTATACCTTCAAAACCCCTTGAATAATTAAAGTGAGTATGGCTTTGGTGAGTATGCGAGCTCTGCATTCTTTCTTGCTCAGGCCCATACAAATCATATTGTTTCCTTTTTTCTACATCAGTCAGGATTGCAACAGCATTTCCAATAGCTATGTATAAATAGGTGATATTAAATAACTGAATGTGCTCCAATTACATGCAGCTGTAACAAGTTTAATAGTGATGCAAGTGTTACAAAACAATTCCCTACCTTTAAAGGCTTCTGCAGCCCCAGGTGCTTTGTTTTTGTCTGGATGTAACTGAAGCGCTAACTTTTTATAAGCCTTCTTGACATCACTATCTGTTGCCTCCTTGCTTACACCCAGGATTTCATAATAATCCTTACATTTTTTAATCCTGTAAGTTGATTAATCTTGGATAAGGCTACACGATCCATTAAAGATGAAGATATACTATTAAAAATTCTGTAACATATACCGTTTAACATGGTCTAGCTGTTCCTTGGAATAATCAGTGGAAGTTTGGGTATGTGTTGTCTCTTTTGCTGCTGTTTGTCTTTTCCTAACAGTGGGTTCTGGTTCAGCCTTCTGATTTTGCATAGAAAGCACTTCTATCTTTGCATATATATCTGGGAATACACAGAATACAGAATTGCAGAGTTTGGTGGGAGCCCTTGGTTCAACAAAATAAATGAAAATACACGATGATCAACTTGGACAGATACTGTGTATGCTTACAAGTCGATATAGAGATAACAGATACAATTATGGGCTTGTGCAAAGCATTCTGCCTAGAAAAATAGATTAAAGATTTATGCAATACTGAGTATGATATGAACTGATAAATTATGAGCAAACATTCATTCGTTGACGTACTATTTGCCTTTCATAAAGTAAATCTTGCATAAACAGTAGTGAATAGCCTGGTGAAGAGGAAGGTAAATTTTCGGAGTATAGGAAGAAAGGCTATAAGATCCATCAGTAGTGGACAACAACTGACAATTGATTAATCCATCAGCAACGAACACTGACGTGGATTTCCTTCGCGCATACCTTCAGCTGTGGTTGTGGGGTAGAGTTTCTGTGCTTTACGAAGGAATTTCTTGGCCTCCTCGTACTTCTTCTCACGGATGTACCGCTCGGCAAAATCCATGCAGCGCTCCGCTTCATCCTTATTGCTATCCATCGTTTCCACACGAAACTCTTACCACACTCTCTTCTAACGCAATGACAGGGCAGAACGGTAAATAAATTCAATCACTCGACCGATCCTCCACCATAGTAATTTAATAAGTTACGTCATGAACTCAGTGCGCGGAGGAGAGAAGTGGTGGTCTACTCCACTGTCAAATGCATTCCAACCTGGGAATTTCACTCCAGCGACCTCTTGCAACGAAATGTCTGCATCATCTAGATTCCAATTTATTTATCTATCAGTGGTCGATGACAGCAGAAAACCACGTGATTGAGTTCAAGACGATCAGAACGCGTCACAGGCTACGTCAAATGCACGTGCCCGACATTGGGAAATATAATTGACTCATTAACAGCACGACAAGGCACCTGTGAAAGGAATTGATAACTATTGTGCATTATATAAATATTCTTAAACTAATTAATGGCTTTACATGTATGTACCTGCCTGCGCCTTTGCCTTTGCATTACTTGTAGAGACAGAACTACAAATACCTCAACAGCAGACCCTTAAGTTCATTGATTTAGGCCAAGTTATTGAAATACTGTGTTTTTCCAATTGATTGCTGTGAATATCGAAGTGGCAGAAAAATTGAATGTCGCAGCATTCCTGGAACACTTGTGGCGACGACTTCTATCAATTGCTCTGCTGACAGTGGCTCTTCGTTACATCCAAGTGTTCCTTATGAAAAAGAAATATGTGGGTCTTTGGCTATGGCTCTCTCATATGGAAAGCAGATTTTCCATATGAGAAAATCCTGATCGGTTATATTAAAGGATATGCAAGACGTTTCTACCAGAAGAGCACCGATCACAGAGGAGTGCCAAGCAGAGTAGGCATCATTTAAATTATCCGAAACGCATTCTATCACATTTTGACTGAGATCTCATCAACAATTAATATATTTAGACTTTTAGTTCATTCTTAATAATTATGTTTCAGCCTGGTCGTGTTGTCACATTACTATCGTCCGAAAACTCTGATAACGAGGTATGGGGAGTAGCATACAAAATATCATCAAAGAATATAGATAATGTTGTTAGTCACTTAGATTATAGGGAGAAAGGTGGTTACAAGAGAAAGAGCGTTCTCTTTTATCCCCATGCTATACTAGATGGGAAAGATCCCAATTCTTTAAAGCTCTCCCACAGGGAAGAGAATGGCCAATCAGTGAAACCGACACTAGTGAAAATAGCTGATGGGGACATTAGTCCATTTTATATTACAATTTACATAGGCACCGAAGACAACCCCAACTATGCTGGTGCCGAGGATATAAGTACCATAGCAAAACACATATTAGTTTCTCATGGTCCAAGTGGCTCAAACATAGAGTATCTCTATAATTTGGCTTCTGCCATGAGGACAATTGCACCTGGCGTGCATGACGAACATTTATACCAGTTAGAAGCTGCTGTTAGAAAGCTGGATGAGGCAAACTTTAGTAAAAAATCAAATGGGGTCGAATGTTCGAGTAGATAACAAGTATTACCATGCAAATTACAAAGTATTGTGATAAATGTGATAAAGGTGGAGCCATATTTATGTATTTATTCACACATGTTCCAAATGAGGAATGGTCCGTGCACGATTTGCATCAGTCAAGAAAAGTATATCTAAGTTATACATGCGCTCAGAATAAATCTGATTGAAAAATTAAAACCTGTTGATTACTATATTTATAAACATTGCGTTTGTTGCCGTGGGAAATGCAGCGTCAGCATCATTATAAGACGTAAGATTATTTTCCGCAGTGGACTAGAGTGTGTCAGATCATGAATTTATTATAATTGTATTAATTAATTACATTATATATGCGTATATCTATAGCTAGATGCACGTCAGTCGAGAGAAAGAGCGAGGGTTCGTCGAGTCAGGATGTTATATATCGCCCTAGGAAAAGTAAAAGGCGCGAATTTGAGATACTTGAACGAGAGAACTACTTCTCGGCACGCATGAGCCATAAGCGTGCGTCGACGCGAAATCACCAGCTGAACGAGCCGCCATGGCCGCCATGTTTTATTGTTAGGAGTACTGTCAAACCGAGTGGTTCGTCCGCGGTCTCTATTTCCTCTCTTGATCGGCGAGCAAGACACACCGGGCCAAGATTGGGTGATTCATTAACGTGAAAGCGTTTCGGACGCATCCGGGTAAGCTACTTCTCTTCCGACTTCATCACTCATTCAGAAAATTTAATCGCGAATTTTCCTGGTATATCTGGACCCAACAAAATGGTGGAAGACCGAAAGAAGGACTAGTTCCAAGTAGGCTCACTACTCACTGTGGACTCCTACACGGCAATATTTGCTGGTCGTTTCTTCATTACTCATGCATTCGAGGATTTGCAACGATAGGATTACCGAAATCAGTTTCCTCCTTCTCGGACACTTTCTCACCGACATGCTCAATGAGGCAATCGTGTAATTCCGTTACGATGTTGTAAGAGAATAGCAAGGATTTTCGTACTTTCTATGCGCGAATACATAATATTTGACCTTAGCTTCCGTGCTATCAGCCTGGCTCGATGACATTACAGAATGATTAGAAAACCCGTGACGTATATTCACACAGAAAACAAAACGACTGTCCCGGATTTGGAAATTTGGAGCTTGAGTTTCATTATGAATGTGTCTCTGTTTACTTATGCCTGGTATACTTTCTCGTGGCTGAAGGAGTTCAATTTGATTGTTGAATGGTCTATTCAAGAATTTCCGTGAATGGCCCATTCTTACGATATCATTGGAAAACACAGCTATTTGCTTTTACAAAGTTCGCCACTCGGAATGCTTTGTTTTGTTGTGGGGACGTAAGGTAACACATAAAGAGTGGCCACCGATGAGAAGAATCTTTTGTGTACTTTGAATTTTAACGCATGTTGAAGGTGTGTGCTTGTTTTCCATTCGACCGAGCCTTATCAACGCGATACCCAAGATAAAGGAGCATTTTGCGTGCTCTCGTAATTCAATAAATTGCGCCGCGGTATTTAATCACGGCCTTTGCGAATATCTTTCGTTGTTCATTTCGCAAATTGATAATTAATTGTTAAGTCACACGCGGCCGATGCTTGCTTACCAGTTTCTCCAAAATTGATCGCTTATCGACGATGACGACATGCTTTCTGTTGTAAATACTTTGGGTTGCGCGAAATAAACACAAAACTCGAAGACCTTGATAAATAGGTGGTCAACAGACGCATGAAGTTTGCAGTGCAAGCGAGTATAATTGTGTCTTGCGAACAGGGGAGTCGTGAATAAGAATAAACTCAAGGTCAGAACTTTGGAATTGCTGTCACTCGAAGGAAAGAGAAAAAAAACGTGTCGAGTGATAAATATTTAGTCACAAACAATATTAACTTATTTATTGATGGTCGATTGCTTGGAGGATATGATAAGTAGGGTGGGCGATGTGTTTACAAAGCGTATATCTATCTCATTGTTATTAATTGTACTCCGAATAATCTTTGTAATCGCTCTCTTCTGGGCTTGACTCAATCTCTAGTTTGCAGAGATGTGCTCAGTCAAACTTTGGACTTTGCGTAAGCATTGTCTTTTTGGGACAACGCTAGGGAATCGTACTAATCATCCAAACAACTACTTTCGTGCTGTTCCCCATGATTACACTGATGAGCATTCAGTGGTGGCAGAAAGTAGCATGTTACAAGTACATAAGAGGAATCATCCGAATCATGCCCTCGTCCCGTCTAGCCTACCCAAATTCGACCAAAGCACTGCGATTTCAGCTGTGCGGCCCGATGCGATGTGTTGAACAAGACGAATGAACAGCAGGCAATCAGGCATTCCATAAACCATAAACAGTAGGAAAGTTGTGTACGTGGGGCTGGTTGGAGTGTGTGCGCGTGTGTACAGATCGAAGCCAGAGGCCGTTCACACAGAGAACTTCGTGAATTTCCGCAGTGGATCGTGGAAACTCGGTTGGGTAGACTCGTCATGCGTGACGATTTGGAAAGGGGGTTGCGGTGCGCGGGGAGAGTGGGTCGCGGCCGTGCTCGTAAGAGGCAAAGGCGAGTTTCGTCAGACAGTCAGGCTAGTCAGAAACGCGGAGTACGCGTATACGCGTTGTGCTCCTCCCAGGAGCTCTTGCTTCTTCGCAAGAGTCGTCTTACGTAAAAAAGTGGCCTCTATAGGCATCGCGGTGATTTAGTTCAGTGATCTCAACTCCGAAAGCGTCGTAGTGTAAGAATAAATCGGGCACTCGCCCGACTTCGCATAAATAAGCTGTCCTGCCAACAAGATCTTCCCGCCAAAGTAACTGACCGCTAAAGTAACGAGCCTTACATTCCTCGGTTCGTTACTCTCCTTTGTGCTTCCTTCCATCTAATGTCAAGAGTACAATTTCTACCCTCGCAAAGTCTTCGTCGGTACCTTCCCTTCAAATTTTATAATCTCTGGAGAATACCTCTTTCTTGAAACGGCGAGATCTCTTGGATGATGCTACTCTTGCTCAGATGACAGGCTCGCTCGCAGGTCACGAGTCCTCCCCTTTACAGAGAACTCGGACAGTGAGTGGCCAAAGTGACTCTCTCGGAAAAAGTTGACATCCGAAATCAAGGTAAGATGGAAATCATTCTTGATCGTGATAGTGCTGCCATTACCTTCTTGTTACATATGAAATCTCGGATTCTTAAACATCGTTGATCATTAAAACATTCGCAAACTTTAACTCCTTGGTTCAGTCAAGGACTCCTTCGGACTCGACGCGACTCGACTCGACACGACTCGAATCTTCGATCTCTGTAGCCTCTGTAGCTCGAAGACGCCAGCTGATATACCAAGGGAATATGAGTCATAAGAGCCTGAGCCTTTGTGGGTTAGTCATTCGAGGAATTCTATGGGGTCACATGACGTCCCCAAATAGGACGTATACTGACATCGTACAGTAACGTTAGTTGAGGGGAAATTTTCGGGTGAAAGTGGTGGATAATATAAACAGTAGTGGTTTAGACATCTAATGCGTAGGGGAAAAATTCTAACAGGCCAGTAATCTGTACAAACAAAGAAAAACATCCGGGATATAATGGCTTATAGAGATCAATGATACGGTAATGGCCTGATAATCGATCATTCGAGTAAGTTCGAGATGTTGTGGCAGATAAAATTTGGGGGTGGGGGACGGAGGGCTCGTAAACAGTCTGCTGCTTTTCTGACGTAAATACTTTAAAATACTTGTCGCGCATACGTGACTCTGAGCATACACATTGGACGACGCGATTGTGAAGAGAGGTTCGTCCTCGAATTTTATTAACATACGTCTTACATAAGCAGTAACAAATAAAGTAAAGTTTTCTTAACGATTGTCATTAAATACAGGCATAATGGCAGGAGATGCAGAGACATTGGGTACAATCAAATCGCGAGATCATCCCCAATTTTGACAGCCAGTTGCATCAGCCGTTTCCGATAACATTACCCCATTCATTGTGCTGCTTCCTTTGCCTGTCGCCGATATAGGCGAGTCAGCTAGCTTTACACGAAGCCCTCGGCATCTCATGTTTCCCCTTTGTTCACTTCTTCTGTCATTGTCCTCGGTGGAAAGGAAAGTCGGCAATGGCAGAGAGCGGGGATGCATCGTCTTAGTGGCACACTGTTGGTCCCTTGGTCAACTTACTCTCTGGAGTTGGTTTTTTGAAGTTCGACCTGAGTATCTCCTTTTACCTCTACCCTGTACATTTATATTCTTCAGTTTCAACGTATCAGTCTTCTACCAAATTGTCGACTGCGCTTATTTAGAGTTAAAGTCCCGAAAAGTATCATGTATTCGTGCTCGCGTCTTGAATTATCAGTAAAAATAATGGTGCGTTATTACGACAACTCCTTGTACATGACCGATTATATTATTATTATAGGATATTTGTATAACAGAGATTAGGCAACTTGAATATATAAGTGTTGGCAGTTTCGTTTCTGTCCATAGCAGGGTAAAGAAAAGAAAGCGGGTGACGAATGCACCTACGTGACCCGAATCATGCGGGCCTCTGCGCTTTTAATTCGGACCTTGACACCCCCAAGAAACATTTTCCTCTCTGTTTTTGACCTCTATTAGGCTTGGCTGCCGAGTGAAACAGCGTCTTTGAGTAATTTGAATAACCAACAAGATACTTTTGGCAAAGGAGAATAAAATTCTTTTATTATAGTCGGTTTCGTGTCATAGTTTTTCGGAAAAAGCGAAATCCAAACTTAAATAGTTTGGTTATTGTCGATGATTGGAGCACTGCACAGGGCAGACCGAGTGCCGGCTATTGGAACGAGAAGCTTTTGGTACATTCTGAGAAAGAGCTTTCAAATCTGACACGAAGACCAGCACGTACGCACGTTTTCCATTCAAGATCTGGACCGATGAAACATAGCATTAACTCGACCCCGAAATAGTCGCATACTTCAGAAATAGCCTCGATGTAGATACAACTCGTTGTTACGTTTCTATTTTTGCACTGCGTAATTGACTATTAGCGTAATCGCAGACCTCGCTTCATGAGTCATTGAATAGTTTAGAACTTATTGGCAGCAGTGACGTTTAGGGGCAACATTTTTTTTGTTTATTAACTGTGGTATAATGCAATCATAGTTGCGTAACCAGATTATGGCACTCTACGGAATTAGTGTAGGTGGTCATGCTTGTAGGTGATTTCCAAGTAGCAAAGGCCTTCAAGTTGAGTGTATTTTTTTGCCATTGCCGAAGGCCATCTGAGTGAGTAATTGACGTTCCCCCGAGTCCTTGTAATGTTGTGAACAGGCGTACCTTCTCAAAAAACAAACAGTGTGTCGTAAGGTGTTTACTACAGAGTTACGAACTCGATCCTGATTATTTTTATATCGTGATCTAGCGCGACCGATGCGGCAAGTGTCGTGAATTCCTTTTATCGCCGGGTGCAGTTTACTTTTTAATGCCTGGTTTATGAGAGACAGCAATTGGATGATAGATTTGTCTTGCTTGCCCCGAACTTTTTTAAGATTCGCTACATTCCATATGACTTGTTTATTGTTGCAGATACAAGGCTAGCCAGCTGCGCCATTCTTGTTGTGTGACAGAAACTCACCAGCCAGACTACGTGCCTCTGGTGTCACATTATATTTACATCATTGCTGTAGTTAGCTGTTGGTCACACATCGCAGGAATGGACTCATCGGGCTTGCCTGTACCGGATGCAATCCACCCACTACTCGAACAGTTGCAAGAAGCTTTAGTTCTTGAAGTAAAATACCAACCGAAGCTTCAGTTATCTAGTACAGCACAGGTAAGGTCTCGGCTTGAGAGATCGAGAGAGAATTGAGCGACTGAGAAGAATCATTCACTGAGTTCATTTGCATTTCTTTTAGAATGACGAGATCACTATCGGAGCTCGAGATGGATCGGCCCACGTTTTACGATGCTTAAAAGTGTGGTACGATCTACCATCGGATGTACTCTTCATTGCCATAAATCTGATGGACCGTTTTTTGACCAAAATGAAAGCGAGGCCGAAACACATGGCCTGCATAAGCGTATCGGCCTTTCATATTGCCGCTGTCCAAATGGCCCAGTCATTAGACGCCGATCACTTAGTCTCAATTTCTCAGTGCAAGTGTACCGGCGGTGATCTTAAGCGTATGTCCGATGTGATTCGAAATAAACTCGAATGGGCGCCGGGCACACAGCCTGTCACGTCTTTAACGTTTCTTCGACTATTCAACGCAATGTTCCACGCCGTCGCATCGCACTATGGTCTCGGAGATGTATACGCCAGCATTGTTTCGGTGAGTAACTCTATCCTACTGCTGCTTTCCCCCTGGCTTTGCCCGTACATAGCGTGCTACATGACGCCCCTTACCATTTACAGGAATCTGAGCTTCTTTTGAGACTGGAAATGGTTGCTTGCGATGGAAATTGCGCCAATTTGAGGTCGTCGGAAGTAGCCCTAGTTTTATTATGCACGTATTTGGACAGCGCGGTGAACAGGCTGAAATCCAATGCAGAAAATAACTTGTCCTCCTCTCCCATTCCTGGACCATCAACGTTGCCTTCTTCTATCACTCCAGCACATCAAATTCTCACCCTTATTGAATTCGCAGTGCAACTTCAGAAGATCTGCAAGGTAAGAAATTACGAACCTGTACCGAAAAGCTATGTCAATCATGAGATTTCTTCATATGAAACCACTACTACCCTTTTCCTGTAGATTCCAGATGCAAGTTTCTTCTCGACACACGAAGCCGTAGGCGCTATCTTGAGTAAGTACAACGCTCAGGAGCAAACACCTCACAGACAAAGACTGATTTGGAGATTGTCCTCCCGGACGGCGCGCCTTTTACGTCCTACCGACAAGTTTACGTCCGTTCTACCTGTTATTGCTGAACATGCTCCAGTTCCTTCGCCAAGTAAAATTAGGTATGAGTCAATCTTTTCTTGTCACTCGTTTTGTTCCATCAAATAAATATGAACACTATACCAACATGATTGGGTCGTTTCTTTTCAGGAAAAATCGCAAATTTTCTCGGCGTCATGGAAACAAACGGCGTTAAGCAGCAGTTCACGAGTCTTACGGTAAGTCTTAAGTCTTTAAGCAGTCTTTAAAAGACTTTTTGCAAACTAACAGTCCAGCAATTAATTATCATAAAGAGAACAATTGCTTAATAACCACAGTATTTGTTGATTATTGATGTTCACTTAATACGTGTTTAAGGTGCTGTACTGGGAAGATGGTGTTGAACAGTCATCGCAGGCTAAGGGTAACAGTTGGCTACAGTTAGCAGATCGAAGTTTGGCTAGAAAGTACAAATATCGATTCGCACGTCATACGGCTACATGCCGAATATTTTTTTTATATCGTAAGCAGAAAAGAAAAAGCAAAAAAATGTAAGTTTTCTTCCTCTTAATGCATCATTCTCAGCTCACAATTTAATCGCATCGCTTAGATATGCAGGAGATGCATTAACCCGCATCGTTTAATTATCCCCTAAGTTTTATAAGAAAGGACAAGAATTCCTAATTTACGTTGCAAAGTTGCTGATCCTCCCGATTAATAAGAGACGGGTTTGCCGCAGCAAGGGTCGTTCTCTGAATAGCAATACACCGCGTTTAGGAATACTAAAGTAAGTGTGATACAATGTTCATTGTAACTAATACAATTACAAATTGATTTACCATCGCTGAGAAAGTTATATATATATATATCCACGCGTCTGTATCAACGAGATGCGTTAAATCTGAGATATAGGTAAAACGAGAAGTATGGGTGATTGAGAAGTTTTCAGAATAGACAAAAAATATTTAAAAATGATAGGAAAAATTTATTATAAAAGAAGGAAAACCGAATAAAATCTCTATTAGGACGGTGGAGTGATTAAATGACTTCATTGAATTATTAACCAAAAACGCCATAACTGTTTGATGTTTCGTCGCGAAAACATAAACGAAGTACACTTTAAAGAATGTATGTAACGTGTAAAAAAAAGCTATCAATGAATGTAAATAATGTTATATCGGAGGGATGGGCGGGGGAGTGAGTCTACAGTATGCCAGCGCTCTGTCGTAAATTTTATTAAACGTCGTTTCAAGACTCTTGACCCTTTGCACCTAACTTTAGTCAATCCATTCTTCGGGATTAGTTAGCCTTCTGAAGCTTCAGGAAAATTCTGTCTAGTTTTTGACATTCCTTGCATAGAGTCGGCAATGTCTGATCAATTGCAAATGTTCTTGGTACAAATTTAATGATTTTTTTAATGATTTAATTTCTTCAGCAAAGGGTTAGGAGCGACGGTCTGAATAACTTGAAAAGAACTTTATGAAAGATACCGAATGCTGGTGTTTGAACAGAAAAATGAAGAAACAACTGTCTGCTGTGAAAGTATAATTACGCGTAAAACTCTCAACTTAAGGAAACTTAGTATTATAGATTATTATATATAAGGATACCATTCTCAGATTCATCATTTGTGATAGCATTTTCTACGAGAAAGATTCTTAAAGAACTTATTATGAATCTGCAGGCATCTTCTTGAGCATTTTTAAGAGTAAACGAATGTCGAGTAATCATTTGTATACATGTATTTATTATTGAGTTCTCGAACGCATCGTCGCACATCTTCGATGTCCTGCTACGCGCTGAATTTATTCATCATTATCATGATGGCTTGACAAAAAAACGTGTAAAAGTGAAACGAAAAAAAATACTCTGCAAGAAGTCTACGTGATTTGTATGCGACATAATTCTCATCCTAGTAAGTGTAATAAGTCCAAGCGAGGAGGAATGATGTGAGAGAGCAGGCATTTAGCAATGCCTGCTCGTATCTTTATTTTGTAAAGAATGCCTAGCTCTTTAACTGTACATGTACATATGTAGACATAGCCGTCGTATAACAGGTATACCGCACGAGGAAAAAGTGTGCCACACGGGAGCACTCACATCGAAGTAATCACTTCTGTCATGTTATTTGTTAGCCAGTTTACGCTAGTCACGAGTCGTACCAATCGCCTTTCTCTCGCCTCTCTTATTACTATTTTTCGACTTACCGAAGAGAGAAGAAGTTTCTCTTCCCTCATTGTGAGTTGCATTTTGCGCTGGACTTGCTTCGGGCACACGTAGAATTACGAATTTCTCTCGGTGTACGTAGAGTAAAATCGAGCCCTTTGAAGAATCATCAATCAGGATTCTCCTTCCTTGGAAGGGAACTTGCGAGCATGAGGATTAGGAAGTCATGTAATGCCTATATTAAATAAAATCACATATCACACAGGGTAATGCTGGTGCTGTGAAGCAATTGTCTAACAATCTATCTGATATGTGTCTACGTACACATGCTTGGAGGCTCCTTTTGTTCCACGTGCGACACAGATGATTACATTTTGATAAATCATCTTCGACTTTCCTCTTATCCTCATTCTTGGTCGGTATTAATCTGTAACTGTCAATTAATGTTATTCTGTCGGAAATGGGGGGGGAGCAGGGCCTCTAAATACATTGTCGAATCTCTGATTGTCGACATGCTTCATTCAACGGAGTGCAATGAAACAAAGTGTTACTGAAGTAATGTTCTAAATGATTAGAAGTCTTGCATGTGTGATTAATCGTTCGTTCATATGTCTCGGCGTTATACGATCGATTCGCAGCACTTCAGTATCGCATCTCGCACGACAAATAAGCAGTCTTCATCCCAAAAGATTGAACTTACAAATCTTTGTCGTTGAACATCACTTTAGTGAGTGTATAGCGGTCGTTTTATATTCGGCTCCCCGGAATCTCGAGTTTCCTGTTTTCCAAGTGACTTGGTGCGATAATTATCTCTTGCCGTGCACATATAGATAAAGAGGCATTTATTATTGCTATTAAGGTAAGAGCCACACTGTGGAATGCAATTGTACCGAGGAACTCGGGATCCCGGTAGGAAGACCGGGAGTATCGCGGTAGTACTACGACACCGATGTAAGAGTCCTGTAAGCACACGGGGAACTTACATATATTCCGTTTGCCCGACAGTAGTACCACGGAGAACAATGTGTGGCTGTGGGCAAACTGGCATCGGATAGAATACGTTATTTTGTAAATGTGCCGATAGCACATACAGTAATACATTCACCACCTAAACGAGTCAGCTTTCTCTCGTCATCGTGGTGACAAACTCGCGCATTCAATGTTCTCGTGGTATTTCTCCGGCGATATAGAAACAAGGGACTAAAAATGATAATCACAGGCTGATGAGAGTCCTTTGAAAGGAGGAACCATATAATTTATTGTATTTAAAGAAACTGGAACGTCTTGACCCATGTGTACAATGATGTTACTGCTCTGAAGATTGAATTTGTAATACGCAAATCCATTTATAATAAAAAGGAAGATTATTTATAATGAAGCTCGGCCCTTTTCCCCACTATCATCCATGCAGCGTGCTTGAATAATTTATACGATCAACAGTCTTCCAATCGAGTCGATACAAAAATTTAGATTTTTCATAAAAATTAAAGAGGTACGCACCGTTTGGAAGTGCCGCCATCCGCAACGCGCATAAAGCAGATGGCGGTATTTCGTGTAATGCGATATGTATATACTGGTATATACAAATGAAGGAGACTACGCTATTCCTCTACTGGCCTAGCTCCTTAGCTTGCTCTCTCTCACTCTAGCTTATTGTAGTAGTACATATGTATGTACATACATGTATATCAGTTAGAATTGAAGAAACTCCGCATTGTCGGTAAGATTGAGAGTGACTTTAAAATGGTATTGGGGTTCCAAAACCTGAGAACGCAGGTCCATCCAGATTTCCAAATGCTTGTTCGGTCTATTTGGTAGTACCTCGTCTGTGGTGTTGTGTTATTCAAAGGATAAAGTGACGTAGGTATATACGGTATATAGTAGCCGCGGTAGAGTCGCCATCGTCGCCATTTTGCACAAGGTAGAGTGCAGGGGCTCCTGCGTGTATCGCGCAATTAATCCCTACATTGTTTAATAAATATAATAGAGATCCTTGAAATAGTGCGTCGTACAGACGCTAATCATGGCAGAATACTTGGCATCGATTTTTGGAACCGAAAAAGACAAGTGAGTAACGCGGCTCGCAACGCTAACCATACATGTCTGACGCTTCTTTCGATGTTACTGATTTTTGAAATGGTTTAGAGTCAACTGTTCCTTTTACTTCAAAATTGGAGCATGCCGGCATGGCGATCGATGCTCGCGTATTCATAACAAGCCAACTTTCAGCCAGGTAAGCCATCCTTTCCCAATCTACTGTATTTGTTTTCCTTGAAGACTTGCTCAACCGACTGAACGGTGTTGTGCATTTCCATTGCAGACGTGTTTGCTCCAAAATCTCTATGTGAACCCCCAGAATTCTGCTAAGAGTGCAGATGGATCGCATTGTAAGTTTGAACCGTTATTTGGAGGCAGATTAGAGTGCTATATTATGGATGATTGAAGCATATACATACTGTTTCAGTGGTGGCCAATGTATCTGATGAGGAGATGCAGGAGCACTACGATAACTTCTTTGAAGATGTCTTTGTGGAATGTGAGGATAAGTACGGTGAGATTGAGGAAATGAATGTGTGTGACAATCTTGGCGACCACCTGGTTGGAAATGTATACATAAAGTTCAGAAGAGAAGAAGATGCGGAGAGAGCGGTGAATGACTTGAACAACAGATGGTTTGGGGGAAGACCAGTGTATGCTGAACTTTCTCCCGTAACAGACTTCAGAGAAGCGTGTTGCCGCCAATACGAAATGGGGTAAGGGTAAAGCACTATAGCTTTTTCCGCTATAGATCTTAATATTTAAGGATGTAGCCTTTAAAGTTTGATGTTTAAGAATGCATGACAGTGTAGGTCAATTGGATCGTTCCAGGGAATGCACACGCTCAGGATTCTGTAATTTCATGCACCTAAAACCAATCTCGAGGGAATTGCGACGCTACTTATACAGTCGGAAGAAAGGTGGAAAGGGCCGATCTAGATCGCGATCCAGATCACGCGGTCGTGACCGTAAACGCAGATCCCGCTCACGCGACAGAAGATCTAGATCGAAGGATCGTCGAAAAGGAAGAGATGATAAAGGTAGAGATGGTCGATCGGGAAGATACTGAGCTTGGTCATTTCTCAATTGTGTCCTCTCTCTCCTTGACGAGTTGTAATTTTTTTTTCTCTTTTGACGTCACGCCTTCAGTCACACCGACTTATTGTGCAGTCTAAAATCATCGTATTTGTAACGACGTGTAAGATATTTTCTTTACAACATCGAAAGATTTACCTTGTGAACAGGAGTCTCTTGATCGCAACAGCCGAAGGTATATAAGGACAGAAAGGCTTTTACCTAGTTACTAGTATAAAGTCAATAATAAACAGAATGAGTTTGTATCTCCGCGTTTTTGACCGACAACTTAGTCGCTGTTGTCATTTCCGATACTGCACTATCCTCCGTTCGTTGCCCAAAGTACACCAACGATCAGCCGATACTTTGATTAAGTTTTATGAACATATAAAGCAAACAAGGAACATTTTACATGTATAATGATTAAAATAAAATCGGAGTACAAAAAGGACACTGCCTTCCAAGATTGAGACACACTTCGTACAAGACAATCGATATATTTCCTGGTATATCTCCGTTACAGTGCAATTCGATGAGGTGACGGTACCAGCGCGTACAAAAGTAATATTAAACTGGCAAGTTTTGATAAGCTTCTATTTCTCCGAAGGCGTTAAAAATTCTACAAAGACATGAAGTTACTCTTCACAGGCATACAGTATCATCAATTGTAGGCCGGCTCGTATTACAGGCTTCGACAAACTCGTGTCAATGTTGTACATTATATTAAAAATCGGAACTGTTCTCTCGAATTTTACGACAGCCGATGTGAGAAACCCTTATGGAATATAGGCGATGAAAACGTTTACTGAAACATTAAAAGAATTAATGGACGAGACACGTTAAACAACAACCAGCAAAGGCCAATTTGAGAATGCTAATTCGACACAGTACAAATTGAGAGTCGCACTAGAGAGAAGGCGCCCCGTGGAAGGCACTTGAGCGAAAGTGCTGCTTCGCAATTTCCATTGTAATGGGCAATCGAATTACAGTTGCAAGAGGTATAGATACGACTGTAAAGGAAACATTTTATGAAAGAATATACTTTACAGGGCTTAAATAAATTATCATCCAAATTTCGTACTATAAATTACGTTAGGAATAGAGTTACTACATAGATCGAATCGTAGGTATGTATACGTATGTATGTCAACGTCGTAGCTGCATGTATAAAATTGTGATATGCGAATATTAATGAATAACGATGTATGGGATGCACGCAGTCGCCATTTAATACAATTGATATTAAATCTATCTATAAACTATTGCTTCTTACTTCGAAGTGAGACGAATTTTCAACAAGTTTTTTTTGTTCGTTTAACATTACATGAACGACGTAAGGATGTTCGCGTCAATGCGTGTGCATACATCACAATGGTTTCGTGAATATCACGGAAAAAGAGATATATATATATGTATATATACAGACATATATATCGCAAATACGTCCCTTTCTGTAAGTTTTGCTTCCTTTTGATCGTAGAACGCTTTCAACGACTAATCGAACGGGCAATACCTCGACAGAGTTTAGTAGCGCTAGTGGGTGGTTTCTATCTATAAACGTATCGTCATATTCGTGTGGACACCAAACTATGATACACATTAGACGCGCGCTTCCTTTCACAGCATTTTCTTTCCTTCCTCTCGCGCGGCCAGTATCAGTCACCGCTCGCCAGTGTAAAAGTACATTAAAATGGTACAATTGAATCCGACGGAAAAAGATGTGTCTCGTAGTTTATTCTCATCAGAATTTCTCCAAAATATACTGTATACAATATTTTACTTTACTTATAAATATATACAGTTGTTGTGTCACGAGAGCAGCGCACTAAATATCAATGAATCGGACATGAGATTGAGCAGTGCGCGACAGTCGACAGTCTACCCTTGCACGTCTTCAAAAGATACACTGACTGATTAGTGTAAGTTTCTGATCTCTGCAATTATGCGGTAGTATGTATAATTCTCTTGGTGTGTCTTCCGGTTTACTTCGCGTCTAAGCACGGAGGTATTAACCCAGTAATTAATTCTTGCTTTCCTTAAGATAATTAACAGCTCCAGTAATGTCCCGCCCGCATCACTTGTTGTATCGTGAAAATATTTACACTGTTTAGATTAATAATTAATGATTACGATACTCATAATAGGGTTTAATAGGATAGGAGATCATTGTTTAGGGGGGCTAATCGGCGTAAACAATGAATTGTTGGTTGTCCACGTCCGCAACTTCCACTTGTACGAACTGGGGCTGCTGCAGTTGAATCTGTTGTACTTGTCTTCCAATTGCGTTACGCGATCTGTAATATAAAGGGATAGTAGTTGATTATGAGAGACATTCTCCAGTATAAAATCACGTCGAGTGATGAGCAAGCTGGTGTCACTTACTTAGCCTTGGCATGAGTGAGAATGTGAGATTTCAAGTTCGTCGATTGCGCGAATTTCTTGCTGCACCCATCGAATGGGCAAACGTACGGTCTATCGCCTGTGTGAATTCTGACATGGGTGCGCAAGTTGAAGTCCAAACTAAACCTCTTGCCACATCCCTCGAAGGTGCATTGGAACGGTTTCTCGCCCGTATGGACCAGCTGGTGCCTCTTCAGTTTCGAACTTTCCACGAAGGCTTTGCCGCACTCTGCGCAAACGTGCACTCTCGGCCCGTGCGTGTGCAGGTGTTTACGCATCGCGCTATTATCCCGGAACATTTTTGTGCAGCCCTTATGCGGGCAGGCAATCGTGCGTTCTACACCGTCTAGAACCGGCGGCTTGCGCACTTTCAGTTTGTGTCCGGGCCTAGCAAACTCCGCCAGTTGCTTTGGATCCGAAAGGTCCAGACCTGGCATACCATCCGAAACGGAGCTTCCGGAGTGATTGAATTTGGCATTGGATTTGCCAGTCATGTATTCTGTGTAGTCTGGATCAGGCTCTGGATTTGAGCCTTCATCTGGAACATCCACCACGTGAGGAGCTAATAGGACACTCCCTTTAACAACAACAGACAAGCAGTCCCAAACAAAAGCTATTGGATCGTTCCGTCTATGAAATTTTCAGACTTACATAATTTTTCTCCATACAACAACGTCGATCACAGATTCCTTATTATTATACCATTAAAGATATTAACATTTGAAGTCTTAAACAGGCACGATCATGCGAGAAAGAGAATGCCTGAAGAAAATCGACCGACGTTGTCGTATCATTTAGCGTAACACTCAATGTAATAGTGGCATATTTATTTAATTTTAATAAGATTGCAAAGTCTGTTGAAGTAGCAAATATTATCCATTCTGCAAGAACATTTCAATAATTGGCGCGTTAGTGTCACAGTTGACCCATGTACTTTGTTGAATGATCAACTCTTTTACTTTTACCAGAAAACTGGCACTCATGGAATTAATATGTCAAAAACACACAAAATCAATAAATGCGCCAACTATTATCATTGCAACAGTGATGGAGTGTTACTAGGTTCGGGTAACGCTTAAAATTCAAAGCAATCATAGCGAAGCGGACCTTCGATCGCAAAAGAAATATGGATTTTACATGTGTGACGTCACAAGACGCAGAGCATAGTTCGTGTGGGAAAAGGGCAGGGTAAGAAATGTCTGTTCTCGATGAAAATGTCAATTGGGGGGTAGGGTGTGTGTGTGTGTTTCAAGGGGGGGGGGGGGGGGGGGCGAGAATACTCGAGTGAAAGAAGGGCCGAAACGAAATGATGGAATGCATATCTAGGATAGAAGGAAAGAGAGGAGATAGGATAACGCCTAGAAGTGAAGTGCGGGAGGCGGTTGAGCTTTGTCCCGCGGCGTGCCGTGAGTTGAGCTCCCGTTCCGCCATTGCCCTCGCTCGGTTGAAGCAGATCCACGTAAAAGAAGCCATTTTCAAAATATGGCTGCCCCCTGGCAGCATAATGGCGTTCCTTCGATCAAAACAAACAACGCAGACTGTCAATGAAATCGGCGGCAGAAAGGAATTGGGAAAAGCGGCCGGTTTCGTCGGCGATCGCAGGTAAAAACGGCCCCGTATTGATTCGACTCGACCGGAAGTGCGTACCCGCCGGTGTGCGTGGAGATTCACGATGCAATGAAGGCTCTTTGTCGATCGTTTCCGAAATGCGCTCCGCTTCGCGTGGCTGCCGAGATCAGGCATACGGGGATGTCTCGTTTAATGAGGATAGCCCTGCAGGCCAGAGACTTACCGTCGTCGGTGCCGGACGCCCACATCGTCACCGAGAACTCGCCCTCCAGGGTCTTGATTTGCACTTGCTTCTGCTCCCACTTTCTGGCCTTCGTCTCCGAACCCATCTCCCCGAAGATCGTGTGATCGGACGATCGGAATCTCGATGCTCCAGTCTTCCTGGCCTTCTTGGCACCCTTCCTCGATGGCCCGGGGCTTGACTCGACATAAATGTCGTTCTCTGGTACCGGGATTTGGTCGTACACGCTGAGAGGATCGCCGCCAACGATTTCCTCTTGCGTCTGTAGAATGATTTCCTCGCGTCCTGGCTCTGGAAGTGGCTGGAGTGCGATCATCGGCTGACCATCGTCCCCCTCGATCGTCGTCTCCACAGTCTCGCAAGGTATTTCCACCGGTATCGTCTCGATTTCGACCTCCTGGATATCAGGTTGAATCTCCACTTCGGTTATTATGTCCGAGGACGCCATATTAATCTCCGCTGACGCCATGTTACTAATCAAAATGGCTGGCCACGGGACCACGGATTCTCGCGGGACAAGTGGGGTGGTAAGATCTAGCAGTCACGTGATCCTACCACCACCACTGCCGTCATCCTCTCCCTCTCCTCTCCTTTCCTCTCCCCAACATGCCGCTTCCAATCCACCAACCAGTCCCGTCCCACCATCGCCAGCAGCCCTTTTCTTGCCCCTTACCGACATCTACTGGCACACTTCTCTTCACTTCAAACTATTCCCCTCAGCCATCTAGTTTTCCAACAAGTAATTACGTTACTGGTAAACTTATCGGCAGGAACCCCTAAGATCTAAGAACGACGAACATGGCAGCCCCGAGTGTTTGATATCGGACTGTGTTGGACAATGACAAACTACTACATGTGAATTATTGCCGTCTACCTTCATTAATTCTAACATTTCACTCTCCACAGCCCTCTTATTTCGGTTTTTGCGTGGACAGGTGTTGACCAGCATTTCTGAGAACAGCAGGACGAAGATTCATCACATCGGAACGATTAGTTATTTGTCGTTTTTACAATGGATTTGTCGAAAGTTTCCAATGAGAAGAAGCTCTACCTGTGCAAGTGGTACTTTAAGGGTATGCAGCATCTATTTAATACTGTATATGTGCGTGCTGTACAACTATAGTGACTAAGATATTTTTTCCAATCTTGTTATAGCTGGCTTTGCCTTACTGCCGTTCCTCTGGGTTGTGAATGCTATATGGTTTGCAAGAGAAGCATTTGGGGTACCATTTTACGAGGAACAACAACAGATTAAGAGATGTAAGTTAATTCTACAATCTGTGCAATGCACAGATGATAGATTATAACACAACTTATAAGCACACAAGATATTTGTTGGGAGGAAGACTTGGAATGCACATCCTCAATGATTTTTTCAGATGTAATATTCTCTGCTATTGGCGCAGCCATATGGACAGCTGCCCTTTTGCTGTGGATCATATTGTTCCAAACACAACGTGCAGCTTGGGGAGAGTTTGCAGATTCTATTAGTTTTATCATTCCTGCTGGTATTCCTTAACACTGACATGCGACAAGGAGCAATCCGCTGTGAGAACTACTTTCTCTATTCATATAATTATCATTGTTTATTATGGTAAAAAATATATTTATTCCAGTGCGCTTAAAAGTCTCAAGTAAATAATAACATACAATATTTTTATAAGCGACCGCGAAATGCGATCAATTTGTACATTTGATAAGATACGGAATCACTGAAACCAGATCACTCATGCGATACGTCGCCGTTGTCGATAGACCTGAATGTCTCGGTAGACTAATCTTGACAACAGCTAGAAATACAAGATATAAGTGAGCATTGTAACAAGGGAACATGGCATAGAAAGTCTTACCAAGAGTGCCAATAAATCCGCTAGCATGAGCATATAAAAAACATTATGCCAGCCACCCCAACGTGAGACAAGCCCAGCAAGAAGTGGGCCGACAGCTGCACCAATGCTTCCTGTTCCATCAATGATTGCGGTCACTGTAGCTAAAGCCTTCGAGTTGTCTCCAAGACTTGGGTGGGTTCCTAACTCAGCGGAGACGGCGGTCGTTATAAGGGCATACGGTCCATTCACTAATAGTCCAGCTATTAGCAGTAATACTACATTGGCTCCGAGACTCATGCTTCCAGCGTAATCGTATACGAATAACTAAAGGAAACAGTGTTTAGTGAGAATTGAAAGTGGAGCAGCTTGAATCTAAATTAGGATACATACTGCAGGTATAGCACCAGCGAGCATAACAGCACACGTGAGTGCACTCATTCCACTATAGTCGGAGAGTACACCCGCTGCAATTGCTCCAGCAATACCACCAACATCAAATAAAGTTGAGATATCTGCACTCAATGTTGCGCTATACGTAGCTAAAAATAAAAGAGCAGGGTGAAACCCTTGGAAATGCGATCCTCGAATAAAGTTTTCAATTATTGACAAATGTACTAACTCGAAGCTGCTATGTATAGTGGTAACCAGTAGAGGAATGTGTAGCTGACAAGTTTCGCAAAAAAGAGCGAAAGGGAGTATTCTATTACACCCGGTATAGTAATTGCCCCTAGGAAGCCCACAGCATTCCCTCTGTGCCCATCGTGTAAGCGCCTCTGACCCGACAGTATTGGACTAGTTTCCGATCTCGAGTTGCTCGGATCCTTGCAAAGAAATATGATTATAAGTTAATTCGGCAAACAGACACCAACCAAGCATGCACATCGTCAAAACTTCAAAGCAAACTGGTGGATGCAACTGATTACCAACAATGTTAATTTACTCGAAACAAAAGTTAACTACTGCATGGGATATTAGCATGCACTTACATCAGCAGCCACTTGTTCACGGTAGACACAGCGATAGATGAGACGCTAGGTACAGCAAACGGGTTATTATTTAGTGAGTGTATGACAAGTGCATGGGGTACGTATATAAAGAAGAATCTCTCTAATAAATAAATGGAACCACCAAATAATTGAGGGAATATTCATATGCCTATCATATGTAGATTAGGCTCACTACCAAATCAAAATGTTTATCTGTTAAGTGCTGTATAAGTGGAAAGTGATTAATTACAATTCTATAAACATATGGCAGTAATTGAATTCAAAGACATGCTTGCAATAGAAATAAGGCACGAGATACACTCGACACAACGCCGAGACAGTAAACCATGTTTGCGATTACGTATTTAATTACGTGTTATCAAGGTCAACTAAACATGGCAGTGTACATGCTAATAATCAAAGGAAAGAGATATTGTAGAAAATAGTTGTTGTTACTTACATCCTCGGCGGAGCTATGAAAATCATCGTACGACACACTGTCTTCGTCTGAACTGTGGGTAGCATCGACTTTTCTATAGCCAGGGGGGCAAGGTGGAACGCAACCTATGTCCATAGGATTTGGTACTAAGAAAAGAAAAATGAGAAATCCTACAAAGCCCATTACTGCTCCAGGTACCATAAAACTCAAGCCCCAGTCAGACTCAACAAATTCGGCTGCTATTAAGGTTCCTAATATATTCCCCAAGGAAGTATGAGAATTCCATACGCCAAAGATGAGACCACGCTTTCTTCTTCCAAACCAATTTCCTACAGTTGTAACTACGCCCGGCCAACCAGTTGTTTGAAAGACACCTCCAAGTGCCTATATAATATTGAAGAAAGGTTTTTTCATTATTCTAACGATCTATAGATGGTTCAGAGCAATAGAAACTATACTTGCCTGGACTAAGACAAAATACCACAAGCTGTGTATGTTATATGGCCTTGCTATACCAAATAAGTAACATGATATTCCAGAAGCTAACATGCCAAAAGCAAGGAAATATCGTAAATTAATTCGTTCTGCTATGAAGCCACTATATAAACACACAAAATTCTTATTAAAATACACATGAAACAATTATTGCCATACTTAAATTTGCTCCAATGTTACCTGAGGAACATGGCTGCTGCATATGCAAACAGAAAGGCAGAATCTAACATGCCTAGTAATGCAGGCGCATCGGGTGTATCTAAAAGAGAAATTTGGGAATTATGGCCACAGAATAGCGATGCAAAATTTGTTGGTAAATATAGCGAATTGCAATTTACCAAATGGTGCCCAGTCACACCAGGTATCTCTGTTAGAGTCATTGATGAACACATTGGGTGGTGGTGATAAACTGCTACAATTTAGGCTTAGCGCATTTTTCACCACAGATATAGGTTTTCTAGTCATATGGTAGCAAGTATATGCTAAGTATGTGAGTCCTAGGATCCCACCTTGATGCCACGCCATTCTGTTTACTCTCCGATGAAAGCAACATCTGGATGAAATGTAATCTATAACTCTGAGGCCCCATGGTTGATCTCTAATCATCTTTCCTCTAAGTGATCTCCTTTATCAATGATCACTAATCACAAAATTATTGCACTAATATGTTCCCTTGATAAGCTTCAATGTAAAATAAAAGATAATTTAGAGTGGTACACATTCAGTTTGCCTAAATGTCATCCTTCCTTCATTAATTCACAGCACACTGTGTCTCCATTAATTCTATACGAGCATAGTTGATATTAATAAATGCACTGCTCGGGGAGATCTTTTTCACCACAATCGGACGACAATGGAACACAGATTATACTTGCACGATACTGATCGTGTCAGCGTAAGTTTGTCGCGTATTCCAGTCGGAGGTCGAATGATATTTTCAACAGATTTTACATATCAATTCGATTTTCACTGTGAGTCTTTGCACGATGGTTTAGCTTGTCACCGACTGTCACGATGCATCCTCCTCCAGCGGACGCAATGTTATTTGAGACAGATTGCGATAAACTCGACGAGTGAGTAATCATAACCTGGGGAGAAAGGAGCAACTTCCATAGTTAAATGTGCACTTTTGAGTAGAATTACGACATTTTCATATCAGTTCTACGTACTATCTAAGAAACAGCCCATTTAACAAATTTACTTGCTCCCAACTTACAAGTATACGATAGCATTGCAAAGTATGACCCCAAGTGGAATGTTTACTATCTCTTAACACAAGGACCACGAGAAGAGACAATGCAAGGAAACATGTGAGGGATATGTACAGATAGATAGATATGAATGCGTATAGGTATACAGCTCTTTATGAGCCACACAGCGACATGCCACGGCGTCCTTGCTGTTTTGCTGTGAGCTTGTGCGTGTCAGTGTGTGCTAAACGGAAGAAAATGTGTGCAATTTGCTCCAATATGAACTGTGATCTGCGGAACTTGTAATTGCGTGTATGCTACAGCCTGATTGTGAGAGGTTCGTGCATTCAGCGTCCATTTACGATTCTTTTATCTAATTTGTCACATGTTTTCTCACAATCATGGCAATGAAATGTGGCAAATCAGAAAAAGCAGCGGCAGTGGATGATTTGGAGGCGATGCACCAGTGGTATCCTCAGATGATACTTGTTTCTCAGTCTCCGGTCACATGGCACGGTTTTCTAAATGTCTCCGGTACATCAGAATCCGGAGATGCGCATCGGTTTAAGTTGAAATTGAAGCTGCCAAATTATCCATCCCTTCGCGATGTCCAGCTTTATTTCGGCGAGAAAGTCACTTGTTTGTGTACAGGGGAATTCAAGCAACGAGTAACAGTGTTGACACAAAGTTCATTGAAAGTTTCAACATTTTTAAGGCAACTGCAGTCATTAATCGTACGTTTGTCCTATTGCATTTTCATCACAATCCCTTCAGCGGGATCGGTTTCAATTGTTTCGTTTATGAGTAGGGCAGCGTTCTTGATGGTGAGTGCATTCATGGCACTAGCAATGAGGTGATCGATGATAGTGTAATAAGTATGTTGCAAGAATTGCAGGATGCATTTGATGTTCCATCTGTGAGTTTCTTCAAAATTCATATACATGATTACTGTAGTAAAGATGTAATAATAATTCTTGCTTGTATTGCCAAAGAAAGTTAGAATGCTCTCTGATGATAACATGGGTACTATAAAGCTCACTTTTAATGATGTCTCGCTTCAACTTGAAAGATCAAAAGATAAGGATTCCCCTTGGCGGGTTGTTCATTCTGATTTGCCTACGATAGCAGGTCTTGCTCCTTTTGAGATAAATGTCTCCTCATTGAGTCTTGCCAGGAGCAAGTTTGAGCAACAAGTAGAAAGGCTTGCAAAAACCTGGGAAAGTCTAAGGGAGATTGATAAGTAGGTTCATTGATCAATAAATGTAGAACATATGATTAACGCAATGGAATTCAATGTTAAAATCTTTCTCAGGCATTGTTATATTATCGACCCACCAGAACCAAAACCTTGGCATTTATATAGAAGAATTTTTCTGTCACCCTCATTGTTTATGCTAATCAAAATTGACCCTTTGAATCCTGCTGATTTACCAGAAATTAAGTTTCTAGGTAGTCAAGTTGAGGTAGAAGCGAAAAAGGACATTGTCTTTAACAACATTCATGTAAGATATAGCAATCAATTGAATTGATTCATCATTGATTACTGATATCGACTTTAGTGCCATTTCTTTCAGAATTGGGATTCAAACTCTAATGTATTGATGAATTTAATGATGCTATTAAATATATATGAGTTCCCTCGGAAACAGTTGGATAATACAAGTAGTCATGATAAGAGTGCACTGGTCACTGATGACAAATGCTGCATTTGCTTTTCTTTAGAGATAGATGGGCAAAACTTCCCAGATAAAATTTGTAATAATGAGAAGTGTATGACTCATTTCCACACATCTTGCCTTTTGCAAGTAGGTCCTGTTATAATTGCAGCCAGTATTGTCCAAAGTTGTGCAATATGAGTTTTCATTATTACTTGTTTTATTTTAGTGGTTGCAAGCTGTCCCTGGGAATCACTGTGCATTCAATCAGGTTCATGGCTCTTGTCCACTTTGTGGAGAGAGTATATCTTGCCCTATAGATTAAGCATTAATGATAAATGCAACATGTATTGATTAGGGGTAAAGAAATATGATTATTGATAAGACTGAAGGGTGTTAGTACATTATTGAAAAATATGGATGTTCTTATAGCCAAGTTTTGTAGTCCATTGTTTCAGAGATTCATTAAACTCTTCTGTACCACAAATTAAAATCAATGTTGGGTGCGCTAATGATGTCCGAAGTATTTTGGAAACAGATTCTTCATGTAATCGCCCATATTTGATATCAATTCCATGATAATTTACAATTTCATCTAGACGAAATACATTGTTAGAAGAATCCATGTGTATGTTATAAGCTTTTTGAATCATACATACCAGAAGGCTGCGAAATATGTATTGTACATTTAAAGTTCCAATAGTCGGACAAACTTTGAAGTTCATTTCTTAAAGGAATTTCCCTCAATTTTTGAAATCCTGCGATCAAGTGTATTCTTGTCTCTTCGAAGTCATCGGCGGTGATAGCTTTGGCAATAGGATAATGTGCCGCGATACCCGATCCTATACTAAACATAAAAACTGCCCGAAAACTGAAACCAATTAAAAATTGTAGCAAAAATGAATTTGACAATAAATTTATAAAGTATCAAATTTTGCCATAATTCACACCTATTTCGCTTATAATGGAAATCTCCATAGGGCCCCCTCATACTAATTCTCTCTCCAATGTTTGTGTTTTGCAAATGAAACGAGAATTTTCCATTTTGATAAAGTTTGACTAGAAAGGTGATACTTTTTTTCGACCACGAAATCGGTGTAAAAGGCCGTGTTAATCCCCACGCATGCAAGATCACATGTTGTCCGGGATCTATATGTATAGTACCATCTTCCTCTCCTTCTCTTTCTACAAATGATAAGTCCTTCATTTGGACGCTGGTACATTATCGCTATTATTTCTTGTACGCAAATGTGGTATTCATTGGGAATATTTATGAGAATATTATTGGCATTCTTTATCGCCACTCACGAATATCAACGCAAATAATTATTTAGCACTTGCATCATACCTTCTTCCTTCAAAGTGACTAGAATGTAATTTTTAACAATCTCAGCTATACTAACAACGTTAAAGTTTCTGTACGCTATTGGGGATAAAACATTTTTCTGCTTCTTTTCTTTGATATTCTGCTTCTTCCTTCGTCTGTACTCTTCAAGGAGTTTCCTCTGAATATCAAAAATGCATGGATCGCAAGCATTGTGGCAACAATCTTCGTCCGTGGGTGTTGCTGGTTGGCTGTCCCCTATCTCGTTCTCGCTATCGGAATACATTCTTAAGTGCGCTTGCAGAATTCCTCATACATCTCTGTAACATAATATCTCTAATCAATGCGGAAAGGAAAATCAATTCTTCTGCTTTTCCCTCTATCCATACTGAGTCATACCAAAAGTAAACGGACCCTGATCATCACCTCTATTTTGCAAATACGGTTACTAATTGCAAAGTAAATATAATGAGGTAAGCTGACACGTGGGTCGACCGGTTAATAGTCGGGTTAACACACTTATTTCTAGCAGCTTATAATTACTTGCTATTCAGTCATTCGCGCATTCATTTCAAGCTTATCTTTCGGTGCAGCGCTATTGGGAAGAACAGCTGTTTTCCGTCAATATGCCAGCTGACAATGGTGAAGAGTGGAGTGACACACTGAGCCACACACAAAGAAAGCAATATTCTTCAGGATGACAATGACGCGCAACCAACTTCCGTAGAGGATCATTATATCCAAATTCGAAAATACCCAGACCATTAAGCGCGGCATCAAGTTGTCGCAACGATGCAAAGTTATTATCGGTTAATTGCGCTCGCTCGGGCATGACGTAGCCGCGAGCTGAAAGAAGCGTAGGATGGTGTACACAAAGAGTCAAATTGTATCGGTGGCCGAGATATGACGAAGCACAGAATGGTTATCGTCCGTATCTACGCTATGTTGTGAGTCAAGTCGAATCCTCCTCAAATGTCACACAATTGCTGTAAATTCCACTTTATTTCCAACAACGGCGTAACCCTCTGAGACAACCAGCTTTTCCGAGGAAAAGGAATGGAGAACAGATTTCGAGGATGGAGACGATACGCTTCGGTACAACCACCTATAATGGTGCTACTTTTCGCTCAATCTCTATCAGGTATTTAAATGGCTCACCGCGCAAAATATTCATTATACAACTTGGCCTTTTAATACATCCTACTTACATATTTGAAACCCACTGTCTCCATTTAGCAATTACATTTTGTCATATGATTAAGCACTGTGCTTATATAATTTAGTTATTTACAGGCACAATCCTTACTGATCTTATAGTGTATAGAACTTGCATTGTCACTATGGGGATAAATGAGACGGAATGTTCATTATTGCATAGGAACAGTAGTGATCCAGAAGCCCTGAAAATCGATGCGCAAGTGCAGCCACAAGCTAGCTTAATTCTAATGAGTAAATCCTTTGTGGAGACTATTTTTCCAGCAGTTCTTTCTCTTTTTCTGGGGCCATGGAGTGACAAATATGGCAGGAGGCCGCTTATACTCTCAGGATATATTGGTACTGTTAATTATTCAGCCTAGGTACTGTTAGTACCTTGAATATTAAATGATTGTGTGAATTATAGGAATATCCCTAACATACGTCATTCTCTCTATAATGAGCAATTGGAATATTAGTCCATGGCTCTTACTCCTGGCCTATATTCCATCCGCACTTTCTGGTGGTTTTTGTATATTGATTTTGGCTTGCATCTGTTATATTGCTGACATAACAGATAGTAATAATAGGGCCAAGCAGTTAGTTTTGTTGGATGCCCTAATTTATCTTGGAGTATTATTGGGCATATATGTAGGACCCCTTTTATTTAATGCATTTGGCTATGCAGTTGTATTTATTATTTCAACTATATCATGTATACTGGCATTAGTCTATGTGTACTACTGTGTTCCAGAAACTATCGACAATATGAATATTGTATGTAACTTCTTAATTTTTCTATCAAAAGTTTATTATCCTTTGTTTGCACTTTACCAAATATATATGTGTTTTTTAGAGGACGTTGGGTAGTCTGTTTGATGTAAGTCTTGTGAAAGACATGCTTAGTACCTGTACTAGAAAAAGAAATGGCTTCGATAGATGTATTGTTTGGTGCTGTATGTCTAGTTTGACTATATTGGTGATAAATCTGCAAGGGGAATCTACTATCGGATATCTATTTGCCAGTGCTAGGCTTGGATGGGATGTTAGCGCTTATTCCATCTACATGGCAACCAGTCTTATACTATCAATAACTGCTACTACACTCGTAGTGACTATTTTTAAAAAGAATTCAGGTCTGCGTTGAATCTGATCTTTGGCATAGATATGGAATTGGACTCGTATCGTGTGTTCTGTATACAATCAATATCTGTATCCAGGTTTATCTGATGGAATGATTGCTTTACTCTCTGTATTGTCTTCTCTATCTGGTGCTCTTACAAAAGCTTTTGCATGGCAAGCATGGCACATGTATTTCGCTGTTACGTTAGGAATGTTCGGGGGTGTAGCTAGTCCTACCATTCGAGCTATATTATCGAAGGCAGTACCTTCCGAAGACGCCGGTAAGAAATATTTGTTTTTATCTTTTCCTCCTGAGATATATACCAGATGCTACATTAAATATATTTCTAGGGAAAGTATTCTCTTTGGCTACGTCTATTGAGACATTGACTCCATTTGGTGCAGCATCTTTATTCGCTATGGTTTATTCGTCTTCCATGCCGCCACTTTATCCCAGTCCCGTTTGGCTGGTTTGTTCGGTACTTTTTGCCGCAGTTATTTTACTTTTGATAATTATCCAAGTGCTGAGTAAGACATCCGAGAGTATGGATTCGAGACCACTTATACAAGACAGTATATAAGCATAAATATTATTTTTTTTTCACAACAATAATGATCTTTTGCGAAGGAGATCGAAATACACGTGGTATGTACCTGGTCACAAAATTGGTGCTGAAGTTACAGAACTGCAGGAATTATCTGTGATTTGCGAAATGGTGAGCAAAATGCACGCACCAAGATCTGTGATTTTTTAGTTCTTCAAGCATCCTCTAATTGGTTTGTATGCATCAAAGCATACTGGTCAATGTATATTACATTATATATTTTTATAACAATGAATAGCATACAACGTACTTTATACGTGAACAAATGCATTTTAATCACATTATTATAACGGCAAGCGGATTGTAAGCTTATGAAGTTATTAATTAAATTTTATATAATAAAAGAACCTTGATTATATTTTTTTGTACAGAATAACGTCTCAGTCGAGGTTGATTACTTCTAGATTCCCGTAACCCCGATTATATAAGGAAACGAGCTCAGGAAAAGCTGGTGTGCTAGAAAGGTACTCATGGTCACCGTGTTGATTGAATATTGATTTAGAATGTTTTAATATATATATTTAATCATGGGTGAATATTTGTAGCATCCGAGTAAAATAGCACGCTCTTTGCGAAAGGTTTACCGTTCATCGTAATAATCAATATGATCGCCGGAAGTGTACTTCCCCTCTTTCAAAACCGTGACCAAACGATTGACCGTTTGATCGCAAGTTAGATACGTCTTCTTCTCTCTCATTTCATTGAATTGCGCCTTTGTCTGTTCATCTCCCATTTGATCACAAACCTGGTGGAACATGTCTGTTTCAACTGGGCCAGGAGAGTAGGAAAGAACATTTACCTCTGGATATTCCACTGCAAACACCTGTGGACAAAGAATTAGTTTTATTTTCTTTTTCTCAAGACTCACCACAAAATGTTGCGATTTAGAATATTACCTTGAAATACATTTCCCTTGCAGCTTTAACGGTACAGTAGTATCCTGTTTGCTTACCAGGCTGGATGCCATAAAGCGAGGTGATATTAATGATAGTCTTTTTTACATTCGGCATACCACCGAATATGTTCATAACTACTCCATTCAAAATAATAGGCATAAAGAGATTTAAGTCAAAATAATCATGCCAAATGTTTAAGTCCATCATCTCAGTTGTCTGTTTAGAGAGATCACCCATTGTTCCTACATTATGTATTAATATCATACGATCGAAATCTGCAGATGTCTTCTCTTTTAACGAGCTGGTTATAATTGCTGTAATTGCACAGTCAAAGATAAATCATTCATTTGTTGATAGTCAATTCTTACAGCATTTTGTTATTAATTTACCATGTAATTCCTCCTTCTGTGCTTTGGCTAAGTTGACACTCACAGTGTCAACTACAACATCTGCTGAAATTTTTGCTGCTGTCTCTTTTAATCCAGCCAAATTGGTTGCAAGCAAAAGGACATGTGATCCTTCTTGTAACATTGAACCTAGTGTAATTGCGATTTGGCTGCCAATTCCACGACTGGCACCTGTCACTAGTAAGAAGACTTTTCCGGATGAAATGTCCATGGTTATTTTTTATACAGTGGTAATTTATCTAGTTTTCTTGATGTGCCTCTGTAATAGTTTCAACAGGTATCTCTTCTCTCTGTGCGTCAGTTACAACTTGAAGCACATCAGCTTTCAGCAAATTGACTAACTCATTGGCTGTCAAAGCCTATAATATAAAACACAATAGTGTCAATCCATTGCAAATTGTTAAACAGTTGGAATATTATTCGTACGGCTATTCACTTGTAAATGAGGTGCTATATGGCGAATCAGAGGATTCAAAGCCAACTCAGCTTCCTCTTCTGTTTCGATACTATGCCCAGATTTAATTAGGCGTGCAATACAATCTTCCTTTGCAGAAGATAACGAGGTGACAAGATCTTTTTTGGAAGTGCCACCTTGTAAATTCTTAAGTCTGGAATCTGTTAAGCACAGACAAACTTATATAGCACAGGTTCTTAAGTCTCAAACTTTAAACAAGATATCTGTAGAAAGCTGCTTTGCAACCACCATGTTTCATTTGATACAAGATATTGCGCAAGAATAAAGCAGTTTTCACAAAACCAGATTATGCTACATGATAGACGAATGTAAATCAAGAACAACAATATGTTAAGGAATCCTTGTAAATGAACAATATTAAGACAAGGCAGAACTTATTGAAAATGACGACTATCGGATGAAAATGATCAATCTATGAGTCTAACTCACAAAGTTTCTCCAGATATTCTTCGTGATCAAAGAGCTTCTGTTGCGTTGTGTGATGCTGGACGAAAGAATCTTCGAATGAATCTGAGGTCCTATCGCTCAAGGTTATCGATGTGTCAATCCCACGCCATGGATCGAACGTTTCTGTCTTCATACTTATAGGATTTAGACGTACACCTTCTGTAATGCTGTTGGAACTTCCCCCTCTTTCGCTTGCTCTACGGGAAAAATTCCTTGATTTTATTTCTTATTTATTGCCAAGGTTGTTGGTGCTTGCAGGAGTTGATACTATACATTCACTTGTAATTATTCTGGTTTCATGGTTGAGCAAGTACTCGCACTGGTGTTCGGAGGGAGTAGTTGTCACGTCCGCCCCGCGCCGCGCCACGCCACGCTGTTTTGCCGCGATTGTCAAATTAAACATTTAAAAATAAACTGGTGGATAAGTGGAAGTACGAGTGATATGTTGGATTTAATGGTGAGAGAAAGAAGTCTTTATAAAAATATCGCTTACTTTATTATTATACTGCATATATAAGCACTGGATAATACTATTTATTACAATGCTGAGACACCTCTGTTCAGGCTAAATCAACTTTGCCTAAGATATCGTACTCGGCTTAAATAATTCCTTATAAATTACGAGGGATGCGTGATCGTGAAATGATATTACCTAATATATAATAAATATATACAATGGTATTTAATTGTTAATGATGGTGTGTGATAATATCAAAAGTAATATGATATTCGAAATACCATAGAATGTCGCATTATTAGATATGTGTATGTTAAAATCATAGACGATCATTTTGCGATGCAGGAAACATTTGATTCATAGCTTCAGGAAAGGCAGTCTGTTTGATGATCGCAAGAAATTTGAAATCCTCTCATCTATGGACTCCTGCATATCTTTTATGGAAACATATTGGCTAATTTCATTAGAGAATCCTATATCGCTTTAAAAACTTCTATGACTATATCCCTACAGTATAGTTCGACGACCAAGAAAATACCAATAGTCGTGGTACATCATATATTCCCAATATTTTCGCAGTTAAAAAATGTCTCGAAATTCATAGACAATATAAAGTCTTCCTAATACAGCAACAAATAGTAAAGAGTACACGGCACAATACGCTCGGTACATTGAAATATACATGTAGGTATTCAATTGGACATATGCCCAAGTCTATTACATCCGCGCAGACAACAGCATTTCAGTCAAGTGTATAACGTTTGTGGTGTATGTATACTCTACTCATTCCTTAATATCAATATTAAACCCACCGAGGAACATGTTCTAGTATGATAAGAACGAAACGATTGGCGGTTTCGAACATTTATAGGAATTTCAATCATTAGGACTGATTTTGGTTCCGTATCCGACAGGTGCCTTTCCTATAGGACCTTCCGACCCCTAATCACAGACGGGATGTATGTATATCTACTGTTAAATCCCAACTACCAAACCGTAGATAAAAAAATAAATATACTCCCATCGAAAGTAACGCAATTCAAGTTCCGGCGGAGTTTTAACTTGCCAACATAGAGCATAGTTGCTCTGGCCCTTCATCCTGTACACACACACCCACACCTTTGAGCAAAAGTGCCTTCTACTAAAGTTGGAAGCATCGGAGAAATTATCACGTTGCGCAAAATTGATAATAATATTACTAATATGTTCCACATTCTCCATGTAAAGTCAGTTCACAGTCAAGTTGGGAGAGCTTAATTGTGTAGCTTTGCTGGGCAGTGTATTTTCGTATGTTTTCGTTAAGACACGTTTGGATCCTAAAGTTTTGATCATATACCAATTCTCATTACGCAGCGGACAATCTCATCTAAAGAACATCCTTTCCCAAAAATCAGTTCTCTTATGATCACAGTACTCTTCAAGTTTTTAAAGGTGGAAGCTTCTCATATTTCGATATTAGTTTCGACCACAGCTCACGAAGCTACCAATGTCTATAATGGGTAGTTTATATAAAAGTTGGTTAAAGTACGACCGCTATCAGTGTCATGCTTATTTCCTAAATTGTGATGTGGATATCTTGTGATGTCTCGTACTAAAAAGCTATACGAACACAACAATCCGAATATTGCCATTCCGTAAACTTAAGCGCCTCGGCAACTGTGTCCAGTGTGGTATACACATCTGGTAACGTTTAGTTAATTGATCACTGGTCACGCCATAAAAAAGACATTTGGGAATCATCCGTGTACTTTTTAGAGTTTACTAAAAGCACGAACGTTTGTCTTGTTTGTTGAACGTGTGGGGATTATTCATTTCATCGCGCTGTAAACTGTTACATCGAAGCCGCGGCATTTACATCAAGTAATATATCTCGCGAAATTGGGAAAATATATTATTACGACGTACTTTGTGTAATGCAACTTGGCGACAACGACAGGTTTCCAGGTCCTAATACTAATGATTCTATCGACAAAGAAAAATCACAACCGGCGAGCAGCCAATTATATACTAGTAACAAAAATATGTATAATATTATAATAATAAATTATGCCATGTGTGGCTTCAGGAATTTTTCGACGGCACCCAATTATCGAGAGTGAGAAACGCTCTGGTACGTCCTAGTGTTTTATCGTGCGAACAATTACTATTATCGGCTCTATTCCATTAGGAAGCATGTGAAGGATCTTAAGAATATATTTAATCACCAGAATGATACGAAAATCATGAAATACTGATATAATACGGCATATCGGTTAAGAGTAAGGTTTTGAATAAGGGTGAGCATAAGTAAATCCCGACAATAGGGTGGCCGCTTTCAATCACAGAGGGATTCTAGAGAGTCTAATAATCAATGTTTTATGCACCGTTTGACGGCCGTTCCCAACAACACAGCCATCGACGCCACAGCGACGGTGGTTTTCTACGCCGATATAGCATACTAGCACCTCCCCGTCTTGTGTTAAGGGCACTGACGATTGCCTGGTCAAAGGCTTCTTTAAGATCATGCTGAGTCAATGCTGAAGTTTCTACATAACTTACTGCTCCCAATCTCTGGGCTAGCTGGTGACCTTGGCCAGTTGTAATTGGAGCCTGTCCATACCTTGCTAATTGCAGCATCAGCCTTACATCAGACCTCAAATCACTCTTTGTTCCTACCTGTAATGAAGAATCAAATTATTTTTCTTTGGACTATGTAATGCTTTGGGTAGACATGGGATGTTATCTTACCAAGACAATCGGAGCATCGGGACAATACTTCTTTATTTCATGTATCCAACGTGATGTTACACTATGGTAGGAAGATGGACAAACCAAACTAAAGCAGACTAAGAACACATCCGTTTCCGGGTAACACAGTGATCTCAATGGATCAAAGTCGTCTTGTCCCGCAGTATCACATAACTGCACGTTTACTGGTTGCCCATCTACATTGACCACCACTAGAATAAAAAAGGCAAAAACATGTGTTAATTCTAGAGAATTCTAAATCATTTCCAAGAAAGATAAGAGACCAGCAGATATATCAGATAACTACTTAAGCTTATCTACAATTGATGTCTATATTGGTCTATATTTCACTGAAACGGCCCTTTATTCAACCTCCATCAATTATTAAAGGAACAAAAGTATAATAGGGAAAGCTAGTAAGCAATTTAAGAGAGGCACTGACCAGTATAGTTGTCAAAAGCAGTTGGCACATATTCCCCAGGGAATCCGTTGGTCGAATAAGAAACAACGAGACTGGTCTTGCCGACGGCACCGTCACCTACGAGGACAACTTTGATTCTCCGATCGAGAGCAGCGGTACCGTGCTCCCCATTAGCGCCGTTCGAACTCTGAATGGAACTTTGATTCTGAACTGGATTCTGTTGCTGAATACTGGTGCTCCGTTTCGCCTGCATTTGCATGCTCTGTCCGTCCTTGAGCAGAGGCTTCGTCCAATTGGAGTGGGAGGACGGCGGCATGATTTCGCTTTTGATTTTCCCACAACCGCGGGCTTTCATGCGTGCCTCTCCTCCGAATAGCGTCTGCGTTCCTATATCCCGAATCCCGTGTGTCTCGCTATCTCGATTCCTGCGGGAATCGCAGTCGCGCTTCCCTGCCTGCCTATATAGACTCGAATCCGAAATACGAGTACGCGAGTGGGCATATGATTAACCTGTACCCCGAGGAGGAGTCGCTTTTATCGCCCCAGTTCCCGCACCAGACTCATTCTCTTCTTGTTGCCCCTGCCCCTGCTTTGCTTCGAATTGCTTCGAATTGCTCCGACTAAACTTCGGAGCGCCTTGCCAATTTGGCCTTCACGGGATATTTCACACTCAATAATGTACTCCGACAGGTATTGCGCTCATCATTCCGTTTAGCAGGAAACTGTGGGTTTAATAGGCCCGTGCAGGCTCGTGGGCTGTCAGACTGGTGGGTGCTGGTGGGTGCCACAAGTGGCAACTGGCAAGGTAGTCAGCAACAGAGAGTGACAGACAGGTTGGGGATACGGGTAGGAGGCTCGGGGGGCCGTGGACCGAGACTATTCAAGGTACAAACACCGCGAGGAATCCCTTGATTCACGATTTACGATTCACGGTGCATAGGGAATAGGGATTGCACTGGACTGCACCAACACCCACGAGCACCGAGCACCGAACACTAAGCCAACGTATATATCTCGCTCTTCTTCACTCTCCACTCTTGTCTCGATTCCTTCGGCCACAGTATTTCCCGACTTGCTCCCAACACCCAACAGACACGAGCCCCGAGCTCCCCAAGTGGTCCTGAGTGGTCCTGAGCACCGACAGCAAAAAGAAGAAAAGCCCATCCACCTGCCGCGTCGCGGAGCCACCTGTTATTAGAAGCCCCTATACACTGAGTGTAACTGCATGCAGGTAGGTACACGCCATGACTCTCATCGAGGATCGAGCGCTGCGCCTCCAGCCTTGGCCTCCTCGCCTCGCGCTATCTTCCAAATAGAGCGGCACTCTGAAATTACTATTTATGCTCTACATGTCCATGTAGTAAATCTCTCACACAGATATCCTACTATTGTTTATTATCCGACTAAATTCTCCGAAAACTAGAAAGGAAACATCCAACAAATTGGAGTGGCCTAATTGTTTATTTGCGCTCTCGCTCTTCTAATTGCGAGGCTATGGAAGATTGAAGTTATAAAGTCTATATATTACTTGCGCTGATTTACACTAGTTGAATACTTATTCAAGTAGAAGCATACGATCAGGTGGGACGGCATGTGTTGTCCCTCCTCTCTGCTCCTTAACCCGTAGTTGTTCATGTGCATGATATTGTATTTCTTCGTTTTACTTCATGCAACTTGTCTTCTCACTTTCTCGCTCTTGGCAACGATTGTCCTCCACCGACCGCAGCCACGAGCCAGACGGACTCACTCGTCAACTGACCCAGGCATGCGTTCATGCGTTCCACCAGCTGTTCCTCTTGGGAAGCAGCGTGCAGGCGTGACGTGTACACGTCGCTGTCATAACAAGTGTCTCAAGTTTCCCCTTTTGTTTCCGATTACTCTTTCAGAGTTGTCACCCAGCTGTTGACTTCGACAGAAGAGCTCCATTCGGCTTCATTCGCTCTCCAGGCGTTCTTTTAGCGCTCCCCGCACTTTTTGAACTTCTGTTCATGCATCGATTCGCAATACTCGATTATTCTTCATTCGATTTATTATATATATATGTGTAAACATACATTTTGGATAAGTCTGGGAAAGTAATGCAATTGTGTAACAGGCTGACACTTGTCTTATTTTCTAGCACAGCAGTATTCTCTAGCTGGTAGCGTCGCGGAGAACTTTTGTTTTTTGAGAATTCTGGAGGAAATAGAAGTGATCAGCAACCTCATTCAGTATCACGACATACAACAGGTTCATATATATATATATTTAATTTACGTACAATAGTATAATGTATCCCCGAATTTAATGTCATTAATTTTTAATAAGCAAGACTTATTTTCGAATCTCAAACATATACGCATATATTTCCGAGATCCATATTTTTTTTTCAAATGGAACGATGAAACCTGCTTTTTTTGCATAGGTAGAAAGAAACCGAGACGAGAAGTTTAAGAATCATAGAAATGAAAAAGGTATCAAGAAAGCATTGTGATTATTAATTGAATTAATTAAATTCAATGCGAGAATAATGTCTAAGTTCGCAGCTGTAGAAGTAGTCGCAGGGATGGATCGGGCGACATCGAGCACCCGCGGCATGAAAAATTTGCGGGAAAAGAATGGGATACGTTAACAAAGGCTTTGTTTACTTGGTCTTTTTTCCCTCGAGTTGCTCAGAGGAAAAACAATATCTCTCGACTATAGTGTCAATCGTCTGTTTCGTTAAATAGGTAATGTAACAGCATATATAAAATAGTTTGGCGTAAAGTAGAAAGCGTGGTGGTGCAATAGAAAATGCATCATACTGTTTCCGTAGAAAACTATCAAGCGAGCACCTTTCAAATCGGTTTTCGGTGTTGCATCACATGATCACCCAAATTACTGATCCAAATCATCACCGAGAATCATTTGATTTCAGCAGCAGTTCGTCGAACCGCAAGAATAACCTCAAAGCGTTAACGCTTGAGCATTTCATAGTCAATAATAGTGACAAAATAATAGATTTATACTGAGTTAGAATGACAACCTACAGAATCTCAAGTTTTATACATATTGCGAGGTTTGTGGATTTCCTGACAGTTTTAACGAGTGCGAATTGAGGGAATATAATGGATTAATACATCATAGAAGGAAATGTGTGACCACAGCAAACATGCCACTGAGGAGAGTAATAAAGGTTTCAATTAGACAGAATTTGTCAAGAAAGTATTCCTCTGACACCAGAACTACACAAAAACAGGCCAGTTCCTGGCAATCTTTTTTGAAAAGATGGGAGTGGTCCTTGCCTGTTGGTGTTGGAGTATCAATATTGGGTGTCCTGCAATGGAGACATCTTAGAAAGTATCCATATCCCCCTGAAACTACTGATAGGGCTACAGGAATTAATGACTTTATGGTACTGACTATTAAACTTGTATCAAGTTACTTTTGTTCTATTCTTATGTTTTACACGCATGTCTTTTTACAGATAACATTCTATTACTATCTGCCCCTAAGAATAGCCAGTAGAATATGCGGGTGGATAGCCAGCGTAGAATTACCAGTTAGATTGAGACCAGTTTTATATGGCTTTTATGCAAGAACCTTCAATGCTAATTTAGATGAGATTGAATCGGACCTATGTGAATTTCCTAGTCTAGTTGATTTCTTTGTACGGCCATTGAAGCCTGATGCCAGACCTATTGATCAAGTCGCCAGCATAGTAAGCGAACTTATAGTGGTGTATTGAACACACAAAAATTTAATAGTATAAAATCTAAAAATGTTAACAGGTTTCCCCATCGGATGGAAGGATCCTCCATGTTGGACCAGTAACATCTTGTCGTGTTGAACAAGTGAAGGGTGTTACTTATAATCTCAGACATTTTCTTGGTGATGTCAGTTCATTCTTGCCTGTTACAAATGAAGGCTTTACAAAGGAGGATGATGAATTGTACATGAAGACTCTTTTAAAAAACCCGGCCAACCAATTGTATCAGATAAGCGTTTATTTAGCACCAGGCGACTATCACAGGTTTCACAGTCCTAGTGATTGGGAAATTGAATTCCGCCGACATTTCCAGGGTATAGCATCTCTGATATCGACATACTTTTATCGGGTACAATTGTCAAATTCTGGGTAGAAATGGTAAAGTACTGATTTATTACAGGCAAGTTATTCAGTGTCAACCCGAGGATAGCCAGACTTTTGCCCAACTTATTTTCATTAAACGAACGTGCTGTGTATGTTGGGAAATGGTCGGGCGGCTTTATGGCTTATACCGCTGTCGGTGCCACGAACGTGGGTTCCATAAAAGTATACTGTGATCAAGATTTACATACGAATACTATAAAATGGCCCCAAAGGAAACATTGGCATGATGCTAATTTAGGCTGTGCTCGAGTTCAAAAGGGTGAACTTTTCGGGGAATTCCGAATGGGCTCGACCATTGTTCTTATCTTCGAAGCTCCGAAAGATTTTAAGTTTTCTGTACAAACTGGACAAGAGATAAAAGTTGGCCAGGGCTTAGTTGGTCATTGTCAATACGATGAAGAAAAGCATGTCGGCCACCGCTCTTTGTGATATTTCCTGCATGAGGTCGTGAACAACTGGACTGTTGTGTGGAGTCTAAAAGATGAGATTACTTCTAGCTAATATTAATGTTTCTCAATATTCGTAATGGGAATGACTTTCGTGACACAGGTCCCGGCGAAATATCCGTCGATTCTCAGTATTTATAATTAGTTAGAGGCTAAGAAGCAGATACCTCTTCAAGTGTATTGTATATGTATCATACATTGAAATCATATTTTTATATCGCGTATCCGAGCTTCCAGGCTCTACGATCAACGAATAAGATTCGGGTTCAACAAGATGAGGAATAGAATACATAAAAAGCCTGGTCTCGATTTGCGGAAGAAAATTTGTTGTCAAATATATTCCTATACCAATGCTATTTTATACATACTGCAATATTTAGAAAGTATTATGTTTGTCGAAATAAAGAGCATTCAACAAACCCGACAATCCCTTGTGACTTCTTATTAGAATTATTCTGAATGGCAGTTCCCGAATAAACTATCGAGCCGCAGAGGTGAACAAAAGTATGACTAAGTCATAATGTTACCTATCTTGATTATGACGCGACAGAGTTCTCTTGTTCTTCCTGCTAGATGTTTGTAAGCCATTTAAGCTCTTTAGAAACCGTACGACATCAGGGTCGACAAACATGTACTCGACGGAGATAAATACTATGTGCCACGGTTTCGGTTTAATACTAACAATTGACACTGTCAATAAATCGAATCGTCATTAGCCTCGAATCAGACCCGAGACAACTTGATTGGGTTCGGGCTCAATTCGCCCTGATATTGATTTATTTAGCGAAAACACTCAGCAGATGATAGTTGTTGCTACCAGACATACGATAGATGATTAGGGTACTCGACAACAATGTTTTTAAAGCTTTGATTATCCCTTATTCAACATTTTGCAGTGACTGATTACGCTCTACCCACAGAGGTCAAGCCACGATACATTCAGTGCTGTTAAATATACGCCATCTTCCGCGCCCCTTACACCTACAATGCACCCTGCTATTAGCTGAAAATGCTTCATTTTTCTTGAGCGCGAAGAGCCAACTAAAGCATAATGAGTTGCTCTTAGCGTACACCATACTTTTGTGAATTACACTGTAGGTGGGCAGATTGCTATACGTACTTGCGTGCACCCTCGTTTCTATATTTAGATTTAATAATAACACATTCGAGCTACTCGGAGAAATATAGCTGAGAGTGGTAGGTGCGTCTTTTCGTTTCAAATTTCATGTTATCGTTAACATTTCATTCTCAACATGCTGGAAATTACCCATAATTTCTCACTGCTCGTACATAGGCGCGAGGGATGACGATGATGCTAATGTATGAGAATCGATCCAGTAATCGATCTGTAGGATGATAAACGAGTTCCTCAATCCCTCTATAAAAATATACAGCGAGCTGCACTTTGACGGTGAATTTTAAGTTGTTTCACCGCGAACTTCAATCGTTTTACTTTAACGAAACTTCAAGCCAACTACGCGAAATACACGGGTCTAATCCATATGGAGTAAATGGAGCCAGGGGGGAGCAGCAGTAGGCAAACTCTCAAAATAAACTAAGCTACCTGATCCAATAAATTGCCGAAGTAAATCGATCAAAAATCTGTCAAAATCGCACAGACAGGGAAACGAATAAATTACGGTACGTTAACACTTTTTCAGAATTGAAATTACCAGCGGTCCGAAATATCAAGGGTAAAGCGATAAAAGATAAAAGAATTTCTTCTGGCTCTGTCTGACGCACATGGCGAGCTAAAGTGATGGTGCGAAGCACCGGTTACCAAAATATTTCGACTGGTTTGATGATAGCGTACTTTTAGGATATATGTATTACCCAGCGATACTATCTTGTTTGGTAAGCTCTTGATCGCATTGACTACTGTTGCTGATAAACGTACGTCAAACAGCTGCCTAAATCAACGAATCTGTAAATCGCATTTTTCTATCGCGCAAAAATCAGTAAATAAAACTAGGATTTCCCTCAAGCGGTCCACCAGAGGAATAAGCGTAATCCTTTCTCTGGTGTTATAAATCTCCCGCTAAGTAAGACAAAGTTGCCTTGTGAAACGGCTACTCTTCTGGGCTAACTTGAAAAGTTGCAAACGTTGCAGATGCAAATCCAATAGAATTCTTGTCTCGGGTAGAGATGCGTCAGAAGATGTTAAAGTGGTGGCGAGGGGGTTGATAAACAGGATTGAAAGGATGGGAGCAGATGGGAGTAAGGGAGCGAAAGCGTGGTGGAGGAGAGGCATTGCTCATGTTGCGTAGATGTATCGGATCCTAGGTTCGGATGCAATCACGGCTAGGTTCGTCGAGGGCTGTTCTCCAGGTCCTCGGTATAGATGCAGATGGGGGCAGATGGGGGCAGATGGGGGAAGATGGGAGAGAACGTGAATAAAGCACCGAGTTGCACCGAATGCGAGGGCCACGACGTGCGACGTCGAGGCGGTTCAGTGAGCGTCGCGACGTCCGCGGCGCAGGTTGCACGTCTGGTCCGTGCTGTGTGCCGTCTCCCATCGGTCGCACGGATCTTTCCTCTTGCAAACCAAAGGGACACACTCCTCTTCATTTCGCACAAGAACCACCTTGTCCCCTTCCTCCTGCGGCATCGGCCCCCTTCACCAGCAGCAAGACTCCAATTAGACTTCTCTTAATTAATCAAGGGAAGCTATAGGGTGTTCGAGTGCTTCCCACGAAATAGGCCGGATAATGGAGCTAGATGGGTGCTGATGGACATTTTCGGGTGACTTTGTCCCTGAGAAAGGAACCGGGTGCCGGTCCAGTCTACTGCAAGATGGAGACCTCGGCGAGATTCCGTCAGCTCAAGACAGTGAAGCTGAGCTGCGAGGCTACCTATCGGCTGGACATCAGTTTCAAGCCGCCACAACTCCTGCAGTGGGTACATATGTACAATGACCATACATTCCCACCCCTTTCACTTTCGATACCTGTCCCTTTCGTCAATTGAGACCACTTTCAATTTGCCGCGAGAAATGTCATTCTCCCAATTGCTTTTTATTGAGATGCTTTATCGGTAGTATTAGCTCGTTAATTACATATGAAACGACTGAAGCACTCACGTCGAAGACAACTGTAATTTTTTACATTGTTGTATAATTCTTGTAAGATTAGAATTTTGGAGATTTAGAATGTCTAGAGAAGTGATTAGAGTTGTAACGAGCGGGAGACTCGCGTGAGTTTCTGGGATTTCCTCTATACAACCATCTCACGCGAGCCAGAGATCGCGTGTTCACGTTTTTCAACAGGTTCGTGGGATATCGGCCCTGGCTATTATGTTTCCTGGCACGATTAGGATGCAGTGCAGCTTTCTTTACCCTCTGATTTCTGCTATCATTTAAACTAGGGGTGCCCAACCAACATTGCGGTCCTAGTTAGTTATGATCAGCCGGGCACAAAGCGTCGAAGAATGTGACGTGAAAAATTGCAAGAACAATAAACAAGAAAATTCCTCATTCGGTAATAGGTCTGAGGAAATTATTTGCCAAATTATCTAGACATTAACTATTGGTCGGACTTCTAAGAATTTGAGCACCCCTGATTTAAACCCTTCTCCCGACTGGAAATTACGTGTGGCATCAATGTTCACCAGCACCGATCTCATGCTTGCTTCCCAAGAGTATTACTGTAGCCGACGAAAGGGATGCTATTTGGACCTTAGCGCAATGCTTTCCGGCCTCCTCTCCACTCTGTCGGCACAATACGTACACTAGTATACATGCATGCTCTACTGTTGAGTTCACAAAGCTTATTGCCACTCTCTGCCAGTATATTGCCACGCTACTTTCACCCTCTAGCACATAAATCCATTTACTTTTTTTATCTTTTTCTTCCTAGTTTTTAACATTGCTCATCGGCTATTTCTTTCTATTGCATTTCGTACTTTAATAATAGCATAAGCCGAAGCGGTCGCTTCATCTGTTAAGATGATGTTGTCTCCCTCGATGAAACTCCAATACCCGAGCAAGACTTTGGAATCGATGTCATTAATCGATAGGACGGTGTAAATGAGGAAAGTCGAGATTGATAGCTTCGAATCAGACAAGTATTGGCACAAGATGTACTCTTCTCGCTGGTTTATGGCTCCATCTTTATTAACAGCTAAAGGCTGGATCTGCGATAAGCCTTTATCGAGGTTCCGGGTATTCGTCTTCCTTTTGGAAGTGCAGTAATAGCCTCCTGTACGCGTTTCGAGCGCAATACCGAGGATAAACTGAGCGATGACGGACGTGCGCGCGGACGTTAAAATCCTCGTGTATGAGCATTTGCTACATCGAGATTTGGCACGCGAACTCTCGAGCCACATGGAAATCGTTGTAAACTCGGGAATCGGCCGAGCTTCTTCGAGACTCGTTGCCATAGAGTCTCAACGCGCTGACGTGGTGTATTATATTATAATCGATATAACTAGTGACCCCAACTTCTACACGATGTGCGAATTTACATTCCCAGTGCACGACTTCTTGTTGATAAAATCGGCCAGTTTTAAAGAGTCGAATCGTCCCTCCAATGCTCGAGGGCCTTTGCCAAACAGGCGTAAACCTATCTTGTGATTGCCTCAATTTTAGAGGCGAGCATCTTATTGTCAGTATTATAGATACATACTTAAATTACACGAGCAGCATTAGAAGAAGTGTAACTCGAGATAAAAGAGGGGTTTAATATATGTAATAAAAAGAACGGCATGTGTTCCTTTGGCTGGTCAAGTGATGCGAAAGTTTGCAGGCCGGAATTGTTCAATTTCGAGAGAGCGAGCGACGCGAGTCGCGAACATTGTGCATTCCCCTATTATACACTTTGCGGTACACAACGGGCCTTCTAATCTAGGGAGACACGTCCTCGCAAAAGGCCGGCGAGGCGGGGAGAGGAGGTTCGAGCTTGTTGGAGGCATTGTCGAGAGCGGCTCACCTTTTCACGATGGAGATATACATACATATATATTCGTTAACGAAGCCTCTCGCTTTCCCGGGATGCCAAGAAGGCAGAACTCAACTCTCTACCAGAGAACATCAGCCTGACTTTGATCACTTAGAAGTCCAAGCTTTGTCCGCCACAATCCACTCTCCCTCTCTCACACCTTCCTCCCAGTTATTCCACATATGTCCTATATTTCTCCTACTCTAACGTCGTTTTTCTCGAGAGCGACTCTTTCTCTCGTCGAAGATTTTACCTAACGCTGCAAGCCTCTTTTATGTTCGACCGGATATCAGGATAGTACCGCAGCTTCCTTCCAAGTCCACACTTTACTTCACGGCTGTGTAAAGTAAAAGTCTTTGGCTAAGCATTCTATATATATTCTAACAAGATTGAACGTGACTGTAGAATAGGTAGACGGCTACCTCCTATCACCGAAATCGCCTACGCTTTTTATCCATCCCCTCTAACCTCTGCCCTTCTCATTAAATAGGATCACGCGATGTATTTCTTGTTGCGTGTTACATTACCTTCACTTTCAGCGCAGGGCGTCCTCTCCCCATTAAATCGAATTCTACTTCTACTATCGCGAATCTACTTAGAAAAAATGGTCACTAGATCGTACATTTCGCTAGCCCGATAATTAGCCGGCCTGGTAACTCTAGCATAGTCCCTCCAGGATAACCACTGGTCAGACCAATCTTTCAAGAGTAATACGACCTATATTCTCGAGTGTTCATCGATGGGAATAGATGGAAAGGCCAGGGATTATTATTGGTAAAGAAAGGGTGGGAATGTGAGGGGAGCTTTAGATAAAATTCGAACGGCCAAAGTTTGCTTTGGCAGAACGTGTGAATGGCATTAATCGAGCGCCAATGTAGACGGAAAAATGCATGTTTACCAAACTCTCGAAACCTTATCTCCGCCCTCTCATATCCTGGCCCTGCGGCATTCCCCCGAATATTGTCAACCGGGTTTCAAGTGTAGCACAACTCGAGTTGCGTTTAAAATTGGTTCTATCCATCCGAGTTCCTTACGATCGATGAAATTGGAACTGCCGATTGCTACTGTATTGCGAGAACTATCAATTGAGCGTTGTAGCCTTCCACTTGATTAAAAGGAAAGGTGAAAGAACGGAAGTGATCGGAGTCGATCGGGAGCCGCCTGGCTGGCTGCATGATAAACCGGGAATACAGCGCGATATACGTCAGCTATTTTCAAGTCTTCATTAGAAAGGCGGCTAGGGTGATCAAAGCGCAACCCTCTCAGCAAGAAGTTCGATTAACACTATACTTCCTATCACCGCCTCTAGGAGGAAGCCTTCCTTCCCACAAACGCCTTTAAATCCGCTCGAAAAAACTCGCCCTTTTCCCGCCACTTCCTTTCAATTATCCTCCTTAATCTTCTACAGTCGAGGGGACTCTCGTCCTTGATCGCATTATGCTTCCCGCTATAATTAAAGCTTGGTCCATGCTATAAAGTAGCTTGGAACGAGTATCCGGCGAGGTTTTAGATATGGAAGAATTTGGCTGGAAAGTAGGGGTTCGTCGACGTGGGGTGGGCTATTAGTCCGAGGAAGAAATAAATAGTAAATAGCCGGCACCATTACTATTTAGCTCCCTTTTCTACTTGAACAGTACATCCAAATGAAAGTGAGTCCTTTCCGCGGGAGGAACAAAGCCTCGACTCGATTCCGTTGCGGTCTTTATGAATGGGCACTGCATCAAAGGCATTCTACCAAAGAAACACCTCACTGTTGCTGGCCAGTGCGATGAAAGTTTGAGATACCTTCTGGTTAAACTTTAAAGACCAATTAAATCCAGCCTTTCGAGCTTTCATTTGCTCCTGCGTGACAAAGAACCGGAATTCCAGGGGTAGTCTAGCGGTACCAAATACTTGGCTCGGATACGTGCTAGCCGTTAAGGCTCGTTGCACTGTTATATGACTGAAGAGGAGAACGAGGACGAAAAACTGGGAACCAAAAGCGAGGACAAGCAATAAAGGGAATAACGAAGGAGGAAGAGTGTTGCCGTCAGTCAGGGCCACTCGATACTGTGCTCGAATTCGAGCAGAGCTGTCCAAGACATCAGACATGGTACGACGACATCCCGTTCGAGAGCCGTAAAATTCAGGAAGCCAAGAATCAAACATGAAGTTCACCTGACGACCAAGTTGCATTGATTATGAGATAGGGGTGCCTGCATTTTTCAGGAGGCTACGTGCGATCGATCGTGGAACGACTTTAGACTTAGGCATTCTTTCTGACTTCTGATACCGCTTGAACTTCTTTCCAGCTCATCCCATTACCTCTCGCATCGCTCGCACTTACTAGTAAACTCATCTGTCAATTCTCATATAGATCGCCTGGCGATCAAACTGTTAATACTTCTAGTTTATCGCGATACCCTTTTAGATAGGTCTGGGCTATGCAAGATTCGGGTGAGGAACCGCGTCTGAAATTGAAACCGTCGGACAAGAACGAAACCTATTGGGAAATCAAGTTTAATCGGGTCAGATTAATTATGAATGAACGGAGAAACCCGAGTGGATCGCGCACACGGTTCTATCTAAAGGGCGATTTTCTATTCCTAGATCCTATCCGAGCTACGACTTGCCCCCCTCCCCGTTTAACAATACATTTCTCAAGAGACAATCACGCTGTCAGTCTGCGGAGGTTTCAAAGCTGGTCAATGTCAAGCATTCGTGCCAAGAATAATAGTCACCGTAGCTAAGAAAGAAGTTATGAAGATAGAAAGCAATAAAAAGCAGTAACCACAGCAGTACGTAAAGACGCAATTCTGGGTATAATTCAGTGGAAACCAGACAGAATTTGTTTGAAATGGTGCCATCTTATAGATCTGGAACTTTAGTGTCGAATACACCAACCGGGGTCGACTATCTCGTGAAACAATATCTTGTATCAATCAATTGATAGCACCGTCCGATTGAGAGAAATAGCCAGGCTATAACATCGAGGAAATGAGGCGAACGCGAGTGACCGACAGGACGATGAGGTCTATCGATTAAGAGCTTGGTGGTATACGCATAATGAAGGGGTTGGTTAGCTTGAACCGCAAGCCACCTTAAAATTCAAATTCTCGCCATCCAAGGATGCAAAGAACACGGGGGTTCATTAAAACTAATTTCTTCGACATTTTCCCAACATTGCTGAATTGTTCATAAATCCATTGTTTGAGCATAAAAACGGATAGAAAACATGAAACCAGCGGCAGCAATGCTGAAATTGTATCAAAACACGAGGAGAAGCCTTCCTGAATAGTTGATCTCATCTAATTCCGACGGTTTCTTCCATGTTTTCCATACTTCTCGACATTTTCCGGGGCTGAAATTTGGTGGGGAATGTTTTCTTACATCAAGGAAGAAGTGATATAAATTCCAGAGCCCTAGCTCAAAATTCATTTTTTCGCAAATTTTTTAAGGGGTACCCCTTCAAAAATTTCCGATTTTTCGAAGGTTCTCGGACTTTGGCGAACGGTGCATAAATCCATTGTTTGAGTATGAAGACGGATAGAAAACGTAAAACCAGTGGCCAAAGTGCCGGAATTGTACCGAAAACACTTGGAAAACCAATCTTGAATAATTACTTTTGTCTACTTCTGACGGTTTCTCCCATGTTTTCAAGTCTTCCCGACATTTTCCGGGGCTGCAATTTGGTGGAGAATGTTTTCTTGTATCAAGGAAGAAGTGACATAAATTCCAGAGCCCTAGTTCTAAATTCATTTTTTCGCAAATTTTTATTGTTTTTTTACGTGGCACATGCCTATTGAAGGTGATACATCTACCTTGGAATCAACAATATACTATTAAATCTTAAAGCGTATTTTGAAAAAGTTATTTTTTTTGCATTTGGGTTAGCCCGGGCGTTGATTACCCTCTTGTCACAGGCATCAGAAACCTGGCTTAACAATGCATTGCCACTACTACGGATATTTGCTCGCCAGTGTCGGTGTAGAATTCTTGCCGTCGAGAAGTTTTTCTACTGCATTACAGCATTGCATCCAATTAAGGTCTGTAAACATAGTGTTGACCAGCGGTTTCGTACAAAAACCAACGCAGTTTATCAAGTATTTCTTAACTTGAATAAAAAAATGGCAAAATCTACATAAAGTTCGAAACCTCTATTTATAATATAATTTGTTCAGATTAGTCATTTACGTTATAGAATAACGGCAAAAACTTGGGGAACAGTGGCGCACTGAAAAGCAACGAGTAGCTCTAAGGTTGAGTTGGCGGCACGGCTGGTCGGCTGTGGAGCGGTCGCTAAATCCACTTAAAGTTCCGCAAAAGCTGAGAACTCGGCAAAAAACAAATATTTGTGGAGACCACGCGGTCTGAGCAGAGTAGAGGCCACGTAAGGCAGCAGATGGCGATCAAACATTTGCATTTCACCGTGATGTACGGCATTTCGACGAATTCTCGATCCTCCCAACCTGATTGCGTCCACCCCATGCGCGATGTCTGACCATAGACGACCTATTCTACTTACGGCCGCCTTGTGCAACTTGGTCACGCATACTCTACCGGTGCAATGCTCTACGGTTCACGGAAATAGTGTTAACTGCCAATAGTTGTTAGATTTTTTCTCGCTTCTCCAAATGCACCCATATTGTTGACAGTACTAGAGATTTATTATCGATTAAAAAGACAAATGGGCTAGGAACTCATACGCAGCCACTGGCTTGCGAACGATTTATCGGGAGCGGCTGATCGTCACATGGAGGCACTGGCACAAAAAGAACGTGGGGTTTTCGAGCGATACCACGCGAGGAATAGACGAGGAATAATAGAAATCAGTTCAATCCTTTCGGTCGGGGCGACGACACAATGGAAAGCCAACATGCCAGTAAAGCAGCAGATTCACCGCGGACAAAGCTGACAGACTTCGGTATTGCTCTCTCGAGCGAAACATGCAAATGCATCGGAACTATGATTGCGCCGGTGGCCAGTTATTTTCCTGTACAAAATGACACTCCCCAACAATTTGCGATAACTGCTTGAATCCCCCTGGGAAAATCCCCCGGTGGATTCTATACGAAGGCTCATTGCGTGGATTGGCCGCACACGAATCAACTACAACTATTTGGCGTTTAATTGGAAGGCAGTTTATTGTTCGGCGCAGTTCTCGCCAAGTTCAGTGCTTTGCTATTCGCAAAACAGATTTCGCGTTACCAGTTGACTTTTGGTTCAATGCATGTCCCTTGCATATTACCTTCCAGCGTTTGTCGGCCAGGATTCCTTTTCTGCCTAAAGCGCGTGCTCGCTTCGATCCAATGCTACCTATACCCATAGCCAACTAAGCCTAACGAGAATCGGGGGAAAAACGTAACGACCGCCTGTGTAATTCGTTTGTTCGGTCACCTTCCCAGCCCTTTCATCCTTCTTCCAAATCACACGAGGTAAAATTACCAAAGTATTCTACTATACCGCTCATGATCGCTATTGATATTTTATTTCATTTTCCCGTACATTAATCGACAAGACCGAAAGCTCCGTAAGTCTTAAAAAATGCGGAACGCGTCATTGGAATTTCTCCTGCTCCTTTTATCCATCAGTCGTTGTCAACTCTTACTCTTATACCCGGTATTCCAAACTCTATGTATTTTCGAAAGAACAGATTATATATATTAAACAATTGGACTGCACAATTTCACGATATTTCCAAGGAGTACTCCATTCAGAAAATAACCGGCAGTTTAAAATCCAGAATTTCTGCTGCATATCCGAGACAAGGGATGTGATCGATACCGCTCACCGCTATTAACAGAGCATGCAAATGCGCTAGTTAAACTGAAGTTGTACTCAATAATAAAGAAGAACCCTTGACCCTCCCATCGGCCGGATTTTTCGCTCGGCATCAGATTCGTATGGTCGTGTCTAACAAGATCACAGTTAGAGCAAATAGGATGGAAATGAGGATTCTTTCGTATCAGGGGACATATTTTCTTTATGTAGATAAATGCTTAAAAACGATATGATCAACTAACATTGTGTAATGGACCGTAGTGCAATCAATTAACAGAATTCTGCTACTTGAAGAGATGAGGAGAGCTAATTTTATGATGGCTCAACTAAGCTAAAAAAGAATCAGTGGGGGCATAAGCCCGTTCTCCATCAAGAGACTAATCCTACATGTACTATGTTGACAGGTCCCTGAGCATAGGCGGCAAACAAGTGGAAGCTGTGGAGCGTGCAAGGGACGGTACCGCATGCGCTTACAGTGCTTATCACAGTACCAAGGACATCCCGGCAAGTGCAAGGGGCCATCGTGAAGAATTGTCAATCGCAATGCGAGTACTTGGCTCAGGATACCTGACAACGTGCTTGCAAATCAAGTATTACAGGCAGGACGACCAAAGTCACTGCGAGTGGGGCGCCAGGCTCCACTGTATCGAGCTCGATTGCTCCAGTGTCGAAGGCAGGCTCGTCACCGTCGATCGGGAGACTTACCGAAAGCTCGGCATAGAGTCCTAGCAATCTATGGGAGTCAACGTTATGAAAGCCATCACCTAGCAAAAGGAGGCTCCAGCTTCTCCAATGGGGTATTACACGCAAACGCATACACTTTTACCGTCTACACAGCTATACAGGCCAGTAGTACTATTACCTTTTGAGGATCCAGATACAACAATCGCTATTACCAAAGAAGAATTTTCACCAACTTTCGAATGGATCCATTTCTTGATCCAATGGTATAAAGCTGTTCTATACTAGCCGGGTGAATGCTAGAGGATAACTTATACCCTCCGCTACCCTCGACAGATGGACGACGCGGACGAGCTCTAATCGTTCTAATGTCCTCCCCCCATTTTACGTTCTCGTTCTCCTATGTACATAGTATATTTTAAATGATGCATCGTCTCTTTCTACTATAAAGCTCTACACCTATAGCGGATACTGATAATGAAAGTAAATATGAACAAGTGATCTGCCGGTCCAGTCCAGATGTTAGACAGCGAGCACAGTATAGTTGGATCTATTAGCAACGCATTTCACTATTCCAACTAGAATACGCCTGATTTGTTAGATTTCTATAGATAAGACTAACTATCTAGCTTTTGTACTAGCTCGACTGTGGAGAGCCGACACCGGTAACTATTAGTAAAGCGATAGTCATTAAGATGGAAACCGCACGGATACAATTCTAAGCATCACCGGTGGAGAACCTCTGCTATGTCGGTGACCTTACCGTTCATCCCTTGCGTGCAGGTCATATTAGCTGCCTCGAAGTCTCTCTGTCTACATTACATATCAACAACATTTGCAGATCGAATTTACAATGCAAATCATGGCAAGCTACACAGACAACAGAAGATATTTTCTCAATTCTCGTACCAATATCGAAGCACACATTCTTATATGAAAATGTACAGGCTAAACCGACGATATTGCCATACTAAGCATTTTTTTTCTTTATGAACTCACCGCCGCGCCGCTGCTGGCATTAGAGTCTGGCCAAGCCATCTTTTGGGATTTATTCATTATTACAGGATAATAATGGCATGCATACCCGGATGGTACATCTTTTTTTTAATGAATGCTCGTACCGTTACACCAGCCGAGCGGTCCCGCAACACATTTGTCATAGTCCAGTACATTTTCTTTCCGACTTGAGCTGTATGAGATATTCCAGTAAAAAGTGGCCTAGTCTCGCGGGAGCGGGACCCATTAATAATATAAATACAACTCTTGCGGATACATGCTTACTCATGAATAGAGCAGCCCTGTTACCATATTGCATATACACATACACGCAGACTCGTGCTTTCTTTCTACATAATGTACACTTCAATTCTTAACACCGTGGAAACTGTCGATAGCTGCATTAATCTCTTCAACACCAAGATTCGCCGGGGACTTTGGTAAGCACCGAAGACGACCAAGCAGTGCCTCTACGCTTTGTATAATCATGAACACAAATTGTTCCTATTCTTCAACCGTGTAATTCATTATGTATACAATAATACGGATCTCTGTTTATTCAATGATTCGACTTAAATCAATCCTACATCCTATTTTCAACTCCTGCGGCAATACTCGATGTTATTAAGTCGCATTTATACGGAAAGTATAAGTTATTCCTAACTTAAACTTGGAGCGATGGATCGTAGTTAAGTAACACATCAGCAAGATGTTTATTCGGTAATTTTTCTACCTGACTCCGCATTCTAACGGCTAACTTTGATGACTGTTTCAAGTACATCGCCGAATGATGCAAAGCGATTCTATATGGGATCGGACACCACTCTTGTCGAATTGTTCTCCGAACTAATGCTGTCATATAACTCTCGATCAAGGAGAAATCTTCCTCATTAGGAAATAAATATTCCTTGAATGGAATAACTAGCTTCTCAATAGGCAACTTGATATAGCGTAAAGAGCCTGCGTGCTCCGACCATAATAGTTTACGATAATGAACATCGTGCCTCTGTGCAACAGGCGCAAGCAAAGTCATAGAGAATCCGTAATCACCGTAAGACGTCGAGCAAAAGTGTTCGCAGATTGCGGTAAATAGATCAGTGAAAGAGTTTAACCCAGGAAGATTTAGAGTGAAATCGAGACGGTTATAGTGCTCCCTTAATAAATTCGCCATAACTGCAGTAAGCAGGACTGATACATCCTCACTCAGATATACCGTGTCGCACAGGTATATTAATGCTAATCTACTAAATCGCAAACTCTCAGACAGCTGGCCGACTAGATCCGGCAAATAGAATTCTAAACTGAGTAGTGTTAGAATAGCATTTTTATCATTGTCGTTACATTTACCATCATTCTTGCATTTTGTGTAAATATGAACAACAGGCAAATACAGCCAATCTTTGGGCATGGCTGCTTGGTCCCAGTCCCCATTTAATGTTAAGAACTGTTCGTACAAAGGAGATACATCGTAATCAATATTGAGATTCAAATCATTGCTACTAGAGTCCAAATTCAGGCAAGCCAATTTGTTGGTGGTAAATTCTACGTTAAGTCTTTCTTTCGATAATGCTAATCTTAGCATGTCTCCGACACTCGCTGGTTCATCCGCGGGTAAAGCTGACACAAGCTTAAGCGCAACCTTCCAAATCACCTGTATCATTTTATTATTCACCTTCTTTTCGATAATGAAAGCACTCTGGACTATTGCTGATAATAATGACAGTTCCATTCTTGTATACCATGACCGTTCTAGGGACCAATCAGCCAGTTCCAGTTCTTTCAAATACCTGTGTAATTCTGGTTGACTCAGCATTGACTCGATTTCTGATGTACAGTGGGCTTCCATAAAAACCCTGAGAACAGTGGATAGGAAGGGTATACAGGATTGATGAGATACTATTGGTTGCAGCTGTCCTTCATGCGTCAATACACCGAGATTTGGAAGCGATGGTGGTTCCCGTTTACTTGCTGGTACACAGGTGCTTAGTAAGTTGGATGTGGAACTGCAAGCATACACGAATAGGGAATAATTAATTAGAGACTAATACAACTTTATGGATGACTAATTGGAAACATGCTCACCGAAGTTTAGAGAAGACCTGCGTCTTTGATAGCGAAAGTGTCTTAATCGCACTTGAATCTTTTAAGGCGAGTAATGTTTCTGCAATTAGCTTTGTACTTCCCCACTGCAACACATATGCTTTAATAGTTAATTATTTGATTTCCATATAGCAGTTATTACATCTGAATACCACGAGTAATACCTACCGTGGGAGTACTTAACAAGCGTAGCTGCGTATTCCATTTAGATAGAAGGACTGATATATTAGCCTTTAATAACGGTTGATAATTAGCCACTGTAATTAGGGCCGCCGCATACTCGCAAGATAATTCGGTGGCGTTGTGAATATCGTGATTACTCAAGAGTAATTGTATTTGTGATAGAAGTATTAATTGGGTACCGGCAATGCTGTCTTGCGCTACATCGTGGAGTAATAGCATTTTCCATAATCGAAGGCTCTCAATACTAAGATTCACACCCATTTTTCCTGCATCACAACTGATGTAGGAAATTATACTTTGTACAACTTTGAGATTATCTAGTTTCTCAGCTACACTTTTGCCCCCATAACATATTAAAATCCTGCAGAATCTGACTGCGCCGGCAATTGGTACACCATATGCATTATCGACTTTCTCTTGCATTGCTGTAAATATTAAAATACATCACTGTTGTTTGTGGGCATATATAATATAGCTGCATAGAACAATTTAATAGAAACCTAATCGATCTGTTGATAGAGGCATGAAATTTTCGATAATGGTCTCTAATAAATAGGGTGTGCGTGCAACCTCGAGTGCGGTAACTCGCGAACGTCTTACAAGACGAATTAATACCTCCATTGCCCAATTCACACCAGTTGGTGGTGGTCGCATTTCATTCAGAATGTATCGGATCCTTACAAAGATATCTGTCCTGCATAGTGCTGCCACAGCATCCAACTGTGCTAACTCGTGGTCCTTTAAATTACTTGTATCATTGACATCGTTTTTTGGTGGTATTAGAATAGGTTCTATATAGTTATCAAAACCATACAATCTATCCAAGCAGACTTCATCCGCTTCGCTGTATAACAAGGCTCTCAAGGCTTGTAAGGTTGCAGTGACAATTGCCACTGATGTATCATCCAATGAAAAGCGCAACAGGAGCAATAGATTTCTTTCATTCAATGCAGTGAGAGGAGGTGGCTGTAATGCCTTGTCGTACCAGCCCCTTCTACTTTTCTCAAGAATGTTTGCTATTGTCGTTAAAGCAGTACATCTTTGCTGTTGTGCGGAAGATCGACTTAGTTGAAGCAATTCTTGTAAGGAATATCCCGGACGTTCGGGCTCTTCACCATGATGATGGAGTCCCTTTTCTATTGGTACGCTCTCATCATTGTAAGGTAATAGCAATCCTGAAAAAGACATATCCTTGTACTCTTCTTTATTTCAGCATGAACTTTCAAGGATATGTATCCATGAAGAATTACCATTAAAATCAAATCGAGCATTGTATGGTTCATTGGGAGAACGTTCGATATTGGAATTTGTTGGTACATCTTCCATCCATTTCAATTTGTTTGGTTCTACAGAATCCATGTGCACCCAGCCTTTTTCTTTCGCTTGCTGCAATATCTCTTGTGGAGGTTCAGGAATATTCCCTTTTTCTTCATCCACATCCATTTGAATGCAACTTTCTTGTTTTAATTCATCTTCCTTTGTTCTGCTTACTTGTACCATTTTCTCATTATCCGTATGAACAGATTCCACTGAGAGTTGTGATTCTTGAATCTGCCTAGAGCGATCCTTAGTCCTCTTATTTTTTAAGAACTGGATTATGTTTGGATCCAATATCTTTTCCAATTTGTTCTTTTCTTGCAGTATCTCTTCTTGACTCATTTCACTTAGCTTCTTTAAATTCTCCTTGTGAATCTCTGTACCCCAGGAGCCTTCTACTACAGCACTAACATTTGCTTTATGTTCCAGCAACACTGACATATTATTATCTACAGATTTCACCTGTGATATATGATTCCAAAACAAACTATGTTGCTCATCCGTCTTCTGGATAATTTGATCAGATGTAAATACTTGTGGGAAGCCAGTCTTTCCACAGGGCACAATTGTATCAGTCGGATTGAATTGATATTCATTACCATTATAGACTTTTTCCACAATATTCCCCAATATTATATTCGATGGTACTGATGGTATATTACAAACAGAATCTACTTCTTGCCTGGCATTTTTACAGTCTGTTCCCTCCTGGACATTAGTATTCACAATGTTCCCACTAGTTTGAGAAGTTGAAACACACTTCTGGCTGTTTAGTTTCTTAAGTTGAGAAAATCTTGATTTTATTTTGTCCCTCTCTGGTTGAGTTGTTGGCTGGGCATTGACATTTCCTCTTAAATTTATTACTTTGGCTGATGGACTTTGCCTCTTTTGAAGGAATTCCTCTTGCATGCGAAATAACTCCTCCTCATTGTCGGTTGCTTTAGGTCTTTTCAACAGGGGTTCATTATCCATTTTATCAAATGGTGAGTGGAAAAAGTTAAGTTTACTTTATTACACTCAGTGGCACCAAGAGGTTACTTTCAAGCTAGTCACGATTGGTCCCGACTTTCCACTATCCGTTAGCCAGTCAATTGTATCAATTCTCCCACAAACTAATCCAGTTTCAAAGAACAACTTGTATTATTTAAAAAATACGAGAAGCCGGGAGCATGAGCAAGCAAACGAACCATTTGCTCTCGTCGTATTTTCTGACAAGATACTGACGTGAAACTAGCTGCGGAGCGCAGACCAATCAAACTTCATGTAATTCAACAACTGAATCAGCTGTCCCGCCAAATCCTAGAAGGAAGAAACTTGTAATGGCATGTAACAAACTTTTATTAACATCGATAAATGTATAGAACATTATTATTATTAATCCTCAATTGCAGAAAGTTGATGAGAGAAAAAGGTCGTGCGACGAGAATACCGAAAGTTTTATTAATTCAATCGCGCAATCTTAAACGGAAATACAACTGTTAGAGAGAAATAATGATTCATTCCGACGAAGTATTGTTAAAGTGTAAGAATCTCGGTAGCTCTGGATTCCAAGAGACGTTCCATCGTGCTGACATCTTTGCACCATCCATCTAACCGCTGTACCATGCCGGCAATTTGACTGCGATCCAAGACGCGCGGCTGCACCCACGTCATATTTACTGTTCCTGCGACTTGATCGATTGCACCACGAACCAATCCTTGAGCCAATGCCTTCATTACCAACAGTTCAACCTCACCGAGTGGCAATCTTGTTTCTTGTGATATCTCGGCAAACGTTAGTTGTCTGGGGCAGATTGAACTTCGGTTAGAAAACATGCTTTGGAAAATTATCTTTGTGTTGAAGTGAAATCATATAAACACACCTATTGTTAGCCTGGCGCTTAAAGGTCATCTCCATAAGGCAAAGTAACGAAATCTTTTGCCTTAATTTTAATTCCTGCGCTGCCAAATCAGCCACTTTGCTCCACTGTGGCTTTAATCTTTCAAGGGCGACTATATCACCAGCATTGAAAGCTTGCAATAAATCAACTAGCCAAGAATTTGAAGTGTCTTTTAGGGACTGCAAAACTGGATGAGCAAGCAACTCCCCAAGGTTATAAACACCTTCTCCTAAGAGAGCAGCTAAGCCAAGGAAAAATGCATGTTGCTCCTGCTCTTGTTTGCTCAGAGAATTTAAATCTATGCAGCCCAAATACCTATAGAACAAATTGTATGAAAAGTAAAGACAGCAACTAAAGATAATTGTTATAGGTGATTCCTGTAGTTTATACCTAAGGGCAGTTCTATAGTACTCGGCATGCTTGCCTTGAAGTCTATAGAGTCTGCTGGCTAACAAGTAGAATTTATCATGTACCGAAGTAACACCATCAGCATTATCTAGCATAGACTCGATTTCCTCTATTATTTTCTTTGCTTGGTCTTGGTTATTTAATTTATCAAGTACTATCTGTCCTATGAGCACTTTGCATAGAGCAACTGCCTCATTGTTGCTCTTCACTTTTACTTCGGTGGATTCCAAGAACTTAATTGCCTCTTGTTTATCCTCAAATTGTTCAACTACGTGAGCCAATATTTCTACCAAAGACAAAGGATTGATCCTGAAACAAGAAGTAATCAATAGGTTACGTTTTGTCGTCGAGCGAACAAATAGTTCGTGTTTGCTTACTTGGTTTCGAAGGACTGTAGAAAGTTGTAGTACAACTGGACCAAACTGTCTCCCTTCTGAAGGGATGAGTGTTTTACGAATGTTTCCAATTTCAATGTTAGCCCATGCCAAAGTCTGCAAGTCACCGGATCAATCGGAGTTGGTGAAAGAATATTCTTCTATTAAGACACACGGAATAGACCTTACTGTTGATTGACATACCTTTTATTGTAGAGCTCTTCCAATTGTGCCCATTCTGCGGCCAATTCCTTATCCGGAACATTCTGTTTCTCACTCAAATACGTACTAACACTCTTCGGTGCCGCAGTTGCCGCCATCTTTCACAACAATATTGGCTGCGTTCAGCACTGCTGTGTTTCAGTAAATTCGGTGCAGTTCAGTAGAAAAACACTCCGCTTCGAGCGGCACGGCGCCCTACCACAGATGTAACTTGTCCCTAGAATAGATTGCCTGGGGGATAAAGCTGGCGGTTGCAGTTCCTTGCTTTTTGAAGTTGACCCTTGCAGCCTTGCAGAACACAGAACTGCACTGCACTGCACAGAACATGAGAACAGTGCCACAGTGTGCCACAGCACGCAGCACGCAGTGCAGATCAGATCGAAAAGGTGTGAGGAGGGTGCAAGGATTGCGTGTGGTACATATGAATGACGGTGATTCCCCGATGTCGCGGATCCGACCAGCATTAAATTGCTCTGTGCCACTATTAGCCACTTTTGAACAATATTATATCAAATAATGTTATTGTTTCTCTCAGTGCATAATATCTGATATTAATGGTGCGATCCCTTGGAAGGCGGGAAAGTAGATTGAGTAAAGACTGATACATTGTCATTGAGATCTCTTTACCTTTCCATTCTTTCAAGTATGGACTAAACGATTTCAATTTATATCAGCAAAAATGCGACGAATTCTGCTGATTCTCTTTATCCTGATGCCCTTTGCTTTGATGCAAACCACAACATCAACAACGAATATACCAACTTATTCTCCGATTGTCGTTGTAGCTAATTATAAGGAAAACTACGAAAGAATCATAAATGCCTCTGTTGAATATGTCTTCCTTTACCCAATCACTAATGTGAGTATTGCAGGACTTGTTTTATTTTATTCGGACATATCAAGTTTTTTCACACATCATCTGTGATACTCTATAGGCAATGCCGATGGATGCAGCCAGGATACAAGTAGAGAGCAATGCGAGTCAATCTTTGCCTCTCTTAGTGGTCGTTCGACAAAAAAAGGGAATATTGTCATGGCAGATCCCTTTATTAGTAGATAGCTTATACTTTGATACTCTTGCTTTTAATAAGACCAGTAGAACGCTGTGTTCGACCAAGTATTATCGGTCACAACAAACTAAACAAGAGGAATTTGTTACCGTAACAGTATCTACTGCAGGCCATCAGAATATTTTGTTTAAGTTGAACGTCACAGAAAGACAGGACTTCTATCTGAGGTATTAATATATTCCAATGCAGATTCCAGGTATATTTAGCTAGCAAGGTATATTTCAATACTATTATTATGTTTGTTTTTGCAGTATGGGAAGTGCAAAAACAGTTACCATTTCACCATCGGAGCCTGTTTATTACGCCTATACATTTCAAGACCAAGAGGAAAAAGCCACGTCAGTAGTTGTTCACGTTGAGTCTAATAATGATGTTTGCATGACTTTCTCCATACAGAACATATCGGTAATTTACCTGCTAATTTACTGTAAGAAGAACAAAGATCAATATTTTATGCTACAGTCAAAGATATCTTTTTAGTGTCCTGTCTTTGATCTGGAGAGAAATGTTGAATTTTCGGGATATTGGCAAACTGTCAGTCGTCAAGGAGGTATTACTGTACCTGTTAGTTGGTTTCTTTTAAGATTTCTATAATATTTATCTAAGTTATTAGCAAATTTAATTTGGTCATTGGTGATATTTTTCAGCGGGAAGCATATCCCTCTGGCTTTTTCATAGTATTGGTAGTAAAAGGAGACGATACAGATTGCGTTGGTGTGCCAAGTACAAGTGCATCACGAAATAAAGTGGTGACATTAAATATAAATACCAGCATCTCAAAACACAATTTCGTGCTGGCATCTGCACTGACCTTATTTTTAATGCTGGGCTTCTGTATATTATATATCATAGGTATAACAGTGTCAAAGGTTAAAGAAAATCGCAGATTGCGACGAGAATTGATCGATAACAATACTGTGGAGGACGATAATCAACAGTTGCCATGCCCTTCAATGGAAAAGGTTACTTCATTTTCTATCGAAAATTGAATAGCGACTGACTTGTTTGGTTAATCGCCTTATTAATTCCCTTATCTAGATTAGCGTCTCTCACTCCGGATCCTGCGATGAAGACTCCTCCTTGGACGAGGATGATATTGATCTCCTTGAGGATGCTCAGACTGACAAAGATGTGATCCGAACCAAACTAGTATTGGCTGTGAGCGATTTGGCGCGGAAGGATCCGCGAATACTTCGCCATAAGTCCCGGCTTTATTTATATTATTTGGGAACAGTGGCTATTTTCTATACATTACCTGTGATACAATTGGTGATAAGGTACCAGGATGTACTGCATGTTACGGGAAATCAAGATCTGTGTTATTATAATTTTTTGTGCGCTCACCCCTTTGGACTCTTGTCGGATTTTAATCACGTTTTCTCAAATGTGGGATACGTTTTACTTGGCTTGTTGTTCATATTATTCACATACACACGCGAGCACAGCGAGACCGAAAGAGACAAAACTAAGTGTTATGGAATACCTCAACATTATGGGCTGTTTTATGCAATGGGTACCGCCCTTATAATGGAAGGGATATTGTCCGGTAGTTATCATGTGTGTCCGAATCGCAGCAACTTTCAGTTTGGTAAGTCTATTAGCTAGTCATTTGGCAAGGCTAGTGCTAATTATGATGATACAATAACTGCTACATTTTCAGATACGAGTTTTATGTATATCATAGCTGTGTTGTGCATGATCAAAATTTATCAGACGCGACACCCTGACATAAATGCTCGGGCACCGATCACATTCGGTCTCTTAGCTTTTATTATATTCATCGGACTGATAGGCGTTCTAAATGGCTCGATATTCTTCTGGGTGGTATTCACAATTATACATTTACTGACATGTTTTGGACTGACTGTACAAATTTATTATATGGGTCGCTGGAAGTTCAATCGTGGATGCCTCAGCAGAATAATACAAGTGAGTCAAATGTTGCTTCTTAATCTTCACCGGGTCCACGAAGTTCGTCTATCACTTCTAATTCCCTTGCTAGACATGCAAACACGATGCTCACTCAGGGGTGAAGACTTTGCTTAAGCCACTATACGCAGGAAGGTTCGTGATGCTCGTCGTGGCAAACTTGTGCAATGTTGCCCTCGCTGTTTTCGGCAACATAACTCATGAGAAAAATTTCGCCACTTTCTTGTTGGCGATATTAATGTTAAATCTAATTCTCTATACGCTGTTTTACATTGTTATGAAGGTAGGTAATAATCGAAAAGTCTACTCGGTATTGATGGCGGTTGAAAGTAATCGAATCATCTTGTTCTATTTTAGTTATGCCACAGAGAGAAGATACTTCTAGTTCCTCTGATTTATATCATTCTCGCGATTGCATTTTGGAGTGCTGCTCTATACTTCTTCTTACGTAGAACCATCTCCTGGGCTCTTACACCGGCGCAATCTCGGCTATATAATAAGCCGTGCGAGTTATTCAATTTTTTCGATAGTCACGATATCTGGCACTTTTTATCTGCCTATGCCATGTTTTTCTCCTTTATGGTTCTCCTTACATTAGACGATGATTTGGTAGATGTTCACAGAAGCCAAATCCCAGTCTTTTAAGGGTATGCGTGGAAAGATAATATCCGAATGTTTTTCAATTTTTATAAGGACTGACTGTACATACTATATCATGTTTCCATATGATGGCGACGATTAAAAATAGTATAAAATATATGTGTACATAACGTTTTTGTGTTGGATCCCTTTCACTATTAAATGCATGGCAATCGTTGCACGCATACATATATTATCCCGAACAAAAATCGAGATCGTGCTGGGAACACCCATGCAGTATAAAACACTTTCGAAAACCGGCAATCTTTGCCGCTTGCACTTGTGATACAAAGTAGTACCACGTAACAGCTTTTAACTTACCAATTGTCTCCCTCGTTCGTAAACGAGAGAATGCTATGTACCAATTAGAAATCGCTCAGAAGAGAAAAATGTTAGGGCCGAGCGGATCTTTTCTAAAAATAAATATATAATCTCTTCGAAGTTCTTCAATACACTTGTGGTAAATGTACCTGTATACAACATTGCAAATACGGCAGTGGCACTCTAACTCACAATATATAGTATCACTGTCCGTATATTAAGCCGCGATTTAACTGGGCGTTATACTCATTTAATTTGATCTGAGCGTGAATCCCTTAGAAAGGTTCAGCATTATACTATCCCCGCTTAACCAGCGCGCGAAAAGTAGATTGTAAGTTGTTGATTGAGGTAATTCCGTAAGCCTACATACACCAGGTACGTGGAGGGTGGAGAACGAGAAAAGGAAAGGAAAGATTCTGTATTCGTAAGAGATGAAGAGGACATTATCCACTTAGGAGGAAGCACTTGAGTCATTGTGGTGCTCCTGCGCGGTCGTCTCTATTTGTGATAACGTCCTTAATAATTCGGCCCGCTCAGCCGGTTGGAGTCTGTGCGCGATTTCCAGAACCGCAGTTAATCTAACTTCCGGACAGGATTCAAGAGCTTCTTTGATACGAGTGACGACAGCGTCTCTCCTTACGCAGGTGATATTGCGTGATACAACGCTATCTTCACTCTTAAGTTGAGCTTCCAGCCAGTGGGTTGCGCTCTCATCTTGATCCCATAGATAGGACTCGGTCGCTCCTTTATCCTCAATGAACCATCGTCTTAGCATAGCCCCTACTTGTCTGACGTCGATGCTCGGCTGAGTTGAGAGAATCTCACTTCTAATTTCCTCCTCTAATAATCTTCTTCTTAAACGCCAATAGAGTAGACGCCTAGCCTTTGCCCATGGTATAATATCCTGAATTGTATTCTTCTCCAACATTCTCTCTGGTGTATCGTGCAATTCGGCAAAATAAACTGCAACCTGACGATACATTGGTTCTAACGCTTGCTCTCTCTTACGAATCTGTACTTCGATCTCAGTGCGTTCTTCTGCCGAGTTCGCGATCGATAACTTTTCCTACAATTACATCCAACTTTATATGACTGTCCGTACGTAGAGGGAAAAAGTCTTAAATGCAGTGCTTACTTTTAACTTCTGGATGATAACATCGACTCTGTGCATTGTCTTAATTATATCCTTATTTCGGTATTTTATTTCCACTAGTCCACCGGGTTCGAGTATACCTGCTCTACTGGTATTGTCCGCGAACATCTCCATTTGACGTGGGTTGATGGTTGGATCGACGACCGCCCAGGCGCCGCCTCTTAATTCGGCATTCGGAGGAATATATACAAATACTGGCCTGGTGTATTCCCGCAGCCCGTCCACGATGTATGCCCCAAATTTAACGATTTGCTCATACATGTCTGATAGAAAAAAAAACATTTCCTTACTCGAGATGAGCATTATCATACGTACTTGCTAGAATAAGGTGATGTAGGAGTAGAACTACTACCTTTCATGCCCCCCGAGAAGCCTCTCCAATTGGCAAAAATAAACAATGGCAGTTCTTCTTTCCCAAAGTCCTTAATAGCTTGTGCCGTTTTATATGCGCTATCGGGGAACCAAACTTGACCCGCTTGCGATATAGTTTTAGCTTCAGAATCCAAGTTTGCCGGATCAGCAGGTAAATGTAACTCGACCGTTCTGGTTTCGACGGCAATTACGCCACATGGTATACCACCAAGACGGGCTCGTCCTGTTACTACAGTTTGTGCCCAGGGCTTCATTATTTCCTGTGAATAATCATGTGGGTAAAAGAATTACTAATAACACCGGTGAATCGTATAAAGACCGTATAAAGATAGATGTAAAAAGACATACCTGCCAGGATCCCTTGTCGAAGAAACCACTTTCCCAAGTGTTCGGTTCGATTTGTGAATATCTACCCTCCAGCATCCATCGTGGATCATAAGCAGTTTTAGTAGGCACATAAGTTATTTCTCTATCGATGGGATCGGGCAGTGGTTCCGGAAGAACTGGCAAACGCTCTCCTTTACTCTTTGGGCAATAACTCAGCCATTTTAAGGCAGTCGCGACACCATCCAAGTCTCTAGGATCTGTGGCGTGTGAGACGCCATTATTGTGCATGATTTGAGTACCACCAAGTTGATTGTTACTAGCGTAAACCTCGCGACCCAATACAGCATTTAACGCTCTATAGCCAGTAAGAATAATGTGGGAATTCTCTATTTGGATAACACGTTGGCCTAGACGCACGAGGTAAGTACCGATACCAATCGCCCTGCAGGATACTATAGAGATTGTAATTATTTCATCATACGCTCTCGATGTTTCTCCAGCAATCATACCGGCGTATTTCAAATTTTCCACGCCTATACCATCATCCTTGCCTATGATGTCCGTAAGTTTGTATCGGGGTTCACCCTTGTCTTCTATAAGTGCAGCCTTTACGGAATTGAAAGAAGCAAGCCTTGCATAATCATCAGGGGTAAGGTATATGTACTTGAATCCTTTCTCTGGCTCCATATCGTCTTCCCAGGCGATCTTAAAGAGGGCCTTCACCTCTTCAGCCAGGCCAATGCGAGCTCCAGAATTGGTCGAGAAGTATATCCTTGGTATTCCAAGCTGCCGAGCTCTTTCCGACGCCCTAAAGAAGACAAGATCTTCTTTTGGACCGAATGAACCGATCAAGTGTGTCACGTCATTTGCAATAAGGATTATATCACGACCATGAGGATATTCAGGTGTATAAAGACTGAGTCTCCAAGCCACCATGCCAACATCGTTTTCCCCAGGGAGACGCTTCTGCTCAACGAGGTTCTCTCCATCCAATACCAATTCAACTGCATCCATCATAGGATTGGGAATATTGATATCACATGTAGGTCTTTCCGCGATGAACTTATGCCAGGATTTTTCTACTTGCTGTCGAAACATATCTGGAAGATCGTAACAATAGGTGGTTCCTGCACTTTGCGCCTGGAATCTCTTTGCCTGCAGATAATCTTTGGTCAGATAAGGTGTAGATATAGGTAAACCGTGCATAGGGCCTGGCCTCCAATTTCTGCTGCTGCCACTTAAATGTGCATAAGACTCGAAGCGAATAATTCCAGTTTTGGGGTCGGTTGCTTCGGCATAAAGATGCTGGTCGATGCTGTATCCACTATCATTGGCAATGCACGAGCGGACATTTGTAGTTGGTTTCCCAGGTGCGGGACGTATTGTCATTTTGATCTCGGCGTGGCGAACTCTCAATTTCCACAATCTTGGGCCATACCTGAGGACCATGCTGGTCACGCTCTCTTCAATTCTCACGGGGTCCATTATAACGGTTGGTATAAAGTTCAAGAAGATATGATTACACTCAGTACGTTTGGCCAACGGATGAGAGAATGCAACTTCCAATTCGTCCATCGCTTCGAGGAGTACGCGCTCGCCCTCATTGTGAAGATAATCAAAGCTAGCCTCTTTCGTTATAAGATCAGAATGCCTTATAATGGAACGGATGAAGAAACGGTAGTCTGTAACTTGTTGACCCTTTGCAACTTTTGCTTGACCCAGGTACAGGTGCATTTTTTGATTGGAAGTGGGCAACGCTTCGAGATCATAAGTTCTCATTCTGTTAAGTTCCAATTGGTAGGCGCAGCCTGGTTCGAGGTGTCGGTATATTCTATCTTCTACGAAGCTATCCCTTGACCGGAATGTAAAAAACTTAGGGAACTGTCTCTTCTTGAGTGCAGCAAATGTAACTCTTCGAATGCCTCTGGAAATCAACTCATCCTTGCTGGATGCGCACCAATCACCAAACATCCTCGCCATCGTAGCATCATCATGATTTCCATTGTCTTGAACAGCAATGCTCAAAATGTGAACTGGCTCAACCGGTCTATCACCAATCTCTACAGCAACTCCAGCCTCTGCTATGCTCAGGGAGACATTTATAGAAGTACTGTGCCTTGATTCACTTCCTACAGAATCCACAGCTTCTAGGACTTTTGCAGATACAGCGCTAGGTGATGATAAATCCTCGAGCAAATCAAGAACTTCGTCAGAGTATCGAATAAATTGGTCAAGGTCTTGGAAGGCTGCCATAGCTCCAGTTCGATGATTAACCATCGATTGGTTTTGTCTGTTTGGATGGTTACTAGGCAGGAAGAACTGGAAGTGCACCAGTGGGATCTCGCCGGACAGCTCCAAATGCTGCAGACAATTCAGTTCATAACTAATGTATGCCCTGCGCACATAAACCTCCAGCGCGGCATTGCATACTGCACGATTCGAATGATAGAAGAAATCGTGCAAAATATCGAATATAGAAGTTTCGGAAAGGATAAGCTTTTGCAAATTTTCCGGGTGGAAATCGTGGCCGTACATGTCCACGGCGGAAAGAAATATGGATTCCATTTGATTGTGCCTGAGTTCATATGCCGGCTGGTGAGCAGCAATTAAGACTTGGCGAGCCCTTAACGCGACCCGACTATGTTCTGTACGATTTAAGCTGGTCAATTCAGTTAAGGTACTTGAGAGTTCATCAGTAAGGCCTGGCTCGTTCGCCCACAGATGGTCTATCAGCATCGTAACTAAGACGTTCTTTTTCGTAACTTGATTATGACTGAAGATCATAGCAGTGACCGTAGCTACGTCATCCTTATGCTGTTCTATTAGAGCGGAAACACACTTATCGTAATGGCCCTGCTGGAATTGGCTTTCGACTGTGTAGTACTGCCTTAGAAGTTCATGAACGGCAGTCTTCATTCGACCTCGAATCCCATTGCGGTACCTCTGTACTAGCTGAACAATGGCTTGAGTGGTCAGGAAGAAGACGTCTCTATCAGATCGCTTTGAAAGGGTGGCTGCATGTCCGTCGATCACAGCAGCTATTTGTTGGCTAGGGAATTGAGCTAGGACGGAAGTGATATTTCGTTCATAGAGAGACATTAGCTTTCTGATCTTCTTCTCGACCGAGATTGGGATTCTCCCTGATATCGTAGCAATTACTTCTTGAAGCTCGAGCAATGGTAAGCTGGGATCTCTCAAGGAGTTCATAAACTTTTCGATGAGGTCACGAAGCCGTGGCAAATGGTATGGGTCTGGCAAACAATATCCCGCCAGTGTATTTTCCAAAGCAGTGCGATACTTGGTGTGAAGATGGTTCAACTTTTCAGGAACAGCTGATGCAGCAGCCTCTGGAAATTGACCAGTGTACTCTTGAGCCTTGGTTACCAAACTGGGGTCGTCCAGTTCCAAGTGTGCAATCAAAGTTCCAGCTTCTAGAACAGCTCCGGGCCGTTTTACATAGAAGACACTACCAGCTTCACTTGCTGTCACTGTCATTACCATCTTCATTACCTCGATCTCGGCATATGCTTGCCCAGCACCCACATGCCCACCGTCTTCCACTAAGAAATTAATTAGCTTGCCAGCCGACGGCGACCTCAACAACGACGGGTCATTGTCTTTCTCAAACACACAAGTCTGGTTTCCTATAACAATTCTATAGCGATCTACTTCTTCTCTCATGTATGTAGTAGAGCTCGAGCCATCGAGAGACAACAGTAAACCACCGTCTGAAAGCCGATGAACTTCCACTTCTTTATAGGAGCCGTTCATAACAAGAAAGTAGGTATTGGGGCCTGATTTTGCTGCTTGCACCTTGTATTTATACTCATCATTTATAAGTTCGACCTACGGGGCAGGTAGAGAACAGTCTCCTTATTACTGCGGCATCAAACAATTTTCCTTATAATACTTACATCAACAACATTATCCAAATCATTACTAGCTTGGATTTGTCCTTTTTCTAAAGCCGTTTCGAATCCAGTGAAAGCGGCAGTGATATTCCGATCGGCGATATGCAAAGCGCCGCAAGTTACAGCCAAGAGCACATCGGGTTTATCACTCCTCACGCGTTCGGAAATCAACAAATCAAGCCAGGCCGTATCAATATTGTTTTGCTGGAAAGATTCAGTTTCCAAGAGTGTAATTAGATATTCAACAGTAGTCCTAAAATCGCCTCTGATGCTCAGTTCCTTAAGAGCGACCACCAAATTTTCTCTTGCTTGATTTCGATCCTCGCCCCACGAAAAGCAGTGACCAAATTGAGAATCAGCGAATTCGTGAAGACCCCCGGATGCTCCCACCGAAAAGTAACCCCACACGTTCTTCGATGAACGGAAGTTCAATTCTTGCACGGTACCAGAACTGGGTTTAAAACCTGCGGCAACATTAGTATTTCTTCCAATGGACAATGAACGCAAATTACCGATATACATCAGTCAATTAAGAAAAACTGTACCTTCATCAGGATTTTCACTCGTAATCCTGGCAGCGATTACGTGACCCCAAGGCTGCGGCTTGTGTCGTGGTTGATCGAAATCAATGGCACTGTCACCCCACGGACTCTCGCCGTACAATAATCGTATGTCTTTAATACGATGAAGAGGTAGACCCATTGCAATTTGCAATTGAGCTGCTGGCAAATTTACATCCGATACCATTTCGGTACATGGATGCTCCACTTGGAGTCGTGGATTCAATTCAAGGAAGAAGTACCGACCGGATGTATCGTACAGATATTCTACAGTCCCTGCACTGACATAGCCGACCATTTTTGCTAATCGGACTGCAGCCTGCAGTTGAATGCTGTTTAAGCCTCGGTGAAGATGATTAGGATCTCTATGATATAAAGAATAACTATTACCTTTTCCATTTCCTCGAATACTTCCGACTTGGCGATCACAGCCGGTGCTTCTTCAATGATTTTTTGATGCCTTCTTTGAATAGAGCAGTCACGGCCAAAAAGTGATATGGCATTACCATAATTATCGGCCAACAACTGTACTTCCAAATGCCGAGCACACTTTGCAAGTTTCATAATAAATATTGGTGAACCAGGTATTTCTGTTTGTACTTGTCTGAAAATACGTGGAATACATCATGTCATTGATATGTTCAATGATACGAAAGGCTAAGGAATATTTATAAGGAGCAAGGAATTTCAAAGTTTTCTTGTAATTATGAACTTAGCGTGCAAATCAGTAGAGATGAAGTGGGGGTGACAAGGTTGTCGCATACTAATTGTAGAAACTGCTTTGTTAATAAGTGCACACGATTTGTCGCCAACAAAATATGCCTTTGGCCTATACTGATTCTTAAACATACAGTGTGCAGTGGGTCCCCTGAGTGCCTACCTAAAAAGTGCAGGCAGTTCTTCCGCGTTCTCGACTTTCCTGATACCTTTGCCCCCTCCACCCTCGCTGGCTTTCACCATAACCGGGAAGCCAATTTTATTAGCAGCCGCTAGGCATTCCTCCACCGTGGAAACACAACCCTTCTTGAATAGTTCTGAGGAAATCTTAATCTTCTTCCCGCTGTACTGTGCCTTGAGATCCGAGCCCGACCATGGAAGAGTCGGTACATCCGCTGTTTGCGCGACTATGCTTGACGCAATCTTATCCCCCAATGCCCACATAGCCCTCTCGGACGGCCCTATGAAAACGCACTCTCAACATTTCTGCTTGCTTAAAAAATAATCGTGCACTTACCGATAAAGCAAATGTTGTTCTTATGTAACAGTTCCGGAAGTTTTGGATTTTCCGATGCATGGCCCCATCCAGCCCAAACCGCCTGGACTTCCGTTCGAATCGCTATGTCCACGATCAGTTCCACGTTTGCGTAATTGTTGTTGTTTGATCCACCGGGAACAGGCACGTATTGGTCTGCCATTTTTATATATTCTGCATTGGCCTTCAAGTCTTCCGGTGTCACCATCACGACAAAGCGGACCGCCCGCTCGTTCTTGAACATCTCGTAAGACCATCTGCGTATCGAGCGCATACATTTCACTGCGGCAATACCGTTGTTGGCGATTAACACCTGGAAAATGATCAGCCAATAAATTCACTATTAACCGTCCAATTTGACCTTTCAGTATATCTGAATTGATGCATGTCCCATCGACTCGGAGGACCGGACGTTCACCCACTCTTTCAAGACTAGGTAAATTCGCGTATCAGCAACCATTCCGATTGCTATATTCACTGCTAGTTGACTGGGTAAATCTAAATTACAATTGACAAGTGTGCAAGCCTGAGTTTCTCGAAGGCAGGCTTTTGCGTCAGTCCACCTGACCTTCCTATATAATATTCTCCTAAGCTACAAATATTCGACCACTCGGCGAAAACAAACATATCAGGTGGCCTTTAATCTTTAATCAGATGCAGCACAGCCGCTACAAATGTATATTACTAAGGAAATGAGTAATAGGTAAGTTGACGTGATATAATCACCGACCTTATTGATAAATCTGGTGCCACCGAAACGATGAACAAATTCGTCGGGTGTCGCAACTGTGAAGTCCTTTTCCTGCAGTCGGTTTTGCGTTTGAATCATCACCGTGCCTTGCGACATGCTGGGCCTGTTGTTAAAACAGTAAGAAAGCATCCCTTAATCACTGCGACACGGCGCATCATTAACTTTGTCTTTCAATGTCCAATAATATAATTCCTCGCATTTACATGCGACCGTCCATAAAAAAAGGCGCGGATCCACCATTAAAGTACACGTGGAGAAGGATTCGTGACTTTCTATCGTACGAGAAGGTATGGATGACAGCGTGTAAAGTGTCCCGGCCGTTAATTTAGGCAACTCACGCAATACTGTTTCTATCGCTCTCTATCTCGCTGCAGCACACCGTCTTTCGTTGCGTTCGCGGTTCGCGTTCTGCCCCTGCTTTGCGCGGGTAAATTGCAAATCGCAAACTCCCGAACTTTCAATGGAAAAAAAACTTTGCGGACGGATGCTGCACTGCGCGTGGGTTCAGATTGAAAGACTAATATCGGACAAGGAAGAAAAGGGAAGGGATTCCAAGGAATGGGCGACATTACGTTAATCCCGAATTAAGCTGCTCCTTCGTCTGTTCCTCCTCCTCGCTCGATTCCTCCTTCTTTTCCGGATTCATCTTGTTGACACCTGCGAACAGGTTGTCCGAGCTCTTCCAAATTGGATCTTTCTCTGTACTCTGAGCCAAAACGAATCTCTTTATTCGTTTCATCCCGTAGTACCACTCAGCAATAATGCGCCACAATCTCCACCAATTAGTGAACGACAGTTTTCTATCTTGACTTTACTCTCTTCGCGATCTGAGAATTTGGAGGATCAGCCAGAGTGGACCATCCGCCGCCCGCCGCCCGCCGCCCGCCGCCCGCCGTCCACGGCCGCTTCCCGCCGCCGTCCACTCTCTACGATTTCGTCGATTCCGTCTCTCTTTCTCTCTCCCCTTCTTGAATTTTAACGGTACTCCCACAGCTACACGCCACCAGAATCTACTATTTAGTAATCTTCTTCACTCCTCTCTGTACTTCTTTCTATCTTCAACAGTTAGGCCTCAGAGAATCTCTCCTCTTTAGAAGGGGCGGGCACGCCACTCGAGTGACTTCAAAGCAAGCGCGTTTGAACCTCACCAAGCACCACACTCAAGAAGATCGATTCTTTCTTTTTCTCGTCCTGCTCTCGCATAACTGCTTTTGCCTTTTCACATACACGCTAACACCTGTCGCTTTTTCTCCCACCGATCCACTCTCGATCTCGATCTCGATCTCGATCTCGACCTACTCCTTCTCCTTTATTTCACCAATTCCATCGCTATGACAAAAACTCGACAGAATTTTCCTCTCCCAAGTTTCAATGAAATTCGCGGCCCTGCATCGAAGAACAAGGGGGACATTCGACGAGCGAGAAGCGCCCGTCCTGCTAATTAATAGGAGAGCCGATTTTGCAACAAGAAAGATGAAATCTTCCGCAGGAAATGAATGAATCGCCCGTTCTACCGTTCTCCGGAGACCGGAACAGACTGACGCGATACCTGAAAGCGTAGGCATCATTTCCATCGTCTCTTCCCCTACCTTCTTCTTCGACCTTGTCAAGCGAAGAGGCTGCTTGATACACTACATCATCGCAACACTCAGCTTTCCATTTCCGCCATCAAACCCACCAGAGAGTGGGGACCTACTAACGCATATCCACCTGTTAATTTCATAATCGAAAAGAAAATGCTCCCAAACCGAAGAAAACTCAACAATTTGATTCGCACATGATTGATTGAAGACTCTTCCAAGTCTCAGTGCCACGGTCAGTCTTTATTCGCCACGACTTAATGTTAAAAGGAAGGCCAGGGGCATCGTTGGCCCGTTGACACCGATGATTTAGCGGAAACTTTGAAAACTTTTTACCTATGCCATTGTTTTGCATCTTGCGACTATTTATTACGAATATGATTTAGCTAAGTACGTAAAGAGGCAAGCTAACATTCCGCCTTACGTAAGTTATACTACTAAGTTCAATACTAGGAATACGATATCATGTCCCCAAGGCAGTACGCTATTCTAGCTATTGCACGAGGAATTTGACTTTCCTCGCAGTCTGCCCGAAGCTCCGAGGTTTTTTTCCGCCCACCAAGACCAGACCAGCTGGACCGGTCCTTCTTTATCCGACGAGGTTCATTATTATTCGAATCATACGTTTAACTAGCGAACGTAATATCATATTTCTGCATTAGGTCAAGGTTAACCTAACACGGCGACAACTAAGAGCGTTTGTCAATATAATAATGCTAAGTTGATGCTGATTCGTACATAAGTGAATTTGTGGGTTGTGGTTGAAAGGAAAAGAAAGCTATCGCATCGAAGGAACAAGTCTGAAAATGAAGGAGTAAATGAACAGTCGAATCTGTCTGATAGCATTCCGTTTATGAATGTACTGACCCCGATTACCAATGTGTCAAGTGCACACGGTGCAGACGATGCACGCGCGTCGCCGCGCCGATCTCTCTCGCAATGCTCCAATGGTAATACAATGTGTATCGTCCGACACCAGTCTCACAATCAGCCCTCTTCGCAAGTCCCACTCTCACGGAGCAACAAGTCTCTTCCATCAGTAGTCTTAATCGATTCAATCGATAATTGACTGGACTCTGGACATCTTTATATTTCGCTCTGATTTTCTCGATAACCCATTTACATATTGTTTACGTATGCTCTCGCTAATTCAAGGTAATGCGTTAGAAGGATTAATTCGATGGGCGGGAGAATTCGAGGTAATTGGGTCGTTATTGAAGTGGTAGATCTCGATTGACAGGCATCTTGGATGCCAACTTTTAAACGGAGCGTCTGTTAAGGATATAGGACATTCTTAAAAATCAAGACTGGATTAAGAGTTGGTGATTAGCGAGGTGTCACAGTTCTGCTGGCTTCCCCGAGATAGCTCGTGAATATTTATCGGGTTGGTTGGTTGCTATTATGGCAGAGGTGATGGGGTTACGTGCCCGCGGAAATGAATACGTTTCACGGTTACTCGTAATACAGGAGCGCAGCTATTAAAGATATAGATTCGCAACCCTGCGCGAACAAGAGGCGGTGGGCGTCGCAACGAATAGTTGAGACCTCTAGAGATGCCCGATTCCAGTAGGAATTTCTGATGAGACACCAACTAGCATATAGACCTGCTTATTCCCTTAAGGATTTCGAGCTACTCCCATTCTATGGTAGGAGAATGAAGAGTGAAGCGTGAAGAATGGAGAATGGTGAATGGAGAAAGATAAATCACCTGAGCCTCCTTCGCCGCTCGACCAAGCCTGGCCCGGAGTTCTGGAGCACCTGTGGATTGGAAGCATCGTTTCCATGCAGTGGAAAACTATCCTCGACCTCGGATTGCTCGCTGGGGTCCGCCTCGTTCTCAGGCTCCCCGACGACGAAGCTCACAGGATTCTCTGTCATTTTGCTGGGAGCTCCTTTCACCAGATCGACAGTACTCTCCTGGTTATCCTCGAGATCCTTCTCTCCCTTCAACAACCTTTTACTTCTCCTCGTTACTTTCTCTCTCTCAGGACCACTTCCAGCTTCTTTCTCGCCGTAATCGCTCAGCTGGCCGTCACCTTCAAAAGATCATCCATATCTGCACCTGCTCTTCATCATCGCCAACCAAATAGCCAATTGCCCAACCTTGTCTACCATTACCGACCTCTTTATCGCTATTAAATCCTATACTCTCTCTCTCTCTCTCTCTCTCTCTCTCTCATCATAACTCAACTATGCGATTCCTTTTGATTCCACCCGAAAAAGATGTTCCTCGCTTCTTGACTTTAGTGTACAAATACCGATATTCTCAAACTCCTCGTCAAATTGTGCCCAGCGAACGTTCAATAAAATCATTATTTTTCCCAGTTTACTTGAACAAAGAGGGGAACATCTTTTCTAAAGCTCTATTAGCACCACATTGCCAGTCAGTTCCCTCGGTCCACAGCATTCAAAACACTCGAACCGACCTTCACCCAAGTGAATCATGCTTATCAAGCTTCATGCATCCTCTCGGGCTACGTTTTGTGCTCGAACAATCTTATCAGAACTCGCACCTGCTCGTCGAGGAGTCTTATTATAAAGCAAATCAGGATTACATGCAAGGGAAAGTTGGGAGGAGATCCTCGATCCACCTGAATGATTACAGTGGGAGAGCCGAGTAGTAAATAAAAGGTATTATGATGGTGGCTCTGTGCGATTTCGAGTATGTCTAGGTGCGAGAAGCATGTAGAAAAAGTGAATATCAGAAGGTCAAGGAGCTAACCGACCTGACAATTATGGATTCGTCGCCGAAATAGAAACACCACGTATCTAGAGACTTTCACGTCACATCTATCTTAATGCGAGTCTTCACTTATTACGCTTAATTATGCACACGCAACTTTCAAGGACAGTTGTTTATTTCGGACTCTTGGAACTTTCTGCACACCGTATTCGCGACAGGTAATATTTCAATTATGAGAAGGGGCAGTCGTCGAGTTGCAAAATGTCTGGTAAAAGTGCTTGTTGCCATGACCTTTAGGAATACCTATTCCCGAATACAATCCTCTATTTAGTAAACACCTCCGAGTGAAGCCGATACGCGCGCCCCATGCAGACAGCGCTTCCCCGATACTATGTTGCTCTTAAATGGTCCAGCTTAATTTCGCAAAAGCCTCAAGCAGATATCGGTCGTAAATTAAACGACTTGCACAGTGTTATTTCAGCAATTTTACTTTGTAATTGAAGTTAGTCCATGTCGCATGTAACCCAGAAGGAAAAGGATGAAAGTGGGTCGAGGAAGGTGAATGCGGCAGGTGAAACTGAAATGGAAATAGAATGTCCTCCTCGACGGCTTGCGGGACAAGTTTGATATGAAAACTAGGAAGAAATGTGTGTTGTTGAATAAAATGGGCCAGGAGTCGATTGGGCCTAATCGTTTCTAATCATTCGAGAATTAGAGTAGTCCGCTAATGACGGTCCAGCTTGACTTCCGACCCATGCGTGCGAATCCTCTACCCTAAGCAGTAGCCACGGCAATGAAAGTATCGCTATACCGAGAATCATGCTGAGAAGACCTCGAAGCATACCAGGAGGATACCGATGACCACGAGTTCTGCCCTTCCTTCAACAGAGGAAAGTCAATCTCTGTATCTCAATCTATCTTCTCGTTAGAATTGGCACTCCAAAATGGCACTGCAGCCCCCTGAACAATCACTCGAATTGCCGCTGCACCGATGCGTAATGAACGCGTCTGAAGGGAGAGGGTTGGATTCCCGAACTCAAATGTATAGGAAGTAAGTGGAAATTGCCCTCATGATAACGCACCACAACGAAGAACACAGGAGGAGGTACGTCGACGTACTGCCGACGACGATGCGTTGATACGTGCCGATACCGTACGACTTCGTAGAGGCGCGTGGAAAGAGAGGAAGTCGCCACGAACACAAGACCTTCGTCAACGGTACGCGAAACGATACGAAAGACCGGACGATCGAGTTCAAGGGTCGTCCCCGTACCCCGCAGCCATGCGCTTCATCATTTCATTCCTTTCTTTCTCTTCCTCCCAATACATTATCAGCACGCGGAGTTCCCAGCAATCCATCAACTTCTACACATTCTCTCTTTCTCTCATTCCTCCATACTTGAAGTCGTGTCATGGCTCTTACACATTTCCAGATTCTCGGTAGAACAACCTTTCAACCTCTACCAGTGAAAGCACGTCGCAGAAAGACTTGCAGCTTGATGCTTACTCCATGCAAGTATTACTACGACACTTTCATTCAAAAGTGTAAGATATATATCGACACTTTCTAAGCAATATTAACACGTTATTTATCTATTTTAGACTGCATTTAAGGTGAAACAACAGATATGTTTACTCGACGTTTATGAACGTGCTAATGTTGCCAACATATACCATCGAAATCAGCTGTTACCCACTCGTTTCTTATTCGCATTTTTTCTCATGAAAAACCAGTTTTACTGTTGTGCCATTCAGTTAGTTCTCCGAGTATTTAATAATAAAACAAGTTCAAGCAAAAGATCTTTCCGAGTTAGTGGACAGACGGTCGAACGATATCGGGCAACGAATCCGGATCGCCGCAAGGCCTCCTTTCGTTTAATCAGCATTATGTCACTGATAAGGATGACTATTGTTATTGTGAGTCCATCCCCAATTCTATTAGCCACACAGTTATTTACACCGAGCTTGCCAATCTTCTACCATTTGTCGAATTCTCAGCTCTCTCTTGTACACGAATGCGCTGCCTGATATGTGCAGGTACATCTCGTGAACTCTTGAAAGAGCACCCAGCCAGATTAGATTGAAACGTGCACCGTCCAGTCTATCATGTGTGTACATGCGAGGATTGTGGCTGCCCGAGTGACGAACTCGTGAAGAAGCATTATCAGCCGAATGATATTACTCGACCCTCATATTTTCGTCAATTATCATCGACATTTGATCGACTGAAATTTCATCCGGTGGAATCAGCATGCAAAATTTCTTGAATGTCGTCGGTTCCCGCATCTTTTGCTACTTCGACGCTGCCCTAATTGAATTTCAATGCTGATCGAACGTCCTTCCGCCTTTCAGTATGTTAGTGTTAGTCACCGATAAGCGGGTCGCCGAGTTATGAAAAATCGGATGTTGAGTGAAAAAATATGATAGTGATAAGAGATAAGGGGAGGAGGATTAGGGGGAGGGTGACGGAGTGAGAGAGACAAAGAGAAGTGCGTTCGCGGTGCGACCTGCGAACGGATCATCGTTCCATAGGAGTCACTCATTGATAAATATTCTATCACTGATTGCGTAATGGAAGACCATGCTATAATCAGTGACGTAAGCTTCGCACACGCGTGTAAAGTCGAGGCAAATAAACGATTCGACTGTCTTCCGACGGATTCCTGACATATTCCCGTTCTCGTATATGCTTCTGATTTCTCAGCTTGAAAATGGGAATCGACCTATGCCAAAACATCTAACAGCATGGATATAACATGAATCATTAAGTGTGTTAATCCTCGGAGAACGTAGTGTGTTCAAAGCAGGAAGCAAAACGGCAAGAATTTAACCGGTGGACGGTTCGTTCGTGAAGAGGTTTCAAGGTTATTAGTAATAAAGCATTATTGTCGCGCAACATTGACTTGTATTTTGCACTCGATAATTGATGCTCTCTAGAGTACTGTATGTGTTGTTTATGTATAGGCAAGTTTAACCGGGAGAAGTTTATAGATTTTCGTGTGAGGCAATCAAAAAATTAGCCGGCCACGGGGATTGGCTGAGTGTTAGGTCAGGCGACATTGTGATTATCTCCCATTGGTTGGATGATCGCGTGCGGTGTTTCCAAGGAGCACGCGTCAACCATCTGATCGTGTATGCAAAGTCATGACTCTGATGCGACGATGAATAGAAAAGCAAGAAAAGCACCGATTCGATGTCCCACAGGAAGATCATTGCATCCTTTTTACTCGAGCAAAGAGACTCACCGGTGACGAATCTTACGCGGCGGAGTCGCGCGCTCCTCCTTGAGGTTAGGTTCGTCCTTCCCTTCCTGGTCTGTCATTCGCTTTGCTTCTTGTTGCTGCTCCACAGGAAGAAAAAGTCTCAGGCAGCTAGTATGCCTAATTGAATATCAGATTCGATCGACCGACGTCGATCACGCCCCCACTGTTCGCTGTCACCGTTTGAACATGGATTCTTTTACTCTTCCGCCCGACCACGATACGCACACACACTACTTTACTGTTCCTAATCCGTACGTTTCTTCCCGACCTTCTCGAGTAATTCATATACCGCCTACCGACCCCACTGTTCCCCGCCTGCTTCCGTTTACACCTATGAAACCCTCGCCCCTTCTTCCCGCTTGCCACCCTATCAAACTTGCCCAGAACTAGAATCGCCTCGTTGAATTCACGCTTACCACTCGCGAATTCACCCAGCTACAGTACTACAGGCTCTACCTAGAGGTCACCCTTCCTCAATCAACACTTTTCCCTTCTTTACGGTTACGGAATCTGGTCTGTGGTTAAACTCTGAAATAAACTCATCGAAATATTAGTGTTTTACATAAACTTGGACAGTCTACTCGCAATTCCTCGTTGATGCTTTGTAAGTCGATTAATGGCAGTTTCGATAGACTATACTCTCGATAGTATGAAATGTATGTGGATAAAATCGACTAGGAGTGGACGACGGTATTTGACGAGTGGGGGCGCGCGAGTGGCGATCTGACGAAGCGCAGTCAGATTTGGAGTCGAAGCAAGTGAAGCAAGTCGGAGTTGGACGGGGACGAGGCGCAGCCGCAACGGTAAGCGCTGCGGCAGCGCCAGTCGAGACTGGAGACTGGAGACGCGAACGACGCGAGTGTGCAAGGGTTAAGGCAGGTTAGTCTGCTGGGGCTTGACAGTAGCCCTAAAACAGCGTCCGATCGTGGCTCGTCAATGACGATTAATTGGTGGAGGACTCGAGTGTGTTACGGGAATCGGTGTGAAGGCAATGCCAGAGAAAGAGGTGCGCGAGCGAGGCCGGCTGTTACGTCTGGATCTCGGGCGGTAAAGCATCCAGGAACAAACATGGCTCGCGTTCCGGTGGACCCGTGTTTTTCTTCCTCGTGAGAAGCCCTCCTCCTCTGTTACTCACTCTCTCGCTCTCGCCCTCCCCCTCTCTTTCTCCCTCTCTGTCTCTCTCGTTCTTGCAAGAGCGCCCGTGCCAGAGGTTCTCAACGTCGGGAGTGGTACGATCACGACTCGCAGTAAAGTAAGTATAGAATTATATGGAAGTAGTGTGTAATGTATGTGCAGGGAGGTAGGGATCGAGTGATACATCGAGTCACTTGCCTCGTCTCTCTTCTCTTTCTTTCTCGTGTGGTAAACGTATATTAATATACCGGGGCCTAAACAGAGCTTCCCGCTCTTGATGTGTTAGTATGCAACAACGCAATGCACGTTTCGGTTCACCTTACGTGGCCTTATTTGCACTGGTGAACCATCCACCGTGAATGACCGATCCCCTTTTCGATTTTTTCTTGAGACTCCCACAAGTCCAAGCCCGAGCCTCAGCCCGAGCACGAGCACGAGCCCGAACCCACGTTAAAGTTGCGAGCCTCCTACTCGCTTCTACAGCCTGTGCTTTCTATCAGTCCTTCCTGTCCCTTTAGCCATTCTAGCTGGCATTCTACACAGCTATCTCCCGCTAGTTGAACCCTTCCGCCTTGTGTTACCGCATAGAAAGACATAAGTGTACGAGAGGGCAAGTTGCTGCTCGGCCTCGGTAAATGGCGGAGTGCGAAAGCACTCTGTTTCAGCGGGGTATTTGTTGTCGTCGTTATGAGCTGCGCGAATGACATAACCACCATTCCCCGGCGGTTTTCATCTCCCGGGAGCTCCAGGTGAGAGTGAGCGCCGAGAGTACTACTCCTACAGCTGTTCTTGCATGTCTAAGGTCGATATTTCCTTTGCACCGATATCGCTCCTGCCCCCGGCAACTATTCAGCTAGCGAACAGCCTCTCTGTTTGTTTAGCTGATAGAGAAGCCGATGCAATTTTGTGCGCATCAGGTTCATTGCACTTGATGGTGCGTGCTGCATGGTAGTCCGTCGCATCGAACCACCCATTGCAAACCAACCTCACCTTCTCTCTGTTGATGAGCTTCTATAACCTCTGCACTTCTGCAGTGTAGACCTCACTGAGAATATTGTCGCCCTTGCACGTAAGCTAGGCTAAAGTCGCAATTTCGATAAAACTAATGGACTCGTTATCGTTAGTCCGCCTCAATGGTGGACCCCAACACGTTCACGATTTACGTATATACATGCGCCTGCACCTCTTGTATATATGTTCTCGTACTTCGGAAGGCATTGAGATGGCTGTACGTGTATAGTGTATGTGCTCTTACGATCCGATCAATTCCACTTGCTCCTGCAGTATCAATGTTCTCCAAGATGGCACAGAAATCCCCCCCCCCCAGCCCACCCCACCCCAGCCTGCCTGCCTGCCTGCCTGCCTGCCAGCCTGCTAGCTTGCCCCTAGCCTCTTCCTTTTACCCATTTGCTCGCGCAATTATAGTTATTTGCCTAACTGTTTATATTAGCGGTAGTTGCAGTTGGTTTTCTCTGTTCTTCGATTAACGGTACACTACAAATGTTGGTCGGTGCTTCGATTTCCGCACACAACGCCCCTCACGTGAGTTACACCAATGCATTGTTGACCAGCCACGGGTAAAATTTTGGTTTTTGCACGTGCATCAACTGGTAGTATGTATATATTGGATTTTCCCCCTGAATTATGAGGTTAGCCAATGAAGAATGTGTAAGATTTATCTGGCGGCGGTGAAAATTCCTACATCGGAAGAGCAAGGGACTTATTGATTCATGTGTTGAGCTGGAAGTTAGTTGGTCGTGGAGAACGCGCTTAGCAGTTAGCCGCTTTGTGCTCTCTGCTCGAAAGCGTGTTGGATCTCGCCTACTTAATTAATCAAGACGCGCTGGCCGACCGCTCGAAAATTCATAGAGCGTGCTTACTCGTGCGGATAATCCGAGGCGTGTGGAAGCTTCGCCTTCGCTATCATCCTCGGCGGCTATTTACCACACGGCATTCGACGTGCGCGTTAATGAAAACTTCCGCTTTCTCAATGAGTCTGACGCGCCGAGAGTGCCAGGCAGTGAGAAAAAAGCAGCCAGCCAACGTGGTGGAGAGTGATGCGTGCGTGCGTGCATGCGTGCGTGCGCTACGAAATCTAGAGTTACTACGATTCAGAATCCCAAGTGCGCGTAATGCGATCTGGGTCCTGGTGTGCCTGCACGACGCTTAATTACCCTCTCATTGTGCCCGTTGCATAACCGGAATAGTGAAAAACAATCCGCGCAGCTTGCAATTAAACAATGGGGCCGGCGGGGCACGCTGGAATGGGCTTGCTCACGGAAATGACGGCGACGCGAATACAGTCCTTTGCAGACACGCCGGCGAAACCTCAGCCTCGATCGGAAGCGTTGCTGGTTGAAATGAAATGGAGTAGGAACATTTGACAATTTAATTGCAGTTTACAAATAAAAAGAGAAACTGACGAGCCTAAGGGTAAGGGCAAGGGTTGCGCTAAAAGAAACGCTTTCATATGTATGTTCCACTCTGGTGTCAAAGGGCCGGGACAAGTAAGTACATGGTACACAGAGACGAGGGACTCGTCCGCCGACGGAGTATTTGCTTTCTCGAATTCTTATCTTGAATGAGACTTGAAATAGAGCCCGTATACGTATCTTTCTCCTGTAATACCGACACTAGGCACTTTTTTCGCGGATGAGATGCATCGTGTGCACCTTACCGTAATCAGAATACATACAGAATACGCGTCGAGGTACTCCCTCTCTGTCCTTCTTCAGAGAGCTTTCGTTGTGCCTGAAGCTTTTACTGCAAGCAGTTGACTAAACTGGAAGATGAATTATTCTCCTCTCTGGACAGGACTAGCAGGAGAATTAGGCCAATGATGTTCCAGAAACGATGACACAAAAGAGTCATGATTACCGGCCTGTAGTTTGGTGCTAGATAGCGGTGCATGGAGCGAAATTGTAACCTTGGCGAACTCATCGGAGCACCGGCAGCACACCACTCTCTCTATCTCCCTCTCCTTCTCCCTATTAAAAAACATCACCTTGACTGCTCCATTAAGCCCGTTAAGTTCTTGATCGCCGGCTAACACGTGGATAAGTTGGTGAAGTATTTAGCTAGTGGAGGACCCACTTGCTGGAAGTGAGTGAGACAGAGAGAGTGGAGTAAACTATTATGCGAGCGGCAACCCTGGAGAGATAGGCAAACGATCTCGACGCAGTTCCACATCGAAGCAGCTCCTGTTATGGAGGCTTTTACTATCGGATGCTCTGCTCGCCGAACGCACTCTCCGCTCGCCGCTCGCCGCTCGCCGGCGCAGAGTGTAATCGGCCGTTTTGACCAACACGCCATCCGAAGCCCAAACACACACGCGGATCGAATTAACTTCTACGGATTCGATTTTATCGATTAAATTGACTGTCCGGGGAACCGCTCACTACCCTCAGCGTGAGCGCCAGCACCGCCATGAATTTGTACGGGCAATTTGTGAGGAGTTTATGTCCATGTCTGCATCAGTATATCTGATCTCTACCGAAGCATTTTTTCGCTCGGCTATGGAAGCAAAATATATTCCATCTCGGGAATATGTGTCGATAGCTACTTTTAAGTTTATTAGTTTACTTCTTCGAAGTGAAGTCTTCTTACTTCAGCCTTCAAGTAGGTTTTCCAAGACGTTTAATTACCACGATATGGGTCGACCACGCGAATGTTTAAGATCACGGGGCATCCTCCAACCGGATGCGCCCGTGTCTTTTTACTTGCGACTTTGTTACACTTTTATTTTCGTCGCTGGTCTGCCTCTCGTTTTCTTTCTCTTTCATTTTCTCGCTTGCCCATACAGTAAGAGTACAGCCCTCGCTGCTACACTCTCACACACTCTCTCTCACTTTCTCTCTTTCTCGCTCTTACGGGCCAGCTAAGCACATATGAAAAAAGAGCCGACAGTTTCGCCGACGAGCACAGCCAGCGTAGAGCCGGATGCGCGCTCCCCGGCATGAAAAACATTTGATCGTGAAAGAACGTTTGTTAACGAGAGTCTGGTATGGAAAGAGCATGATCTCGGCACGCCGCACTCCACTTGTGATGATCCTCCCTGCTCGCTCTAACACGAGGGGAAAACATTTCTTTTGTTACTTTACTTTATTGGAGTAGTGTTTAAAAAATGCTTTGCGGAAACCTATGAAATTTTAGCCGGGGTACGTAGATTTCAGCAAATGGCTTTCTAGGGTTGGAATAAGTGTCGCTGTGAAAGGTGACAGTGGAAGAAAGAAGAAAGAGGGTGCAGTGAGATTCAGAGGGTAATAGGAAAGTGTCCCATTGTTGCTCTCCGATCGTAGTGAATGAGTCGTCTTTCGCAAAGGTCGCCGCCATCGTTATACCTACTTACGTGAGCTCGTAGGCCGGCGAAGGTTGTCGGATTTCAAAGAGCAAATCCACCTGTGACCGCCTTCGCGACTCGACACTGCTCAAGCCGACACTCGCATCTCGCATTCTCCAGTCTCCAGTAGCAATGCGTTATCAGGAGACTCGCTAGAGTCTCGCACCAAGTAGTACAACTGAAGTAGTTTTAGATGGATAAAAAGCTTCCACCTTAATTTCTGAAAAACTTACAGCACGATGGATTGATTGATGCATTTTCTATTTCATTATGTGTTTTTCTGAATCCAATAAGCCAAGAAACAAACGAATCGGTTCAGTCGTTCAGAAATTATACATTTTTCCTCTTATTTTTCCCTTAAGAAATTTGTGAAACAATGAATTTTGAGCTGGGGTTCCACCTCATTGGCAAAACATGATCCAGTTACGCAATACTCAAGCGGTTTGCTGGTGGAAGTTGATGAATTCGCTGGTAGCTTATTTAAGTAGATGTACGGAGTGCATATCAGAACCCGTGCGGGCACCGCTCATCGAATTTTTGTTGGCATAACCAACTAACTGGCTCACTGCTGTCGGCGTCCGTCGTCGGGACTTTCATCCGATAAGATCTTCTCTCCCGGCCGGTGCCGGTATCACGAAAAAATCTCTGTTTCCTCGAGGTAGTTTCACTTTTCACTCGCGGTTTCGCGATGGTTTCTAGTTGCCGGCGATGCTGCCGCCGTCTTCATCGGTTTCTTAAGTTTCTTTCGCTCGGCACTAGCACTACCGAATATCGAGTGCCACGTGCTCTTGTTCCCGGTGCGGCGTGTCACTTTAACTTTAATGGAGTGCTCCTACGAACATTGCACGGCGCGACGCTCCTGCGCCGGCTGCTCCGGCTGCTGCTTTCGGTAACTCGCAATGCAGTCTAAAGCCCGTATAACGCCACTTAGGAGCGGGTCGCGTGGCCAATTAGCATTTGAGTGGCCGAGCAGTAGCACTTGACGGCCGCACTCTTGTCCGTAACAGGTGGACGATCGGCGAATCTAGCACGCAGGCTACTTTCCAACTGCAAACCTATTCCGATAGGCGCACACCCTCTATCTCCAATCGAGAGCCGTTCATAAATCAATGTAGCCTTAAGAGATACCACTATCGTTAACTAATCAACCATCGCGCTGTCCGACAGACGAGTATGATAGATGTACGAGTCGACTGGTGCTTCAATTATTTAATATTAATAGCTATTAGAAACTTGTTGCTCGTTTTTCAATCAAGGTTTTTAAGACGGCAAGAGTCAAGTAGAGGGAAAGTAGAGGGAGTTTTTGAGAATTGGTGATGGATAGAGGGATGGGATAACCGATGAATTGTTTTGCGCAGAGAAGGCTGCAAGAGGAAGGATGATCGGGTGGAGAGCGAAGTAGGGGCTGCGGCGAGGTTGGCGCGTGGCGAACCAGGCCAGAGGCAGAGGCCTGGATCCTCTTCCTCGTCGTCCTCAACATCCCCCTGCGCCGAGGCCGTGGCCAAGGGGCTGCAAAGGATGCCAGGACCAGCGCAAGAGAGACCACGGGCTCACCGGCTCACCGACATCGAGCCTCAAACCGCCAAAGTAAGTCAAATGTCTTCATTTCTTCACCGAGTTTGTCTACCTCTCTTTTCCCTACTCACTCCCACCCTCCCCCTCTATTGATCCCCTCGCAAGCCGCGAAGAATTCTCCTCTCTACTATTGATTCCTCGGGAAAGGCGCTCCTACTTAAGACAAGAGGTAGGTGGGTGTCTACTACCTCGCTAATGGCTCGCAAAGTGTTTTAATGGAGACTTGATGCGGTAAACACCCTCTGCACTGTCTCTTCGCCTGGCAGGCCTTATTGAAGGCAACTGCTGTTTCTAGTATCGGATGTCTCCATGTATTCCCAGCGTGTGGCTTACAGATGTGCCTTGCACGCTTCGTACACAAAAGTAGAGAGTCACGCTTTCCGAATTCCTAAATTTATAAACTACTTTCCAATTGGCAATGATGTTATTAAGATCCAAGGATAAATGTCCAGGGTGAAATGATAGGAAAGGGAGGGAAAATCAGTTGCGAACGGAAGGGCGAAAGGGTGGAATTTCCAGCTGGGACGAAGAAATTGCTGGGAAAGCTCTATTATCACGGAGAGAGATAGACGTCTTTTGAGCATCGAGGCAGATCCGCTGCTTTTCGTGGGAGCTCTCTCGCGAAGTCGTTTGCGCCAGAAGGAATGCGGAAGTTGGTTCTATTTCGCTCTAGCCCGGCACGTTCATCTCGCTAGGCCGAGAGCAAATCGATAGGCTCACCGCCCGACACCGACATAAACATACCTACATACGTAAGTCTCTCTCCGTGCAGCCACAGGAGACACGCATATACACTCACCCACACAGAGAATGGCTCTATATCTATATGTATGTATATACATGCGTATCACAGCCGCGTGGACGAGAACCACTCGTCGACGGCCATAAGACGAAGCCTCCGATGTCACGACCCTTTCGTCACCCTTCGCACCCGCCCTACCTCCGATTCCAACCCTTCGTCTACCGGCTTCTCATCCCTCCTGTCTTTCAGCTTCGAGTCACCCCAGTCATCCCAGCCATCCCAGCCATCCCAGCCGCTTCGATATCTCTGCTAAAACGTTATCACTCTACCAAATGGAAACTTAGCCCGCTCATTTTCAGCAGTTTTGGCTCCATCTACCAGTAGATTAAAACTGCTACTATATAATCTCGAAAGATTATACAGTTTAGAGTTTAATCGATTGATTAGTTATGACAGTGATTTAGTTTTGAGGTCGGGTGAACTAGGAGCTTCTGCTTGCCCAGTCATCCGACTCGTTCTGATCCTAGTCGAAGAATAGACGTTAATAATGGCGTGTGAAATTTATGCTCCTACCACGAATAGAGCTCGCTCCCCACGCTCCTCCTACTGCTACTCTTGATCACCAGGCATCTCTATCAAATAGGAATGTTTTCCTATCGAACGGCTGTGAAAGTGATTTTTTCGACGGGCCGTGTTTAATGGTTTGGTCCGGCGGACAAGTGAAAAAAATCGCACTGTTTGGGAGGGCAGGGTTTCAGTTATTTTTGGTGAGAGTATACGAACTGGGGCGTCAGAAGCCATCCATCATGTCTTTTGAAGCGAAGTCTATGAGCGCCGACCTGCATGAGTCAGCGCGTTCGAGGGAAGAAGGATCCCAGTACATATTCAGAAAACTCATTGAAATTTCAGTTAAATGAAAATTGGATGCGTGGCATTCCGAAAGGATGGAATCTTCGTGCGGCGCACCGCCTGCCAACCGCCGACCGGTCCGAACAAGCACTGGAATACAAAGAGCTGGCAATGAACGTATGCTCTACTCTCTGCCCCCTTACCCTTAGCCCCTCTCTGCCTCTGCCTCTGCCTCTGCCTCTGCCTCTGCCTCTGCCTCTGCCTCTGCGGGAGCAGCCAAACGCAAAAGAATTCTCTTTGGCGCGCTGCGGTGCCCCGAGCAATTAGCTTACTTCGTTAGAACAATAAGTGTGGGTCGTAAGATCCCGCCTGCTTCCCAGGCATTTGCCTGTAACACGCCATCTAAGGAGCAGCCTTCTGACAGTCTCGTTGACTTTGTCACCGCGTCCATTCTATCTCCCATCTCTCCGGTCTTTTATTGTTAGTGTTAATTCGTATAGATTGCTATCAGTGATCTTTCATTCATTTTTTCCTATTAATGGATTAATGAACTTGCTAGGAATAGCTGCGCCGAACAGCCCTGGTAGATAATGTAAAGCGATAACATAATCGGGGTTGGGCAGACCATTGGGCTTAAGGGCGTGCAACTCGCCTTTCCGTGTATCGATTCGAAGATACGGCATCAAAAAAAGGGAGTGATAAAGCTCTTCCCCTAAACGAGTGGTGCACCAATTCCCGTGGAAGATGGGCGCGGTTCTTCTACCCTCCTCCATGCGTCTTTGCCGACTGGATCGCAGCACTTAACAGTATGACTCAGAGAAAGAACGAGAGAGATAGAGCAAGGGGGCTTCTCTTTCTGGAAGTACAGATCTGTCTGTCACTTTATTAAAACCTCCCTCTAATAATAGTGTATGGTAGTGTGGCCTGCTTTTACTTTGATTCGGTGTTTTGCTGCAACTGCTTTGGAGAAAGCTTTCTAGTCGGATGATCGGTGGCTGTCGCAAAAGGCCGATTGGTGAGAGTGAGGCTGGTGGCGAGAGACGCATAGAATTGGTGTCCCAATCCCCGAATTCGGAGAGCGAAGTCGTCCCGGCCACTTGCCACAGGCAGTTTGCGGCTGTCTTGCCGCTTGTCGTGCGCCTCTCCGGCCCAGTTTCTCCCCCAAGGTTGTCATTATTATTACGTGATCGAGCGCGTTACTCGACTGACCTACTTTTTCCACAAAACTATTATTCCCATTACGCGCCATTGTGCCATCTTCCCTCGAAATATGAGGCGAAAATGCCTGCTTGCCTGGCCTCTGTTTGTGGCTTCCCCTCGCTGTCGATCTCACACCCTGTCTCTATCTCGGCGACCCTGCTCCCCTCTTTACATACCCTCTTACCGGGGATAAATATTTATCTGGAGAATCTTGCGTGATCCACCAATGATTTCCTCTGGAATTCCATGATATGTCAGATTGCAAATACTTTTACTGTCTTCGATGTGCCGCTCGCCCGACTTCAGGAGACACAGCTGATCAGTTTATGATGTCGCATTGTAAGGGTTCGCTGTAATTCGTTTAGGCCTTATCAGAAGTAATGACGGTTAGACTACATGAAAATCGTGTACTTACATAGACTAGCTCCCTAAGTTTTGAGAAGAAGTTTGGCGGGAAAGTCAGTTGCAGAATTGCGATAACTGCATCAACGAATCGATTGCGCGCGAACCTGCGGATGCGAGCTCCAGTTGGCAAGCGCAACCGGGCGGCGGGGGGGTTGATAGTGTGCATCGCCAAACTGCAAATGACAGCTGGAAGGTTCAATAACTCCGGGAGGGACTTTGAGAAAAGTCGATTTCATCTCAAACTTACTTCGACATGGAATTATTTTCATTGAGAGTGGAATAATAAACAGGAATAGTTGGGAGATTCCAAGATCAAGAAGCTAGCTGCACAGCACTTGTGGACATGACAAAAGTGGTTCAATACTTTCCGCCCCTCGGTTAGAGCAAATATAGATGGACTTGGTCCACTTTCATAGGGAAGCCTTCGCATTCACACATGTCAGAAAGGCAGATGGAAAGGGGCAGAGACAGCGGTAGAAAGAGAGAAACGAAGGAAGGCACAGGATAGGTGAGAGTAGAGCGGTCGCTCGCACTCAGTGACCCAGTTTCGTCTGCGTCGCTGGTGGTGGTGGTGGTGGTGGTGGTGGTGGTGGTGGTGGCGGCGGCGGCGTGGTCGTGGTGGTGCACAGGCGGCGCCCAGAGCTTTGGATTCCCAGCCGAAGATGGAATCGAGGCGAGCAGCCTCCACCACAACTTGCACGATTCCGTCATTAACGCGGCATCATCGTTGTCATCCTCGTGTTCGCATCACGAATGAGTCCCCGCGAGGAGACCCCCACGTCCAAGAGCATTTCCGGCGAGGGTCTCGCTACTTCCGGCACCACCACCACCACCACCACCGCCGCCAACGCCAACTACTCCACCTCGAATTGCTCCTTTCTCGAGTTGGTGCGCCGTGCCACCACCTTCTCAATACCACGCGATGCTGTGCGACGAGTCCTCGCCGGCTGTGCCAGCTGTTCCACCCGCAACGAGGTATGGATCTCGAGATTATGCCGGACAGTCGACAGACGAAGGTACATAGAGTATGTACATACACTTTCCATAAGGACTCAGCAAAAATGTACTGCTCTTCGGCTGTCTGGTCCAAACTTGAGACCTCTATACCTCTCTTCTAACGAGCCCTCACACCCCCGGCTTCTCCTTCTCAACCTTTCGTATACACTTGGACTCTTCTATAATACTAGACTCTCCCTCGTACTCCTCCTTGCTCCCTCCTCCCTCCTCCCTCCTACCTTCTCCCTTCTCCCCCTTCTCTCGCTCTCTTTCTCGTTCTAGCATCGATCTTCCACCCTCCAACCTTCACCCTGGTGCAGCGCCAAGCGCCAATACAATCTCTCTCGCCCCCCCCCCCCCTCTCTCTCTCTCTCTCTCCTCAGAGACTTTCGAGGATTCATTGTTGACCGCCCGCCTGCCTCTTCACCCTCTGATGGGATACTCCACTAGGGTGACTGTCACCCTTATTTTTCAGATGATACCTGTCCCCTCTTAAGTGGGACTTCAATAGAATGGAATAGAGTGTACATACATCTCGCCCTTCTAGTATTGAAGTTTAGGTACCGGAATGAAGTATCATTTAGCGGTTGTCTTAATTTCTTCAATAATTGTAGTTAGTTACTGAAATTAAGCAATTCTAAATATCTCGTTACTCTCGGCTGAAGCCCACATAAACTTATCAGGGATTGGAATAATGAAAAGGGGATACTGGCGAGAGCCAGCTTGCCGAGGATATTTTCTCTCGAATTCCGTCTGGTAAATTATCGGAAACGATAAACTCACGTCGTCGTAGGAGTGGAGTAAAGCCAGAGTAATGTTTGCCAAGCGTTGCCAAAAAGTTCAGTGACCCAGTGAGACGAGAGGAGGAGAAGCAGGTGCCTCGCTCGAATGTCGAATGTCAGCGGAAGTTCACCGACGCACAGGGAAAATAATAATTTCTCGTGGAGTACTATTTTTGAGTGACGCAGGGTAGGACTTTCACTCTCGTCGGGCAGAGAGATACTGGGAGAACAAGCGGGGTGAATTTATTATTACCCGGCAGCGACTGTCTGCCGGAGGAAAAGAGAGAATGGATGGGACAGGCTTTCCCGAAGTTTAGGGTGTACCGGGGAGAGGAGAGTTTGCAAATAAATCACAAACAAATCTCACTGGCTGTGAGAGCTGGCAACTGGTTTGGGTTTAAACAAGCGGAAAATATTGGGAAAGGGTTGGAGAGGGGCGGACTCGGCCCTTTCGCAGGGAAGAAAACTAGTAGGATAGGATAGGACAGGGGGGAGAAGCAAAGAGATCGCTCTGCAAGCTATAGATATGCACGAGTATAGTGTTGGAGAGTACGGTTCTATGCTTGTCAGACCAGTTGCCAGAAAATACAATGACCCAAATAAGACTAGTTGCGCTCAGCCGTCGATACTTCCGCAATGCGACCTTCCTCGATATTTCTGGCTGGCTTGATCCATGCCCTTACTTACTGCCAATACACATATACCTACCCTTCTGACTTGTGTTGCTGCCCCGATAATTCGATAGCTGTGACGCGAAGTGTGCCTTTCCTTTTAGTAGCGCTTTTACTTTGCAAGCTATATAAAAGTATTTTAGTACTTTGGTCGCATTCATAGATCAGGGTACACTGGGAGTAATGGGACGTACGCTTGTTGGGCAAACGAGATAATTGATAGTGCTCTTATAATTGACAGACTACTGCGTGTGGGTCGGTTAAAGAGGAAGTCCCCTATGTACTTACCTATGAGAGACTGGTTAGACTCGATTGCTTTTTCGACAAATCGCTAAAACCTGTTCTATCTTTCCTGCACCGCGCCAACTAGCACTTCCAGTTTGCGAGAAGCACATTTGAATGTATCCGCATCTCAATCGGGGGTTGCGAAACATTTTATGGGATATGTGGAGAGTTGTAAATGGCGAAGAGAATTCGGCGCTTCCCTGAATTCGAGGTCATCGTCGTGGTGATATTATAGATAAGGGAAACAAGGTTGAGAACTGTAGTAATGACGATGTTTTCCTTCTGGCTAAGATGACTGGGTCAAGATGAATGAGTTGCTTAATTTTGAGCAGAGTGATTCATCCTCTACCTGATTTGATCCAATTGGTCTCACGAGCAGGCCAGTAGAGACACTTGAGTTCCTAGTCCAGTTAAGCCGGGCATCTCAGAGTATCCTTTAAATTCACATAATTTTCGCACGATTTCTCTTTTATCGGTTGCCTTTCCTGGAGACAGCCCACTAGAGGAGATTGAACACCACGAATAAGTTAGTTATGGATAGTTTGGATATTCATAGAAATTGGAAATGTCTTGGTTGTAGGGGTTGGGGTGTAATCGGGGGGACGACTTCAGTACACCGATCAGTTCGGGGAGCAATATGGGAAGCATTGCACGGTTTCCAAAGCTGGACGAGTGTGCCCACTTTCATTACGAGCACGTGGAGCTCGGCGCCCTGGAGGTAAGTTTCCTCGTAGAATTTGACAGCTAGCAATAATTGACCAGAGTGTGGAAGATGCGCGGTTAAAGATGAAGTGTTGAATGCTGTTCCATTTAGGTGTCGCTGAGCGAGGGTAGCAATGACTTGGAAACCTACGCAGTGAGAGTAACATCCGGAGATGCGTGCTGGACACTTCAGCGCTCGTATGAGAACTTCGTGATGTTCGACAAGCAACTGCACCGTTGCATATTCGACCGGAAGTTCTCCTCGTTGACCAAGCTTCCGGACAGCCGGCCAAAAAATGCCTGTGATATGTTGAAGGAGTACTTGAATAGATTCTCGCAGCTGAATCACGAGGGCTTGAACTGCGGCCCCGTTCTAAACTGGTTGCAGCTAGACAACAGGGGACGAAGAATCCTCGTACCGGAGTCGGACTCTTGTCCGATTAATACTCCTGCGGTCGCGGCGGCTTACGCCGTTCGACCGTACGTGGCGCAAGCCCAAGATGAAATCTCCTTTCAAGTAAGTTTCACGCGATTATATCTGCAACCTCTCTCCGGAAAAACCGCCGGACCGAGTCCAATTCCATTCTAAGTACATCGCCGGCATTACCGGCTCTGGGACAATGAAACTTGATGTAGCGTTCTACTGAATGTTATAAATGTAGGGAGTGGGAAAGACATTCTTAAAACAAGAATGGGAACCGGGGGCACTGTAAAATATACAATATATTTCAGGTTGGAGACATGATTTCGGTGATAGATATGCCTCCGTCAGGAGAGAGCACCTGGTGGCGAGGAAAGCATGGTTTCGCGGTGGGCTTCTTTCCGGCTGAATGTGTCGCCGTAATTGGGGATAAAGTCCCCCGGCATTTAACCGTCTCTACGACGGTCAGATCGAAGCTCCCGGTAAAGCCTGTACTCAGGAAGCACGGGAAGCTCATTGCCTTCTTTAGGTCGTTCATATTGAACAGACCTTCCAGGAGACGCCTCAAGCAGTCCGGTATTCTTAGGGAACGAGTGTTTGGCTGTGACTTGGGAGAACATCTCTTAAACTCGGGACAAGATGGTATGCATAGGAAGGGCACTGAGTCATTGAGTCAAATAAAACAACAATGCCATATACATTTTTAAATGTTTAGTACCAACTGTCCTAACTTGCTGTGCTGAATTCATTGAGAATCATGGATTGGTCGACGGTATATACCGCCTGAGTGGAGTCACATCAAACATTCAGCGACTGCGGAATGCCTTCGACGAAGATCGCGTTCCTGCATTGCATTCCGACGAGAGTATTCTTCAGGATATTCACTCAGTGGCATCATTGTTGAAGATGTACTTTCGAGAGCTGCCGAATCCGCTCTGTACATACCAGCTGTATTCGACGTTTGTTAGCGCAGTTCAAGCTAATAGCGATGCCGAGAGGTTCAGACGAATGAGGGATGCTGTTAGGAAATTACCACCACCTCATTATAGGTACTGCTAGGAATCATAATCATTGCTATTCTTCAATGGAATTATGAAAGGGGAATAAATATTATTTGTTTGGATGTTCTAGAACATTGGAATATCTGATACGTCATTTGGCAAGGGTTGCTGCCCGTGGAGCGGAAACTGGAATGACGGCACGGAACGTAGCAATTGTATGGGCACCGAATTTGTTAAGATGCAAGGAGCTCGAAGTAGGGGGTGTGGCGGCGTTACAAGGTGTCGGTGTACAGGCTGTGGTAACGGAATTTCTAGTCTGTTACGCTGATCTAATTTTCGGTGATGGCCCGGTTGGCAGGCCAAAGTCCCTTGCTATTACGCCACCCCCAAGATTATTGAGTTTAAAGGAAGCTCGAAACAGGAATCTCAGGACGGAGTCAGACTATATAGAAGTCGGCGCAGGTCCAGCAGGCCTACCCTTACAGTATCATACAGTCATAGAATTACCACGAAAGAGAAATGGCTCGAAACGTTCGCCCTCACTAAATTGGAGGGCCTTGTTCGGCAGAGGTGGACTAGGTGCCAGGGGGAAAGCCAGGCAAGTGGGCACCCCACCTCAAGCAGAAACGGTGCCAAGTTCCTTAAACTCCTTGCGGCGATTAAGACCCGTAAAGAGTGCCGACAGTCTCGACGGAGAAGACAGTTTGGGGCCACTTTTGGGCCCTCCACCTACCAGACCTTGCGGACATAGTCGATCTGTTTCCCACGACTCTTATTTCGATCATCTGGCTGACGCGCCCAGCGCTACATCTCCTCTGGATCTTTCTGAAATACAGCTCAACTTCGATCTAGAAGAAAGGGAGATGAGAATGTTCTCGGAGGAGGAAAGTGGGGGTGTGGCGTCTGTCGAGGCATCTCCAAGACGACAGAGAACTGATGGGGCTCAAAATACAGCTACTTCAGGTGGCTCCAAGCGGAAAAGATCCCGCCTCGAGGAAAGACTGCAGTGTGACGTCGAGTTACGTTTTATCGACAGTCAAAGTCCCGACCAGGTAATTATTTTACGTTTGTAAGTATCACAGGTATTGACAAATAGCTGAATAATAAATTGTATACCATTAACGGAAATCAATCATTTTAGGTGATGGTATCAGCTGATGTTCACAGCTTAGAGACACCTTCTCCGCTGCCTACACCAGGGTATGTACCTCTAATATCAGAGGCGTCGACTCCCTTGACACCAGCAACGTTACCTGGAACCTCACACTCAACCTCGCCAATACCAGCCAACAGTCCTAGAATAAGTTTCCGAAGTTTCACTTTACCATTAGAACTCGACGATGAGCTCAACAATGCCAATAAGTTGAACAGAACTAGCGTGTCTTCCGATAAATCATCTGACCCTAGTCATAGGCTATCCATAAACTTAGACAGTCAGAGTAACTCCAAGTCCTGCGAGCGAATTATGACGTACGATAGAAGAGTAGACTTATATGAAACTAAAATCGCGGAAGCTGCCAGAGCCCGCAATGCTTCCAAGGAATTAAATCCGTTGATTTCGGACGTTCTCGATCAAGAAATGACACCCTGTGATAGATTAGCCCCACGTCCATCAGAAGGACAAACACCTAGTAATATTACATCTTCTTGTAAGGATATGCCAAGTGGATCGAACGCTTATCAACTCAATGAGAATAAATCGCAAACTGGTAGCAAGGACAGGTTGGGTCCCCGAGAACACAATCTATCCAGTGGCAAGTCCCCCATCCTTCAGAATGACAATGCAATGGCCGAGAATTCAACAGCACAAAGGAATGAGTTATCGGCACTGTTACAATCGAGTGTGACTGACTTAGATTCCCCCATGTCCTATGAACAAACCATTGAGGACCTTCCAGATTCGGGATTTGTCATTTGTGACAGTTCAGACAAGCTGTTTACAAACACAGAAACAGGACAAATTGCAACCAATACTAACGATTCTGGTGAGTGGGTAATAGTAGAGAGAACTACTGGCTCTATAACAACACCAAACAGCGAATCCAGTGGTCCGAAAGAGCCTCTGGATGAAACTGTGAACCCTGCAATTGCCACTGAAACCCCTCAACTAATATCACCCTCAGAAAATATCTCGAGGACTTCGCTCGACCTGACCATGGGCTCCATTGCTGACACAGATACTTCTTGCATTGGTGACAGTGAACTAACAGAGAGTCCTGTACTTCCGCAGGAGTCAGCTCAAATCGCATTCGATCTGAATGAGATAAAAGATCATTACGAACAAGAACAACGACAAGACATGCATGAGAGGCAAATTCATGTTCCTTTTGAATCTCAGTCACACTCAGCCGAGTCAGAAATAACAGCAGATAATGCCAGAACCAGTCCCAGGACATCTGCTCGAGCCCGTAGTAAAATGGACCAAGTTTCTGCGAGCGACAAAGAATGCCGGATGGAACATGAACTTACAACGTGTTACTCGTCTTTGGAGCATGTGAATACTTTTGGGAGAAGTCAAAGTGAAACGGGGGAGGAATGTAAAAGTTACAGTGAGAATAGCAGAGCAGTAAGAGATAATGAATTTCTTCTGGAAACAAGACGACACAGACACCAAGACTCTCTGGTCTTGCCAAAAGATCGTCGTCCTTTATCGGCCCAGTTTCAAAGAACGCGAGAACAAGAAAGACCATGCACTGAAGTCACAGACCGACCAAGTCACATATTCAAGTCTGAAAAGTGCCAAATGTTCGAATATCCGACAAAGGAGGGAGTAGTGCGCGATACTCGGACACGCGACGAGTTTCCGAAGCGAGCGGAAGAAAAAACGTCAAGCGAGAAATCAAGGTTGACAGAAGAAACTGAGGAAATCGTAATACCATCTGAACATGCTGCGGAGCCGGACGATGTAGCACAAGCACCTGAAGGAGCATCGGAATCTACCTCCTTGAATTCCTCCTGCACCTTTTCCACCGCTTCCTCTCCTCTAGAAGAATCCATTGTTCTTACGGATACAGCTGCCATTCTACAAGAGTTGGCGCTTCAGCGATTGTCCGGTGGGATGGTTGGGGACCTTTCCGTCAGCGGCAGACGGAGATTCGAGGTCGAAAGTGGCAGAGATAGAAGAAGCTTCGACTCCGAAATCGGTAGGGAAATTGTGAGGGAGCGCAGAATGAGACAGGAGTTGGATTGCGCAAGAGGCAGGACCGAAGACTCAACGACTATGCAACACCTTCCTCCGTGTTTGAGGGCGCGGCACGCAAGAGCTAGTCGAGCTTCATTGAGTCGTTCTCTCGATGAAGCAAAGTTCAACAAAATGACGGGGGAAGGCTCACTTTCTGTTAAACAAAGCAGAGCAGAGGACACACAACACGGTTCAACACCCAACGTAGGCTCTGGAATGAACAGTTCGACAAGTAGCTCCGCGGAGAAAGTTCACTTGAGGAATCTGGGTGGACTGGACCTCGGTGATCCCCAGTGCAGAGAGAGAATCGAAAAGTATAAGGAAGAGAGAAGAACATTTTTACGTGACAAGTATAGATCAGAGAGCTTTCGCGGTATGATGGCGAAATCTGAGGACGACGGAGAGCAAGCACTTTTGGCTAGATTAAAGCAGCGAACATCCAGGCCTTCTCTCCATTGACGCTAATACGAGTTCGTCTGTTCACTCGCTGTTGTCAGACTTTCAGGTAACTTGGTTGGATAAAGATTCATCCAAGGGATTGGCGGACTCGGTATGTATGCGTGATGCGATCAATTTTTTTGGAAGATACGACGCGAAGTAATTTATTAAATAATCGATGTGGAATCGATGATTTCGTTACTGTTACCGATCTTATGGGGAAGATCTTTTTTTTTTTTAATTTTACTAGTGTTATTGTTCCCAAAGAGTTCACAAAATGCGTTCTCGTTGCACCGTGTCATCGACGGTGATATATTTATTCGAGATGTACCAGACTCGAATTTTATAAGTTGAGTGTATTTTAGTAATTGGACCCTTTGCGCTTGCGGTGATTTCTATGATGGTCATTCGACAATCCCCATCAACTTTAAGAACTTATTTATCAAAGTTGATCGCGGGCTGTGAGATAGACAAGAGTGAGAGTGAAATGAGAGCTGGCACATGTGACGCGAGTGCAAAGGGGACATAGTGTGACTGACCAATGTATGCCTTCACGTTATCCTTGGTACATTGCGTTGAAATTTAATTCAATTCGCTTTCCGTCTGTATCTGTAAATTTTGTTATTGCTCGTCAAGTGAAATATTTTTATATAAGGAAGCACGACAGGGGCAATTGGTTATCCAATTTTGATTTCTGATGCGGAGAAGTCGTGGTGTTATGAGGTCTGACCCGTGCCGTTCTCTTGCATTCGGAAACTTGTTAGCTTTACGCATTTCTTTCTTCTCGTGTGTTCTCACTGCGTCGATTGCTTATTAGCTCTAATATGTAGCTACAAATTTTAACTACGTTACTGTCACTGTTGGCCTTTTACCGATATTAGCACGTTAAAATACTCATTCGTTTTCTCGAGCTTATTCCACCGGCAGAGGTCTGGTACACTTTGCAATCCATTCTCGCTGGATCGCCATTTTTCCCCCAAATTTCCATGACTCGTCACGGTAAATTAAATCTTTCAGACACGTCTTCAAATCGACGATTTTCTTTTTCGTGGGCGGGTCCACGGGAATACACGTGCGTCTTTTGTATATGCTTTCTTTAATATTATTGCGACAACGACGACGATGATTAGATTATTATTATTATTATTATTATTATTATTATTATTATTACTATTATTATTATTATTATTATTATTATTATTAATATTACCATCATTATCACCATTATCTTTATTAGTATTATTATTAATTAGTTCGTATGTATTATATTAATTTATATTCTAATTGGATTAACAAGTGCAAAGAGAGAAGCTTGCTTAAAGTCAAGATTACTATCAGAACCAACTGTTTGTTTAAAGAAGGATCGACGATTGGATTGCACGTTGCGCATTCGCTTGGAGAGAAAAAAGCGAAACGGATATACTATACATATACGAGACATTTTATTTGATGATGTTCCCGATTAAGGGACGCTAGGGCGAAGCCTGTTAGACCCTCGATCTGCATTTACATATATTTTATATTACTTTTAATGATATTGATCGTTCTATTCTCGTTGATCCTTTTCTGCGAATATACTTGGAGTAGCAACTGCGATTTATAGATCTATCGTAGTTGACGTAAAATTCTAGTAACAAGGTATTTCCAAAGGCGTAGAAGTTCCGGCATTAGGCACTTTGAACTATAATTAAATTAGGAGCGAATTTTGATCTCTGACCAATGAAAAAGGATATACATATATGCTCGGGGTGTTTTGAGTCAGTTACGCTGATGATGCTCAAAAACAATAAGGATTAACAATAAACTTCCAGTCGCCATCGACTAGGGGATACCGAACACTTCTGAGGAAGTTCGACCGTAAGGAATTTTTTATTCAGACTTTTTTTTAAGACTGCAACGTTCTATGACAGAATAGAGGCTCGCGATGAGAAAAGGCCGGTGAAGCGGTCGATTCCATACACTCTTCATATACCGCCTTCGGACCGGCCGATTTCCCGGTCAACATTGACACCTTACGAGAGAGAGGACTGTGTTGAAATTGGTAGATGGGACTTTATACGAGTGCGTTTATAGCCGCTCAACGCTCTAGGAAACTTTGCAGGTACTGCTGCAGTATATGCTGCTCTGCTGGTGGCCCACTCGCGCGACGAGAGTGTTTCCCACCTTTGACCAGACTGCGAGAGGGGTAATGCCGATGGGACGAGTTTGCCGAAACGTTCCATTAGCTGGCATCGAACGAGCGACCCTTTTTCGCCATCGAGCGCTTTTCTCGTTCGACGTGGAAAATAGTTTATGATCTTCTAGTTTACGTGTTCTCACGAGCGACCGTTTCGCACTCGTAACCGATCACCCTACACACCTTCCGATCCGATCGATTAGCAAATTGCTGTAGTTGTTTTGAGTCTGCCAGATACAGTTCCGACTGATCTTTCTACATGAACTAAGCTTTTAGTTTGGTGGGATGCTAAATTATCATGTATGCAATGCGGTAATACTTTCCTTCTCGTTATAAGGCCCGGATGCGGCAGTACTCTAAGCGAGAGTGACAATAAACACGTCCTTTAATACGGTATCAATCTCTATCGAATCGCCGCCATTCTCTATGTACATGTAAGAATTTTTGACATATGATGGATGCAGATCTCGGCGCGGATGGGTGACAGTCGGGTTCAAAAGGGTCGCTCGCCACCTGTATTAACAGCGGTACTGCATGCACAAGTAGCGAATCCACATTCTACTAGCACGAGAAGGCCGTTAGTGATAAAGAGAGATGTATGTACACTCGATTACATAAGAGATTTAAGGGTAGCAGTTTCCCTGGGTACCACGTTCTAGAGAGAGGCCTAGCTAGCGCTTTAGTGGTATACTTGGAGGAGTGACACCTACAAATTTACAGATTACTATTTACACCTACTTCTGCACAATGTAATGCGCAATATAACAGTACATCCGTAGGATGTGTATTTTTAATAATTTGAGATTCTCGCGAATGTATACACCAAGTATATGTATAGGCTTTAGAAGTACAGTACATAGAGAGGAATCCCGTGCGCGGAGAGGGCCAAATTCTACCAGAGCCTAATCTACAGGCAACGTTTCCTATCTGACCACTCGAAAAGATTTTCACCCCTCGAGCAAAATGCAAAAGTCGTAAGGACTAATAGTAATCTTGCTTTTGAGCGTCGAACGCCCACCGTTTGTCAGGCCAGGGCGGACCCTTTATCGTCCTGTTCCTCTTCCTTTGCCTACACCTATCTCAAACTCGGTCTCCGACATCTTAACTCCTGCATCCTTCCCTTTAGCTTCCGTGCTCCCATATCCATCCATCCCGCCCCGCAGCTCCCAACTCCATTTTCCATTCCTATTTTTAAAGGTATGACTGTTCTGTTACTAGACGATACTGTTTTGCCTACTACCATAACAATTATAATATATGGAAAATTAGTGTATGTAAACAAATACAAATGCTATGAGTACGAAGCGAACGGACTCTGTGTCGTCTGCGTTAATCTCCTCTTCCAGTGAAGAATATCCCTGCATTATTCCCTCCGCTAAATAGAAACTTCTCGGTAATAGTCATATTTAATATAATACTTGGATCTTCATTTTGACTTTTGAATTATTTAACAGCTTATAGGTCCGCCGAGAAAGGAAGAGACTCAGGGGTCTTCGCCGTCAATGTCACATTGTCATCCCGAATAAACTTCTTTCGTCGAGCGGGCGTAACCCCTTAAAACTGTATAGGACCTTTGGTCTTTAGTTCTTTAAACGCTGTGATAGAGTGGTTGAAAGGTGAGGAGCACTTGAGCTCTGCCGGAAGGTAGCAGGGAGGGCAGGCCAGGCCTGGCCAGGCCTGGCCAGGGGAGCCCTATAAAGAGGGAGTGGAAGAAGCGAGGAAGCAAGTGAGAGAGTAGCGCGTGAACGAAGGGGTTTCCGAGGGGTTAGCGAGGGGTGCGTGGGTGGAGGTTGTAGAGGCTTTGGGCTTTATGCCGCGGAAGAACGAGGGCCCCTCGAGAGTGCAGGGAGCACCGAGGTAAGGGCGACTCCGTGACTATCGCCGGATCTTCCGCGGTAATTATTTTTAAACACGTCCTGGAGATACAGATCTTTCTCTCTCTCTCTCTCTCTCTCAATCTCTGTCTCCCATGGGCGCTGCTCTCACCGGAGAACAGCCCCGTAAACTTGTCGCATCTCCGCGCCCTAACTAAATAACCGGACTAATTAGCGGGCTTCGTTGAGCTTTCCGGCACGTTGCTGCACCGCCATCGCCTTGATAACTATTTTTCATCGGCCACCTCCGCAAGCCTCCTCTCGTCGCCTCTGCCACCCTTATCTTCTCACAGTGCGCTCAATTGTCAGGCCTTCCCTTTCGGAATCGAATATTTCCGATAATTGTTCGATCGGGGCCGTATATATTATTGCTCTCCCTCAAGTCTCCAGCCGTCCACCGGTCGTCCAGGCCACCGCGTCGGAAGCGTGTCCCTCTTCGCTCGGTTCCACGCTCCATCCCACCCTCTTCCCTTCCCATCCCACTCTACTGCTTTCACGGTCTACAAATCGAATCAGAACGCCCCCGCACCCACCTCGACAATGTTATTTGTTAGCAGAAGCGTCGTAGTATCTGAAGCCTGAAACGAGGCCAGATTGCCCTGGGTGATCGAGTTAAACGCCACGTGGACCGTAATGCCCAGGCCACCGCCACCAGCACTCACTCCCTCCCCCCAATCCACCCACCGACACCCTCCAACACTCCTACGAGAACTCGGCTGGCTTTCTCGCGACATTCCTCTCTTTCCCAACTAACTGCCTTCCTTTATACCGCTTAACTCCTTGCAACATTTCGCAAAAAACGGAACCGCTTTCTCCGCTTTTAATCGAAAAAGCGGCACTCGTTGTCAGAAGCTTGGCCAACATGCGGCCAACATGCGGCCAACATGCGGCCAACGCACTACGCCCCTTGAAACAGTGGCTTTGCCTTGCGGATTTCGTTGGAGCTTAAAGCCGGATTAGCAGGAACGATGGGGTAACAGTTTGCAAACGACTGGTTCGGTGTTTTCCGGAGAAGTCGCTTGATCGCCGTAATACGTAATACGGGGAAGATGGGGACCCGCGCCTGTCTGACATACAGTGCGAGATTTGCTCCAAGGGTTCATGGAGAGCCGTGGATTGACACGCGGCGACGTCTTGACAGCTTGTTAGGCTAACGGCTCGGTGCCCTGCTCTGCTCATCGAGCTCTGTTCTCCTGTCTCCTGACACTTATCTTCTCAGCCTCTCTTTACCTCTCTTTGCCCGACTTCCAACTCTCTCGAGTCTACCCCGCACCCACCGAGATCCTGTCTCATCCAATCCCCTTTTCCCTCTCCCTTTCCCCATTATACTTGCCATCCTGCGTGATCGAGAATCGATCCGTTTCGTCATTGCGAGACTTCAATTTTTACTACAAGCCGTAATATTGCACAGAGAAAAAAGGAGCACATTTTCACTATGAGCGTTTCAGCCGACGGCGAACCCCTACCAAGGAAAATAATGAAAGTAATGGGAACACGCCCACTACATTTAGCAGGGTGAAGGGGAGGGTGAGCCGATCCCCCTTGCTTAAACCCGCTATAGTTGTCCTCTGTAGTTGATCGCCTTGTTCATCACTTGGCTCGTCGCACGTCGGGACGTCGGAACCTCTATTCTATTGGCCATTGTACCTGCCACTTCATTGTCCCTTATTTCATTATTTCGGCCGCATTCCGGATCCTCGCTGCAAGCGGCGCGCCCGGCAAGGGGTGCGAATTTTCCCCCTTTATTTACGCACCGTAATAACAGACGTCTTAACGGAATCTAATAAACGTCATAAATGGCCCGCCATGATCTTATTAGTTTACAGCCTTTACCTGCCCACCCAACCCCGTGCCTGGTGCCTGGTGCCTCGTGCCACCAACCCCTCTGCCCCCCTCCGGCTACTATCAGCCAGATCCCATCTATTCACGCAACATCAAAGACAACAATTTCACCCATCCCCGTCGCCTTTTCAGTCTCATTTCATTCCTCATTCCGATTATAAACCTAGACCAACCGACCGACAATCGAACATTTCCTCATTTTCCTACTCTTTCGTCATTGAATTCACCACGACTTGTTCAATGTAGTATAATAATAGGTAACTTCAAGAAATAATTGGGAACTATAGTTGTTCCTGCTATAGTTGTTCCGTCATGCAACGTATGACGAGTCTAATGAAGCAGAGCCGATGCAATATCGGTCAGCTAATACCCAGAATGCGGAAATATCGTAGGCTATCTTGACTGCCGCGAAGCGTTCTAACGCGGCTTCAAAGGCGGGCCTTTATCCACCGCGTCTGCTGCTCGCCAGGGCTAAAACACACAAAGCGAGCAGTAATTCGTGAGAGTAGAGAGTCCAGCAGTTAATTCGATCGGCGACGATCGGATATATCTCAGGCAAAGGCCGGCTACCCCGACACCGGCCGGCCCACCACGACACGGCTCTCTCCTCCTCCACGCAAAACACTATTATCCGGCGCGTATTTGAGAATGTGGCCCGTGATTTCGTCTCGATAACACAATTACCGTTCACCCTGTCTCCTCGCCTCTCTCCCTCACTCCACCCCTTCACCAGACACCCCACATCCACACCCACACTCCTGCCCCCCCCCCCTCTCTCTCTCTCTCTCTCCCTCTGTGCCTGTGTGTCCCCTTGTGAAGGCTACTGCCTTTGCACTCTACACGCTCTCTCACTCTGACCACGGCTGCCGTAGCTTGGATCGTCCTTTTCATTGAATCTCGAGTGCGCGAGGACTCGTAGAGAGAGAGGGAGCGAAACAGAGCGAAGGGGCTGACACCTCTCTCGCAACACACGTGCCTCTATACGTCTACATATACGTATGTAGGCCCTCTTCTCTCTGTCGCGCGCGACCCCCGCCTCACCTTGCCAGGCCACGCTTCTGAACCGACACAGAACAGAGTAGCTACGCTCGCTCTGATCCCTCGCAATTACTTCCCATTATCTGGGTATTAGGATTCACCCCAACTGGAAGCACGACGTGTCCCGCAGGCTCCGCCTATGCCGTCCTGCCTCTTCTTTCTGCCCGCTCTACACTCCTTCTCTACTTCTCTCCCTTTGCTTCCCTTCGCCCGTCGCCCGTCGCCCTTCGCCCCTCACCCCTCACCCCTCACCCTTCACCCTTCACCCTTCACCCTTTTCCACCCATCTACTTCTCTCGAAAAACCAAAGCGATCCTGGATGACCCCAACCACCCGGATGCTCGTCCCATCTCATCTCTGATTCCATATTTCCCGAAAGCAACGCGCTCCGCTCAAACTACCCTTGAATCAGGCAGACTCCTTTCGAAATTTCACACTTTATGCCTCCGTTCTCCTAGCAGACGCGAACCCTGTCTGACTTCCTTGTGCGAGGCAACAGGTGGATCTGCGACTTAATCATTGGATGTAACGTCAGCAGTCATTGGATAGGGTGAGACTGAAAGTGTGTCTGGGAGAAATTAATCGGCAGTTGCGAAATGAATTAGCGAGCTCGTAAAGTTGAGGAGCTGGAGGCGGATGGGGGCTAGTGGGCGGGAAAGGTCAGGCCGCCAATTAGCGGAATGATAATGCTCGCCGAAAGACGATGGCTGTCGTCGCTCTTGACCCGAGACGTACTGAAATGTCAATCGCTCCTGTTTTACTTTCACAATGGAACACTAGCTACCCTTGGAAATAAATCGAATAGTCTATCCCTCGATAAAATGCCGCTTCTCACAGCCGAGAGTTCAACATTGTTTGGTTCATGTGGGAAAGATAGGGCGGGTGGCGAGGGTGAAATAGAAGACAGTCGTGTCACGTAGTAATATTTTAATTTCAACTTGTACTACAGACTAACTTACTAGCTCGCTATAAAAAGTGACACGAAACCGACTAGCTCTGTTAGTGTATCTTGCTATAAAAATTGCATCGGGAGTCGTCTCGAGAGTCATTTACACTTCTCCGCCCTCTACTTACATATGTAGAGTATTTTCGCCGGCAGGTTCACCAACCGCGAGCACCGTCAGTGGAAGAGAGTAGATATCACCCTCGTATTACCGAGTGGATGCCTTTGGTAAAAAGAGCGGAGGACTAGTTGGACTACTTGGTAAGGAGGAAATCTCTAAAATAAGATATTTGACTAGAGTTATCCTCACTCTCACGTATGAACACTGAGCCCGAGAACTCTTTAGTCCCGTGGAGACTTGCTTCCACGACACGTTGCCTTGCCGGTCGGAAAGGAAAGCGGAAACGAAGACGGAAACGGAGACGGAGACGGAGACGGAGACGGGTTTACATAAGAGCCACGCTCTGGACGTGTGATTCGAGGTGTACTGTTTGTCCCCGGGTGGAGGCCGGCACCCCGGCCGAATCTCTCAGCGATGTTGGCGTTGAAGGGGTTGCGCGTGGTGGGCTTGATGAGAGAGCGTAACCGGATGCGGGTGAGAAATCTGATGGAAGCTGTTCGGCGAACTACGCCTCGTGACCTGCAGGTTACCGCTGTTCCTATGGGCAGTCGTCGGCGCCGTCGGAGTCGGGGTCGGTGTCGTCGTCGGTGTTGGTGTCGGTGTGGAAGTTGGCGTCGGCGAGGGTGTCTCGTCGCCCAAGACGTCGATCTCGTCGTCGTCCTCGGAGTCCAAGGGCGCGTCACTGCTCCCTCGAGACTCCCGACCACCGCCCAGCGAAAAGTCCACAGGTCGCTCTGTTAAATGAAATAGAAAACATTCATAGAACCTCGGCAAATTGATAAAGTTGAACAATGTGTCAAGAGTGGATTTCACTTGATCTCAATGCCGACAGATGAGACGACAGTAAGCCCCCTTAAAACTAAAGGCACACGGAGCGAAGCTCTTGGTTGACAAGGGCGCGACCGCCCCACCGCCGGCCATCTAATCGAATTGGGTCAGGTATCCGCTGATACACAAGTCAGGCTCTTTCAACTACTGACTAGCGGGGCCTTAGTGGCGAACAATCAGGAATCTAGGTCTTGCCGAGCACTTAGCCGATAATTGACTAATTATATACTTTCATATTAACTCGTATTTTCTGTCCGTCTGTTGCCCTGCTATTCCAGTTGAGATTTTTCAACATTTTACTACCTTATATTTTACTCAAGTATAAAGCTATATTTGTCAAACATTATTTTTTAATCTATCCGTTTTTCGACATTTTCCCAACTTTCCTGAATTGTTCAAAAATCGATTTTTTGAGTATCAAAATGGATAGAAAGCGAAGAATCAGTGGCGAAAGTACCGGAACTGTGCCGAAAACACTTGGAAACAGCCTCCTGATTAACTGATTTCATCTGATTTAGACGGTATTTTCCATGTTTTCCAATCTTCCCGATCATTTCTGGGTCTCAAATTTGGTGGGGAATATTTTTTTGCATCAAGGAAGAAGTGATATAAATTCCAGAGCCCTAGCTCAAAATTCATTTTTTCGCAAATTTTTTAAGGTGTACCCCTTCAAAAATTTTCGATTTTTCGAAGGTTCTCAGACTTTGGCGAACGCTTGATAAATCGATTGTTTGAATATCAAAACGGATAGAAAACATGGAACCAGTGGCAGAAATGCCGGAATTGTGTCGAAAACACATGGAAACAGTCCCCTGAATAATTGACTTCATCTTATTCTGACAGTTTTTCTCATGTTTTCAAGTCTTCTCCACATTTTTCGGGGCTGTAATTTGGTGGGTAATGTTTTTTTGCATCAAGGAAGAAGTGATATAAATTCCAGAGCCCTAGCTCAAAATTCATTTTTTCGCAAATTTTTTAAGGCATACCCCTTCAAAAAATTTCGATTTTTCGAAGGTTCTCGGACTTTGGCGAACGCTTGATAAATCGATTGTTTGAGTATCAAAACGGATAGAAAACATGAAACCAGTAGCCAAAGTGCCGGAATTGTACCGAAAACATATGGAAAACCGATCCTGAATAATTAAGTTTTATGGTTTTTCCCATGTTTTCCATACTTCCCGATATTTTCCGGGGCTGAAATTTGGTGGGGAATGTTTTCTTGCATCAAGGAAGAAGTGATATAAATTCCAGAGCCCCAGCTCAAAATTCATTTTTTCGCAAATTTTTTAAGGGATATCCCTTCAAAAATTTTCGATTTTTCGAAGGTTTTATTTACTTTACTTGGCACGGTATAAAGGCGATGCGTTTGCCTCGGCATCAACAATATTATGTTTAATTTTAAAGCATAGTTTTAAAAACTTATTTACCCCAAGGCCGTCCGAATCAAAAAGTAGACATTGAAGGTGGAGGGTTGAGGGATCGTAAGGAGGAAGGCAAGCAAGTCTTGGGCCAAACACAGAAGAGAAGCGAAGAGAAGAGAAGAGGAGAAAGAGAAGGGGAGGGGAGGGGAGGCTGGAGAGTATGCGAGGGTGGCGAAGGGCGAAGGGCGAAGGGCGAAGGGCGAAGGGCGAAGGGTAAAGGGAGAGGCTTTTGCTCTCGGTGGAGCAGAAGGTAGTACGCGGCAGCGGTAGGAGAAGAGGGTGGAACCCAGTGAAACCCCGAAGGGGCTTCTTCCTTAGACGCGCTATCCGTCTCGAGACTTGCCAAGGCGGTCTCTCATCTTCCTACGTGCTTTCCACCCCTGCACTCGCCGCGAGCCACCAGCTTCCTTCTTGGCGCTCGACGCTCCGCGCTGCCAAGGAGATGCCTGCCTAACTTCGTTAGCCCTTCCTACTCCACGAAGCCATCTTGGCTACTGACGAGCAAGAGAGTACCAGTCGAACGAGCCTACGTATACAAGATACCTATATCTTTGAAATCACGTCGCTGGAAAGACGTACATAGACTCGCAGACGATGAAAGCTGACGAGCGGCCACCAATTCATCGCTCTTCTGCCTTCAACTTACCTTCTACATCCGACTAAAAAGCCTATCCCAACAAATACATACTCCGCACTATCTCTACTTCTCCAGAGATATCTCAGGAGGGAAGCAGTTATGGAGGCAATTTTTCTATAAAAAAAAGTTGGCTCGAGCGTAGAACGGGAGAGGCGTCGAATCTGTCTCTCTCTCTCTCTCTCTCACTCTAAGTATTTGAAATGACAGGTTTCCTCCACTGATCGGCTTAGCGTCGGAATTGTGTCGCGATTAAAGCGGTTATTAACATAAAGTTTATAATTGCTTGCTGTATAAATCTGCTCCGGGCGGGCAGCAGCCAGCAGGAACCGTGTGGATTGGCCACTCGATATATCCGGCGTCGGCGGAGCGGGGATTTCTGTGTACGTCAAATAGTTCTGCCGGTTACCATGGCTCTAATGGATCATATAATGCAACCAAAATTCCGCTGACAATAAATTACGCAACTTTAGCTAACTAACCAGAGCATAACCGTGGTAGCAGGAACTATAATGATTAGCTCGGCCGGCCGCTCGCTGGCTCGCCAGGGATAATGATCGCTTTCTACGGTAGGACTCGCCGCAATTCGCGTGTCCCTTAACTCCATTATCGTGGGCGGAAATTCGGTTAGAAGCCACTCCGCTGATCCAGTCATGAGCAACATTATCTGCCCGACCACCCTCTCCCCATTTCGACAAGCTCTCGCCGATTCTCCCAATAGTTTGCATGCTCTACACCACTCGACCAGAGCAACCCCCTAATTCTCAGGCCGCTTTTCATCGGCACCAGTCCACTACATCAGCTATTAGTCCCGCATACCGAAACCGTTCCACTCTCTTACTCCAATTTCCAACATTTTAACAATAACTGGTGATTTCGCCATCTCGAAACTCAAGACGAGCAACAGTAATGGTTAGTGGGGGATTCCGCGTAATCATTCCCCTCATTTCCACCATTTCGAGCTCTGCCACTGGAACTTTTTCTCGAGGGAAAGCACTACTTTTTTCACCCGTCTTTTTCTACCCTCGGTATAACTCTGATTTATGAATAAGCAGCTATGTGGGACATCCTGCCGTTAATCCGAGCTAATTAATGCGCAACACACAACGTGGTAGCCCCCGTTCCCCGTTCCCCCACCCATACATGTGTGTGCGTCTGCATACAGGATCTACTTCGGCTCTCTCTCTCTGCATGCTGTTTATCGGAAAGTCGATACACGCGTTTAGCGGTAATTACGCATTGTGATGCTGTTGCCAAATTGGGCTGATTTTGCCAGCGCGATTATGCTGACATGAGTGCCTTCCATCGAGCTCCACCGTCACGTCAGCTAGCTCAAAGTACTGTTGGAAGCTTGCATGGGTTATAGATTGTTCGAAACCAAATGGATCTGATGACAATCGGAATGCTCGCCGGATCATGTACTACCCAGTGTTTCCCTTAGGGCAAACAGTTCTAAACGGTTTGGTCAAAGTGAATGGAAAGACGACTTACCCGCCGGTGATGTCACCGAGGCGCCCGGACCGCTGCACGGTTGACTGGAATTTTGATTGCTATTGCTATTGCCGGTACTGCTCAGTTTCCGCTGCTGCTTTTTGTGCTTCATTCGACGATTCTGAAACCACGTCTTCACCTGGGTTTCGGACAAGTGGAGGGCTGCCGCGAGCTCGACCCTCTCGGGCGTGCTAAGGTACCTCTGCACTGCGAAACGGGCCTCCAAGCCTGCCAGTTGCTGGTCACTGAATACCTATGCATTCAACTCTTCCAATTAACCGCTCGTTGCTCTTTCCACCAGTGGGAAAACGTTCTTGTCGTTTCTCACTCCCCCAGCGGAGATATTTTCATCGGCATACAGCTAATTTCCAATTAATTCGATAACGAAGAAGTTTTTCCAAACGAATCTCATTATACTTTCTAATAAAGAAAGAAGGTATATCTCCAAGCATGCATGCCTGAGGCAGCAATAAATATTCTCGGTATTTCCAAGGTGGAAAGAGAGGTCTAAAAGATATCGTTACCGTTCTAGCTTTCCTCCGACGGCAATGCTTGAGAGCAGCGAGTTCCCCGACTCCCGGTACGACGCCAACCCCCATGCCTGCACTACCAAAGAGCGGCCCCAGGAAGAAGGCAGCAGCTGGTGCAGCCGCTGGATAACCAGGCAATAAACTCGCAAATTGCTGGTACTGTTGCTGCTGTTGATGGTGATGGTGGTGGTGGTGCTGCTGCTGCTGCTGATGCTGCTGCTGTTGATGGTGGTGATGGGCATGTTGGGGGGCCTGCTGTTGAGTGTGCCCTGGCGGCAAATGTTGATGATGGGCGTGAGGAGGCGCGCTACCACGACTAAGGATGTCCTCGATCAGGAAAGACGTCCTGCTGGCCGAAGTGCCGTTCTGGCCTGGTTGGGCTTGCTGACAAGTCGACTGCATCCTAGCTCTTAGCCTTTCTTCGCGCGAGCCTACCTAACTGTCCTTTGATTTTCATGCAGGGTTCACTAACTTTCTGCTTGTCACATTAAACCGAGATCGAGCACGTAACACAAAAAGATGCCATTATGTATTTGCATCTGCAGGTTGACACGAAGTAACATCCGATTTCGAAGTGTGGTCTGATCAAATCGGTGGTACAAGCCATCAATTCGCTTTGGCTTTTGGTTATAGGCTATCAAGGTTTAAAGGTACCGGCGGCGGCGGCGGCGGCGGTGGCGGCGATGCAGTTTCACTGGCTAAGGCGCGTCCGCCGGATAATCCTCTCTCACATAGGAATTCTCGCATCAAGCTGGAGCACGGAGGTACACTTTATCTCACTCTACAGATGTCACGGATCACTGAAATTGCGCACAGAACGATAGGAAAACACTATCCCGGATGAAGGAGTCATCCTTGGAGAGAGTAAACGGCGGTGGCGGTGGCGGTGGCGGCGGCACCGTTATCATGACACTTTGGGGAAAGGAAGCGAGAAATGGGTGGGTGAGCCTCGAGCAGGGTGAAAGAACGACGAGGACGGCGGCGGCGGCGGCGGCGGCGGCAGCGGCGGCTTCAAGTAAGTTGGCGCGTTCTGGCGTACTAGCGGCGTGTAATTAGGTGGGTAGTGCTACTGACGCGAATACCTCGGGGTTGGCCGGCGAAGAAAAGGGGGCCAGAGCAGAGAAGAAATGCGGAGTAGTGGCGCGATGAAGAGATTTCGGCTCGCTTTGGCGGCCAGTGTCGTTGCAGGACGTTTAGGGAGTATCGGTGCGCGATTCAAGGCGATTCAATGCGATTGAGGCCCCCCGTATATTGCGATCATCCCCGCCTACACCTCACACAATTAGTGACGGAGCACAACCGAGCCTCTTTGCCGCGAGAAAGAGAGGGAGAGAAACCGGAGGGTGATACCGTCGCCGGCGAGGGAGTCCAGCGTTGCATTGGTCGGCGTCGAAACGCTCGACGTCGCGGGGGTTGGTCCCGGCCAACCGTTGGGGCGGGATCTCTCCTCTGGCGCGTTTACGTTTCCATGGACACGCCGCTTTGCCACCCCGTTTTCCAGGCCGAATCTCTCGCCTCTTCCCACTCCCTTTACCCACCCCTCTCATCTCATGCCACCTTCTCCTCCACCGACACCCGCGCTCTCATTCTCCTACCCTTATTTCATAGCCTTTTCCTCCCTCTCTTGCATTCTGAGCGTTACTCCTTTCTATCCTTCCGCGAATTATCCTCGAGAATCTGCCTATCCTCGACCAACTGACCACCTTCTTCATCCCCGTATACCTCATTTTCCGCGTTAACCATTTACGGCTCCACAATTTTCCATAATTGGAAGATCCTCGTGCAAAAGGCGGGCGCATGCGGCCGCCGGCCGATGATGTTGGCTTAGCGCGGCTTTCACAAATCTCCGCATTTCCAGTCATTCCAGATAGTCTTTGCTCCTCCACTGAGCACGCAGCAGATGCTCGCTCAAGGGCGAGGATAATTTTCACTTGCTCCGACTGGAGTACCTTGCCCTCTCACGATGGTGTAGCGGCCTGTCGAGGGCACACATTGATCGAGCTTCTCACGGAATAAGAGCTTCCGGCACAGTCAATGGGACATCCATAAAAGATCTGGCGAGGGTGAAGGCGAAGGCGAAGGCGAAGGCGAAGGAGAGACGGGATGAGGGTGGGATTAGATTACTTATCGAACGATGTATCTGCGTTCTGCATGCCTCAGAAAATCGAGTGTACATACATGTAACCCATACGCTCTGATTGTGAGCTCCTGGCAGGAGTCGCATCAGCTAGCTGTTGGGCCCCCGGCCCCGACCCACGGCGAACCACTTTCAACCCTCTCTTTCGAACTAGACGACAGTTCTCTCGAGGAAACAACCTCTCCTATTTCATATACAATAAGTCTCGTCTTATGAAATAACCCAAGGACTCCTACGACAACGTCATCTTTAGAAGATAGTTTTGATAGTGGCTCGATAAACTGTAATAGGTATTTGGGTCGGATCGCGTGTATACATATGGTGTGTTAAGGGGGCAAAGGGCTTTCGGCCAAAGGTGGGCCACGGTAGAGGGATGCAATAGACCAGTGAAGAGAAATGTGAGGGGTAAGGGTGCACTGGGGAAAGAGTGGGGGCGGCTGGCGGACACGGCGGACACGGCGGACACGGCGGACGCGTGCCGGCATTTAGACGGGGTTGCTTCGGCGATTATTGAGTAAATTAACGTAGCAGTAATTGTGTTAGCGACGCGTGTCTGTTGGCTGCTCGGTCTACTCAGCCCCATAATACCGGGCCACCCACCCTTTCCCTCCACATGCACACACACACGCGCGCGCACACGCATACACAGTTGAAAGGAAAAATCCACCCGAAAGCGCGCCCGCTCCCTCGACGATTACTCTCCTCTCTTCGATTTTGACGGTAGTCCGGCATCCCAGATCTCTCGAGAGACTCGTTAAACTCGAAAAATCGACGCGCACGATCCGCCTATCATAATCTCTGACAAGCTTCCATAATGCCGCGGTCCAATCATCCGTCGGGATGGAGGAAAAAGCATTCATGGATGATTAGCCGTATTTTATTTCATTATAAAAAGTTAAGTACACAAGTGAAAATTAAGTCAGTCCGGGATGAATGAATGCTCGTTGTTGGTATTAAATTGAAATGCTGCTACTCCAAATTGGTACCGTTGTCGTGTGATAACGCGGGAAAAATTCAGTACAGCACTCTTCATTCTTGTAAGCCAAATCAACTGATATGGAGCATGTTTCATCCGTCCATTTCTCTGGTGAACTATGAAGAATAGTTTGAAAGGACGGAAATGAGGGGCGATTCGAAGATGAAGCGTTGCATTTTTTCAAGAGGATCGTCAAAGATCATCGTCATTGGCGGTCCTCTTGTAGAATGCTCGTGAGAACGAGGCTGGGCCTTGAGTTCCGCAAAAGAAGAAGCCTCGTCTCCAAAAGACAAAGATTGCCAGTCCAAGAGGGATCGCCAGCAAGAGACCGATCAACATGCCGACCAGAACAGCCGCATCCTTTTCAGGCTGAGCCTCGTAGAGGTCCAAGCAACGAAGTTTCCTGTGGGAGAGAGAGGTCAAATTTGTGCCCTTGTGTTCGGGTGGCGCCGCGCAGACAAGCTTATCAAGTTCCTCGCCCATTAACTTCCTGCCGTACTTGGGTAGCAAAGCTCCAATCTGAAAGAGGCAGTATTAGTAAATGCATTTCTCGGGCACCGCTGATTATTGGTGGTACAAGATTGTCTCCTGAATAGAGAGCAATTAATTCCTGCCTATCTGATAAAGAGAGCCAGTGGAATGCGTAGATATTGAAAGTGTTGAAACCCCTATCAGACGCGGAGGACGACCCGCACCGTGCCGTTTCGCCAAGGTGTGTGAGCGATGCGATGCAATGCGACGCGACGCGACGCGATGGCTGATAAGCGCGGGTATTGTATGTATATTTCGGGAGAAATATTTGACCGTGCGTGGTAGCTCTTACCAGATATTGATTCTCGCAATCGCAACTCCATTTATTGTTCATCAGACCCAATTCTTCGAGCCAGTCCCACCTCCCAACGAGCAACGCCGGTAAATATCGGAGTGCGTTATCGGACAAATCCAGCTTCTTAAGCGCCGGCCACACTGCCCCATCGCTATTCTACATTCGGAGAAAACTTGTTTCAAATTTATGAGCGTCGAAGATTTTCAGATACATTGAAATTGTATACCTGGTGGACGAGTGCCTCTTCGTCAATTTCTTCCAATTTTGGACAATTCTTAATGCGTAAGATCTCAAGGCCGGTAAAACCGGAGAGGGCAGCCTTGCCTATGTGCTGCAAGTGTGGCATACAACAGAGGCTGAGCATCTTCAAAGTTGGCAGAGACGGCACTGTGTGGACATGATCGATGACTGCGATTGGATTTTCGTCCAGGGATAACATCTCCAGCGACGAAACTTCATTGAGAGCGGCAGGCATAAATAGAAATCGGTTGCCGGACAAGTTCAACTTCCTCAGGTGCCTGCGAGAGTTGCGAGAGACTAGAGTTGCAGTTCTTATGAAGTTAGTCGTCAGTCGGAAGTTTTCTAGGATAAAAATGAAGTTGGCGGGGAGATCGGAATTCCGGGTCTTAAGGATGGCAGTCGGGAGAAGGAGTTAAAGTCTCATTAGATGGTTAAATGACCTCAAAGTGCGGAATTGCAGGTCCGGGAGGTCGAGCAGATTGCAGTAGCTCAGATCCAGCTCCTCGAGGTACATAAGATTGCTGATGGCGATCGAGGTGCGCAGATCGATCGTCGCGAACGGATTCCCGGCAAGGCTGAGCACCTTTAAATTACTTAAGTGCTCGAAGATACTCTGGTGCAGGGAGTGCAGCACATTATGGCCCAAATTTAATACTGCCAGCTTCGCTAATGGCTCGTAAGACTCCGGCGAGAATCTGCCCTGGAAAAATCATAGACAACACCTTCCTCATTCGTACATACTTCCTTGGCAAGCCAAAGCAGTTATACTCTAGCACACACGTAGAAAAGTATCCCGTTCACTTGATAATGAGAGTTTTTCGTCCGATAGCGAGGCGTTCGATGACTAACGCAAGATTAAATTCACTATCGTTTATGCACTGATTAGTCTTGGAGAATAACCGATACCTTAACACGTTGCCCATGGGCTGAAAATATCTGTTTTCGGAGAAATAGTTGCATTATGTTTTGCATTAATTAAAGAGCCGGTGGCGGAGGCGTTTCACTGAAAGGTGCGTAAGTACTCGGAAATTAGAAGCGATTGACTAATCCATATTACCGGTGGATTATCTTTCAAGTCTGCCGTCGCACGCGAACAAATACCTCTGGCGTCACTCTATACTCTATACCTGCTGGCTCGGTTCAGCTAAACTCGTAACGATAATTACCTGGAATACGTGCGGCCGCAATAATTCCGAGGTGAGTTGATTGTGACTCAAATCCAATTCCGTCAGACTGATAAGCTGCTTGAACGCGGACTCGTCGATCTTGGTGATCTGATTGTGCCGTAGTATCAACTTCCTAATGGTGAGTTTGGGAAAGGCCTTCAGATGTACCAGGGAATTGTTGCTAAAGGATGCCATGCTGATCGAGATATTTGGCCACTGCGACTCCTCGAAATGATCGGCCAACCCCCGATTACTGCAGTTTATGCTGTCCCCTGACCGCAACCAATCAAAGCATTTATTTCAATAAGGAAGGTTTGCAGCTAAATGGGAAAATAGCTGAGAACGAAGGAAAGGTCCAGCAATTCTTCTGACCAGTCCCAAAAGGAAACTCGGTAGGTAGGTTTAAGCGTGGATAAATTCAGTGATGTCTGTCATCCATACCTGTGCAGTTGCAGATAGTACACAAACTCGGCAAACTCGTCCCATTTTTCTCCGACACAAGATTTCCATTGTCAGGTTTGGCAGTCTCATTTTTCGTGGCCTCCTGACAATGACCGATCGCAAAAGCTAAACTCACCACGAGGATAACTCGAAAATCCATTTCTAGTTTGGCGCAAAGACTACTTGTAAGGAGGCTTCGCACCGAGGACTGGGATTCCTGTCCTCTTGTATCAGCAGACCTATCCCTGATAACGGCCCGTACTGATAAGATACCACGGGGCACACCGTTACTCATCGCCACCATTCGCCACGCGCTAGGGCCATTCCTCTTCTTTACCCTTTCGATTCTAATCTATCCTCTATCGAGTCCAGTCCTCCACTCTATCTCTACAATACATTCGACTCTCCTACATATTGCGCTTCATCTCACCAATTTTACTAGTACTCATATCTGCAAAGTACGTACTCCAAATTGCACCCAATTTAGACCTTTCTAGTATTATCATTCACTGCGTCAAGTATCGCTTTTTACTTGATCACTCGTGTCCAAGTAATTATCACTAGGGGTGAAGAAAAATCAATCTCTTCCAGTGGATGGAATACATTCTTTATTAAATATTCGACATAAATAGCTGTCGAATTAATATCTCTATAATTCTATCATCCTGATTAACGCGAGGAAAGCATGGCGCGCACAAGTTTGAACGGATGAGCGGTGTCGGTGAAGTGTCGCCCCCGTCGCGGCATCCTCGAGCTCGAATCCCATCAGTGGTGCCACCTTGTGTATCCTGCCGACTCGGATTGGTTCGAATCGGAATTGTAGGGTTTCGAGGGAATTGAGGGGTGCAGCAGGGCGCAGCAGGCAGGCAGAGACAGCAAGGGCAGCAAGTAGTAAAGCGGCGGAGTGGAGTGGAGTGGAGCAGTAGCGGAGCTCAGCGCCCAGCGCAGCGCCCAGCGAAAGCTTCGCGAAAAGTATTGAATCGGTGACGTCACAAAAGACTGGAGGTGCTCTTGGCTCCCTCGGCTCTCGGTTCTCGTGTCAGTGGAAAGAGGAGTAGACCGAGTCGAGTCAGAGTGGACGAGAGGAGACGAGACGAGTCGGGCCACGAGACGGACGGGACGGGGTAGGCGGTAGGCGGTAGGCGGTAGGCGGCAGGCCAAAACGAGTGTGTTGAAAAATGTCGGATGATTCGAATTGTACGCGCAGCGTGCAGCGTGCAGAGTGAAGAGTGATAAAGAGGTAGGAGCGAATCGAAGGGAAGGTAAACGTGAAGCCGGCGCCGGCATCTCGGGACGTGTTTAACCTCGAGTGGAGAGGTGCGTGCACCAGCTATTCTATCACGTGGAGAGCGAAGAAACTCGAGGACGGGCTTTCGGCCAGGCTCGACTCGACTCGACTCAACTCGCTTGGCTCGACCGACACCGAAATATCGCGCGCTGCGAAATAAGAAGACAAGTGCACGGGATCTGTGTCGTGTTGTTTTGCTCTTGTCCCCGTACTCTTCTCCCTGTACAAGTTGAAGAAGGGAAGCAGGCAGCCTCGAGGAGTTCACAGGAGATCGGTCTGGCAGCTTTTACCGAGGTCCTGGTAAGTCTGCCGGCAAAACATCCTGCATTATGGTTCGGCGGGCCGCTTTAACGAGAGTTCGCTGGGATTGCTGGTGTTGGGAAACGGCGTGCCTACCTTGCGCGCGATCCACCTGCGGCTAAGTGAGGTTAGAGTTGACCCCGACCATTCCTCCGTCTGCCCTGTGCCTGTGCGCACCCGGAGCACACGAAAAACTCCCTTCTTCGTGCGCAATACCCACCAGTGAACGCCCATTTCTCGCTACGGTGTCCCTTGACAGAAATGCGGATTGATGCGATCGATACTGTCAAGGGTTACCGGAGCATCGCTTTTTTTCCTCTCGAATCCCCGACAGTTCCAAGCCAACTTTCTGCCAGAGACCATTTATCCGAAAAGATATTCGCTTTTCAGCCTTCTACCCTCTGGTGATTTAAAGTTTCCGTTTGCCCGCAGTACGTTCGCCCTCTGCTTTGACTCTTGACAGAGAGGCTGCTTCACTGCAGAGCTCATAGAGTTTTTATCGCTGACACTCGTGCTTCTGTCAGACAGATCCACACAAGTGTGAGCTAACCGGCACTCGTCCTCAGGTCCCATTCACTTTCAACCGCATCTTCATCGGTTCTCACTCTTTTTCCTATAAGGTGCATGCACTTTTTCCAACCCTTTTTCTCTCAAGCCTCTTTCGAGTGGACCTCAAGCGTTCTTTCTTTGTCGAGAGGATTCCATCACCGCTGTATGTCCAGAGTGACTTGGACCTACTGCTTTCTGATTTATGATCGCTATTGGAATCATGATACTTTGTCTGGTCATCGGCTACTTACCATGTACTCTCATACCCTCCGGAGTAATAGCCAGCGACTTTTTGTCATTGAGATTCCAACATTTTTCACGGGATATTTTTCTCCAACTGTGCCAACCGGTTTCCCCGTTCTCTCTTTCGCCAAAGGCATGGTTGTAAACATCGGCACTCAGTGTTCCTTGTGATGGTCCCCCAGAAACTCTCGAGTGCCAGCCGATATTCCCAGTGATTTGCGTAACCCGCTCGAAATGATTTTCTTCTCGTTGGAAATATAAATAGCCTGGCTTAAGTGGCCGATCGCAATTACAGATAAGGGCGAACGGGTAAAACCGTCAACTCGTCAGGCGTCAGCGATTAAGTCTTACTTCATACTTGCTTCGAGGATATTCGTGAAAATCCGAGCGTCATGTTGCCAATAAAGCTGTCACCGATTAATATTAAAAGCCTCGTTAACTTATGCCTACTTTGCTGTAATCTATGATTAGAGCTATAACAAGTACTTCATTTGCACGGTATTTAAATGCTTCGGGAAAAAAGATCTGTCATTCGGAGTACCCTAGAGAGTAAAGTTACAACATCCCCTCCTCCTCGTATTAGTCGCACTTGAACCGCTGCCGTCGACTAATCACTTCCCCCGGGATCGCAACTTTTCCCTCGTAATTATCCAGTGTTCTCGGTGCAGAATCCTCGAAAGCGTATACCTTTGATTCGGAGTTATCGCTCGCTTGTTAAAGGCAAAGTCAATGTTCCAATTTAGTGTCTCCAACAGAGTAGTGGTAAGTACCGTGAGCGAAGCGAGCTGCCCGTTTCACACAGTTCATCGACGAGTTAGTCAATAATTTGACGATAGGTGTTGATCATCCTATGAGCTCAGTAACCATAAATTACGCAATGGTCGTTCTATTGGCTTAAAATGATCCTGGTATCGATTACACTCACCCTATATGACCTACATGGCTTAATCGCCATTAGCGATCAGGCATTCCAATTTTTTTCGAGGATCTACCCGGTCTTATTGGAGCTTAATTTCCAAATGTTTTGTCGTATTAAAATCTTGGGTATATCGGTTATATGGACAATTTGAGTGTTTGATTCTAGAGCATGAACCGATTATCTTAGTGGAACGTTCTGCTGGATGGTACCGCATAGTTGGTGCATGTGCTCGGTTTCCAAGAGGTTCTGCCCGAGAGAGATTCCCATGGGGCCCAGTCATTAGGGGTGTTACGGCTGATCTGTCGGGGAGCGTATACCCGCCGATCATTGACCTTCGCCAGTCACTTGCCAATTAAGTGCACGCAGTCGCTCGCTCTCGAGCAAGATCAAGGAGGATCTCGTATGCACACCGTGATGAACCATTAGTCAAGGTCGAATCGGGCCTTCGTGTTTGCGCCAGACGCCATCCCATCCTCCGCCTTCGCATTCGCCTTCGCCCTCGCACCATCTCTTTCTCTTACACTCGAAACTTTCTTTATCAACAGTTTCCGTCTGCAACTCTAGATAAACTTTTAAGTTGAACGGGAAGATTCTTTGCTAGGTCGAAAGCAGAAGAAGGGAATAGGGGGATCGAGGTGGACACTCGAATTTCCCGCAGGATCGTGTGCCGCGCGGTAGGGAACGGAGCATTGCGCAAGAGTTGCAGGGTGGTTGGGTGGTTGGGTGGTTGGGTGGTTGAGGAAAGAGGGGCCGGGGGGCGGGGGCGGGCGGAGTGATCGCGCCGAGTGAGAAAGTTAGCGCGAGGGGTGTCGAGAGGATGTTTGCTGGGGCGAAAGAGGGCCAGAGAGAGGATATGCCGGAGTGCTAGGAGCGAGAGAAAGAGAGTGAGTGGCGAGTCAGCAGAGACAAGGAGAGAAGAGAGAAGAGAAGAGAGGAGAGCAGAGCAGAGCAGAGCAGCATCGGCGCCGTGGGCACCGGTGACCGTAGTAGTACTTTTTGCTACGCCCTCTTCCCATGAACATGATTCTTCCGTAGCAGGCAGGCCCGTGTGGTAGGGATCCTGGCCATCGGTTATCGAGCGCTCCTTGACTGACAGTTCGGCTGGTCCCGGCCGCTGTGTCGCGTGCGATGAAAGCAAAAGCGAAGAGGAGAAAAGATTCGTCCAATCTCCTTCGCGTGTTCGACTGAATGTCTGGCGTCTGGCGTCTGACTCTTTACCTACCTCGATCGCCTCCGTCTCGTACCACCACGCATCACAGCCGCCGCGCCTGCTGCCTCCTGCTTCCTGCCTCGCCGCTCGCCTCTCGCCTCTCGCCTCTCGCCTCTCGCCGGCCGATCACTCTGACAGGTAGTAAACAAGCCAACTCCTGCTACTCGTGCTCCCTCGCTTGCTCGCTTCTTCCACGCATTTGGCTGGCTCCGTCTCTCAGTGCCTCTGTATCTCTGCTCTCTACCCATCCAACACCGGCATACCTCTCCCCTGCTATCCCTCCGCTTGTTTTTCTCTCTGCTACTGTACTCTCGCCCGCACCACTCATGCAACATTACTGCGCTGCCCATTCATACCTTAGGAACGTCAACGAACCGTCCCTACTATTCATCTTCGCTCGCTCTCCTCTCAGTCTCTCTGACGTTTGACTCAATTTCCTTTCGCCTCATCTATCCTATGGATCACAAAGTTATACCGGACAGTCGAAACTAGATAGTACATTTCCCTTAGGAATCTCACGCGATTGATGGGATCACTAACGCCGCTCTACCCTACCTAATTTTCGAGCCCCGAAGCTAATGTTTTCCATCTTATTTCATATGATACACCTTCCATCGGTCTTTATTGTTTCGTCCTCCCCCTTGCTGGAGAGGCTTAATGGATCTAGAGTGGGTTGATCAGTTTACGCAATGAATCAAACTTTTCCCCTTGCAAAGAACTTCATTTAATTATATTTCACTGTTGGCGGGTGTGGAATATGCAGGGGGAGGGTGGGTGAGTAGCTGCATTGTATGCGAGCATTCTCAGCCACTGGCTCAGAGCAGCCGCTACACGATCCTTAATCGTAGCGAGGATCTTTAATTAAAATGCTCGGCAATCATAAATACAGGCCGGTGCAGGCCGGAATTCCGTGTAACGTAATGCAGCTCTTGTACCAGCAAACTAGGCCGGTCGACGCGGCGGCGGAGGCATTGAAATTTGTGAACCGCAGCCGCAACATATCCAGCTCCGCACCCCGCCTTGTCAGGTCTTCCTCTACTCTTGTTGCGCTCACTCAACGACCAAACTCCTCGGAGATGATTCGCCAAGTGTATGCGGTATCACGTATTAACAATCGGCATTGTTTCCTCACCATCGATGAAGCGCAACTCTTTCTCTGAGAACATACATATCAGATTGGTGCCGGTGTGGGCAGCGGAAGAATTGTTAAAGTACATAGGGTAGTATGATTTATTCCAAAAGTTAAGAGATTCGCCCGTGTAATGCAGGTGTCGAAGCGAGGACCGGCCAGTCGCCGTCAGCGATAATATTTTTAAATGAAAACGCGGAAGGACGACCAGCGAGATAATAAATATCTGGTTTAACAGAAAGACGCGAGTGCGCTGGAAGCACCGGTTGCAAATAATGGTACCCTCCTCTTCCTCCACTCCCCCCCGCGCAGCTTTTCTACACCGGGAGCTTTTCTCACTCGGCACTTTCTCCCTCTCGGCCTGCAGACCTAGCAAACTCTGCAGATCTTCTCCCTCACTTACACACCACCCACCTTTCTATGCCGTTCATTCACAAGACAAACTTTCGATAGAATGACAGTGCTTCCCGGAGCAGCAACCTGAAATGGCTGGGAACTTTAGATGTTAGTCTGCATCCGGTCCGAATTAATTCCAGATTGGAAATATTATGCCGGATGGTAGGACAAGCTTGTTCTTGCATCAATGATTTTTTCGCGACAAATTTACGGGAGAAATAAATTGCAGCTCGACAGAGACATATGGGTCCTGGATTTTGAAAGCGGGAAGGGGGGAAGTTTTTCTTAGGCAGTGGCCCCCCATGGTGGTGAGGTGCCAAAGGTTTGGCGAAGGCAAGGACGTCAGGGATGCCGCAGTGCTTTATTTATTCATACCGAGAGAGGACGTGTATGGGGATCCGGGAAAATTCAAAAGGGATGCTTGAAATGGGAGGCAGAACCGGTGCCAGGCAACACTGCTGATGGCGTTGAAGCCGTCTAATGATGACATTTAAATGCAGTGCCGCGCATCCTTCGGTTCTTCGTGCCGCGACGATTCTCTCTCACTCTCTGGCTCTCCGTTTTCTCGAAGCCCGGCCTACTCGCACGGGGCTCTCTTTAACGTTAGCCAGCTCTATCCGTCCCTTTATCGGCACTTTATGATTATCCGGACGCGTTCGCGCTTCCAGTTGTTGGTTACAGAGTTTAGAGTGGCCTGGGGTTGGCACTGTTTTCTGCTGCAGGTGTTGGTGTGGCTGAGTTAAGGATTGTCTTTGCACGCTAGAAGCCCCGGAGGACCTGGGCAGCGATGGAGGGTGCCAGACAGGAATGATAGGTACGAGGAGGAAAAGAATCAACTGAGATGCTTGTCCAAATGACATTTGGTATTACGGGGTAGTTTTTACGCGCGGTTTAGGATGCAAGAGGGTAGCACCGCCGTGGCGCTAGCGATGGTGACTCCTGGTTACGATCAGGACCCTGCAAGTGGGGTTGCCGATTACACGGCCCACCAGGATCAAGCTCAATTCGAGGCAGACAAGAGGGCAGTCTATAAGCATCCCCTCTTTCCGCTACTGGCGTTACTCTTTGAAAGATGCGAGCAAGCGACCCAGAGTTCAGACAATTCGACGTCAGAAAGTTTCAACATGGACATTCAGGCCTTCGTCCAACACCAAGAAAGAGACCGAAAGCCCTTCCTGATCAATGACCCCGAAATTGACGGTTTGGTGAGTCGTTTTCGCACATACCCCTCCCTCCCTCTCAAGAATCCTTTCTACGATTAAGACCCTCTTTCCTCTTTCCTCTTTTTATTCGCCGTGATTGCGACTTAATTAATATTTGGCTGGAAACGGCAAGTGACAAATGAGCGTTGTAGCGTTAAAAGAAAATCGCTGAATTGTCGACATTGTTTTGTGTGTCTGGTCTTACTATAGATGATCAAGGCGATACAGGTGCTGCGGATTCACCTTCTCGAGTTGGAAAAAGTGCAGGAACTTTGCAAGGACTTCTGCAACAGGTACATCACGTGCCTGAAGGGCAAGATGCAGAGCGAGAACCTCCTTCGCAGCGATTACAGTCACCATGGGCACGACATGGGTCCATCGAGTGGCAGCAATGGCAGCAGCCCGTTGCAGGTTAGATATATTCATCTGCCTCAAAGGCTCCCCGGCCAATTCCCCTTACCTTGGTAGATATCCTTATAGTTAGCGATGCGCAAGAGTCATTGGCACGAGAACTTCCATGCATATATCTACGGTACCGTTCTCTTATCTTTCGACTACAACCGAAGCCGCAAAAGTTCACCAGTGGCATCTCGGATTAAGCTCACTAGTCAATATCTTAATGCCTTAAGATCTGATTCCGCTAATAAGATTTTTGCGCGCCGCTCCAAGTATTCTAGAACCCCACCCCTGCTCTCTGACGGCTAGTGTGCGACATATATTTCCCAGGTGCTGTCTTCTACAGGCAATGATGTTGAGCCGGGAGCTAACGGATTCAGAGTGAGCCGGGGAGATAATCTGTCGGAGAACGGTGGCGCAAGCCAGGTGGCCGTGCAAGAGGACACCGACAGCAGAGAGGAGAGACCTTCGTCCGTCCGGTCTTCCTCTACCGCTCAACGTTCCAATAGATCCACCAGTCAAGACCATGACGATCCGCTTTCACCCGAGGCGGTTCACGGGAGCACACCCCTTTCACAGATTGGGGCTCACCCTTGTGGCCCTGTCAACGACATGTATCTTGGTCAAGGTCAGTCCCACCACCCGCTATCCCAATTCCTTCTCCATAGTTTTAATCACCCTGAAAATGGCCGACCACAGCCTGATACTAAAAGTAGTGTGGCTCTGCTGAAACAATGTTTACAAGTCGTGGATGCATACGATCTGCCCAATTGTCCGAGTATGCGCGTCCCTTTCATCGATACTTCGATTTGTAGATGATATGGACACAGTGAATATCAGCGAGAGAATATATTTAGAAGAAGTCGGATATTGGGGTCTTGTACCGTTGCAAGAACGCGAAAGTGAATACATGGACGTCGCAGAAACACATGATGCAAAGTGCCTGGGTTAGATAAATTCTCAATGTCCTTACGGTTACGCGAGAGCGGCTAGTATTTCATTTGCAAAAACTCTTTCCCCTAGTAGAACTTGCTGAATTCTCCCGAAAAATACTTACTCTGCATATTGAAACATTTCATTCACATAATCAGTAGAGATCACTAGTTTCAAACTAACGAGCCTTCCGTAGATATTACTGTTGCAGGCTCGCCTTCACCCGTGGCAAGCGAAGACGAGGACGAAGGAAGTGGCACTGGCACTGCGACTTCGAATCATGCTTCCAGTCACGGTGGTAGTCATAGTAGTAGCAGCAGAAAAGGAAGACAAAAGCGAGGAGTTCTACCTAAGGAGGCCACAGGCATCATGCGGACTTGGCTCTTCGCACACTTAGTTGTAAGTTCGTCATCCCTTTGCGGAATTTCCATGCTAGAAAGCAACAACGAACAATCAATGAATTATCGTACATGCAAATATTGATGGTTTAAATTCGCTCTCATATGTGGCAGCACCCTTATCCTACGGAAGATGAGAAGCGACAGATCGCAAGTCAGACGAACTTGACATTACTACAAGTAAACAACTGGTTCATCAATGCGCGTCGACGAATTCTGCAGCCGATGCTGGATGGTGCTGGTGCGGAAGCAAACCCGCGCGTTACAAAGCGTCACAAAGTTTCAAAGCATGCCACCCATCAACAACATCAGCAACAGCAGCAGCACCATCATCAACAGCAGCAGCAAGCTGGTTGGCAGTCGGAGGATTCCGGCAGTGACTCGGGCTCTAGCGACGGGGAGGGGGGTGCCGATAGATCGAAAGACGGTAATGACAGCGACGATGACGATCTTCACTGACCTCCGTCGATCACTGAAACGTCAACCTCTTTACGGTACCTTCAAATCCAGTTGCTCATTACAGTATTAAGATATTCGAGGATAGATTTCGCTTTAATTGTCAAATACGTAATTATTCTCGCGAGAACCAAGTGTTTATGGGTCGAGGTTATCACGCTCTCTTATCGAATCAGGCAGTTTTTCGGTCGTTACTTCGAATTCGAATAACCTCAATCCACTCGTTATCCGTCGAAAATTTTATGAAAAAGATACGGGAATACTGAAGATGGGTATAGGTACCAGCTGGTGAGACGGGTGGGAGGGGGAAGGCTGTGGAGAGCAGAGGAGAGAACGAGGAAGCGATGGGAGAGGGAACTGTGCCGACAGCGCATTATTCAATCAAAATGCCATTTTATACTTTAAGCGATTAATTTATTTCGCGATTCCGCGGCTTTAACTTACTGTCCGGGAGAAACGCAGGACCAGTCACCATTTACCTAAAATCATAATCTCGTGCGCGGTTTTTGACATATTTAATTATGTCGTCTTGTTGTTCTTCCTTTGAAATACTTCCAATTTTCTTTACTTTGAACTTCTCTTTTGGGGAACGAATGTCTAAGGTGCTACAACAATGGACAATCCTTGTTGTTTCAGGATGGCGATTCAAAGATTTTATCTTGTTAATTTAAATTTTACGCCGACTAAATAACTCGTAAGAAGATCATGCATTGCGAAAAATTTACATGAACGTAGTAAATGAATGCCACTGCTCGTATATTTTTCTGATAGACCATCTTTAGCGTCAGCGGCATATATTTGCCTCATAACAATTTACACGTGATCATGTTGCGATCGTGCGAAGTCTTACCACTTTGTAGCTAGACGTTTCCTTTGCACTGTTTCAATCGTTTACGAAACTCATGAGGAGTTTCGTCTAATGCAGAATTGAAGGGCGGAATGATAATCTCGTTTTTCGTGCCATTCAAGAGCGTGGTAACTTCCGCGTTTAGTCTATGTTCAGCTCTGCAGTGTCGTGACATAGCAAAGTGCTGTCCCTCCAAGATAATAATGATACTATTACGATTTATGATAATGATAATATTAATAATACCATTAATAATAACGAGAAACAGCAGCAAACTACAATGATAATATAATACTACTTTAAATATATGATGATTATATTTTTAAACTCTAAGTGTCGTCTTTACGCATGTACCGCAGTTTACATGGTGGTACTGCTGTACATACAAAACACCGAACTCCTAGAAATAAACATGTTGAAGGTAAGAGAAAGGAACTGTTAATGTCTGTCAGGACGACGAATTCAAGCGCAACTTACTTCTAATTGAGATGCGAGTGGAAGCAGTGACGGACAAGCATATGCCATTCTAGAATTAAGTGTTCATATTTTCGCTGTATCGAACTAAATATGGCGTTTTCCTGAACGGCACTATTACAATGCGTTATTCTAACAAACGTCGAATCTGGATATTGCTTTGCTCGCATGTACCACAATTGACTGTCTTTTATCATTTCCAGCCGTTCTCCGTCCATCACTTTCGAACCAATTAAACTGTCCTAAGGCTGCCTTTAGCATGCGAGTGGAACGCGCGATCGTAGGAGTAGCTTACGGAAGTGAATCGGAGATGGTGTGTCAGGGTAGTTGGTTGAAACTGTGTGCTTTCCTCGTATTTAGTGCATAATGAGTCACGTTTCGCTTGGTACTATGTTCAATTGCGCTGATTTGGTTGGAAAATATCGATTTGAAGTGCATCCATCAGTTCTCATGTATTGAGAAGCACGCACTGATTTCCGTAAGCTCCTCACGATCTTTCTACAGACACCAGCAAAAACTGACTTGATAGGAAATGCGTCAATTGGCAATTTGGTAAAACGGCATAATTGGTGAAAGCAGCCCTACAGTATAGCTCCATATACGGTGTAGTGTCTGTAAGTTAACATTACAAGTATAAAGGAGATAGTATATCAACGAACAGCACTGATGCATGGACGCTATGATACTTCGAGAAAAAGGACCTTCTTCCAGATTGATTTCGTCATACTGTATGTAGAATCAGTGCTTAAGAACATCAGCAATAATACGCGGCTTTCGTAAAACAAAGAACCAATGGGCCGGCCATCGGCCCGTTATTACGCGAATCACCTCGTGCGGGACTATACTGTACTCGAAATAAGGAAATTGGCATAAAAGTAGAATTAAGAGGTAGGTTGTAAGGCTGAACCACGTATACGTATGTGCTGCGGCACCAGGCGACTGTGATAACTCGGTGGGCGGTGCCCGGCCTCCTACTTCATACTTGTATACTGAGATCTGTGAAACACTCGAAGTGTAAACGAACGTAGAAACACTTACCGAAGAGGTTGAACGTGAGCCGGAGCATACCTGGAACGAAACGATTCCTGGGTCTATGTGCGCTCATGCGGAAGGTTCTTTGCGTTTCGTCGGGGAACATAGTCTTGCCCCTGGCCCTTGAACTGCAATCTGATACCGATCCTCTCCTCGGCTAACCCACTTAGCAATTCCACTCTGCCAAAATTTAAGAATTAGCCAGCCAGCCGCATGCCACAGAAACTTTACAATTCATTGAACTTCCGCAATCGTGAATTTCCCCCCCACATTCTGGCGGATCTCCGCCCGCAATTTCGGTCAGAATGCGAGTTCTACTTAAGGTTTATAAATATAAATAGGAATGGACCTACCACGTGATGAAGATCGCTGTCACTCTTCAAAGAGACTAAGAAGTCGGATCCTATGTGACTTCCGTACCGTTCGCTTGGACCCTCCATACCTTTGCAATGCATCAATCATTTTTCCTTTTCACATACCTCACTCCGATCTATAGGGAGCGATGTTCCAGTCTTGCTATTTTTTTTTTCATTTTTGCGAAACGAGTATTAATTTTCATCCAAATTTTAAGTTCCCCTTTATACCAGTGAATTAGTGCTTGCATCGACTTAGTTATGAATTCTCTCAAGTACAGCAAGATAGCCGAAGGAACCGTAGCTGTAGAAATGCGAGTACTCGCACGCGTATGCGAAATCGAAAGACTTCCGGTCCATTCCTAATTTGGCGAATAGTTTTGAAGTCGTAAACTAAACGTATTGCATATTTACATACCTACTAAAAAAGTATAATTAAACAAGTGAAACACTTCTTTCTCGTGTACATCAAGGACCTGTTAAATAAGTTGTTTATTGATAATAAACGCCATCACGCTTGCAATACATATCCTCCGTATTCGTGACAAAGACATAGTGCAGAATTACATCGTAAGACGAGAGATGCATCATGACGCAGGTACCGTAGAAGAACGTACACCAGGTCTAATGCCTTTACTGTGTTTTTAATTCGTCTTCAAGTTGCCGTACAAAATATTTGTCGTTCTCTTGTTCTCTTCACGTTATTGATCGGGCGACACGATTAAGAAAGTGTAGGTCAACCACGCTGTTTATTGAGCAAGTCCACATTTTGCATAGGCAAGTACTTGCGAGCGATCACAGCTGAACATAGAGAAATAGTCTTAGAGTACTCTTTAATTAAACAATAGTAATTATCTTTATGTTTCATTCGTAGAAACGCGTCGAACTTGCATAAATAAAAAAGAATCCATCTCGCATCCTATAAAAGGACCTCGCAAATTACTTTTGTACGGCATTCGGAGTCGTCAGTGACTATAAAAAATTTGCCAAAGTAGCTATTGTTACATTGATATGTGATGCCGTAGGAAATATTTAAGAAATGAATTGATCATTGTAAAAATACGCGATGCACTGATTGAAAATACGTTTTACATTGCCACAGCCAATGTTTCAATTTTTGTCGTACGGCGAAATCGGACGAACGGGGCATAGCAACGGACGTTGACTCATGCTCAATCTCCCTCCATTATGCAGAGAAAGGAACTATGGAGTTTTTTTACAGTTAATTTGAAAAATGTTGGTTCATTAGGAAATATCGAAATCACCTCGACAGAAATGAATCTCGAAAACATAAAGAACAGTTTATTAACAAGAGGAATGCTAACTATGCAAGAATGCTGATTCTCTGGCGATATAGATTTAATTATGCCATCTGGAGCAAAATTGAGTCTAGTATTTCTTTAGGTGTGCAACGATTGGCTAATAAAAATAAATATATCCTGCAGCTGGATGCATTATCCGGCCTCTACAGCACGATTATAATGCGCCGAATAAATTAACAGACCAATTTCAATGTGATAAGGGGACATCAGGCATACAGGGGCAGTAAAGGTAAATACGAACGATCCCTATAAATACAAGGGAGATATGAACGCGGTGTATACAATCCTATCAGATGATAGAATGAATGGCGTGAAATTAAATACGTGTTCAAGTATGTACTTTATCGGTTGCTAGCGTTACTATCAACACTGTATTGCAATACCGATGCCTGTAAGTAGAACGTTCAGGTTTACCATCAGGTGCAAAACGTGTGTTACCACACCAAGGACCAATGAATACATTCATTATGAAGGGAATCGCTGTCGTTAATTCGCAGACAGTCATCGATACGCAGAGAGGAAAAGACGGAGCGCATCTACTAGTGGTCCTTGAGAAGTTAACGGCAGCATAAAGTAACGGTGGCATCAGACGCGAATATATTTTCGGTACTGAGGTATAAAAATTGTCCAGTAGCGTACCACACACTTTTATAGACTAGTCACTGGAACATCCCCGTCTTCTTGATGATCCAACCTAGCCATTGATATGTGGTCCGCTGCGTATCCCTAGCAATTGGTTGGGATCCTAAAGCAGAGGATAAAACTAGTCGCTATCGTTTTCCATTCTCATAGATGCAATGCTTACATTTCCCTTGCGGAGAATTTACCTTGCATTGAATAGTATATCAGCACGCGAATTAATAAACCATACTAGAATAAAAGATATACAGCAGACTATACTGCCTACCACCATGCTCAAGCGTTCCGTTACAGCGGACGGCTTCAAGAACATTCTTACACTTAACGTCTGCCATATAGATTCCGTCCAGGTGGAATAATTACTAGATTTCATATCGTACCCTGCACAAAACACAATACTTTCAAACATGTCAGTTTTCTGTCAATCTCTTACAGTGATTGCCAAATATACCTACCCTCGATAATAAATGCGGGACTCATCGCTGTACTATAGTTTACAGTAGAGTCGATGCAGATCCCGGTAAAATTGTAACCAGCCATCCACGCCAGACGTTTCTCATGGCAGGTAGTTTCGTTGACAGATGGCAACTTTACGCCAGTAAGTAAAACGAGCAGCTGTCCTGTTAAGCTCGTGGCAATATTGGGTACCCTGTGTACGCCAACATATAGGGGCAGAACTTGATCGATCAACTTAGCACCAGGTGAGGAGGCAGCGCGAAACAAATTGCATTTGGCACTCTCCAAGTAACAAGTTAACATTTCCGTGATCAATTCTTCAAGACTCGATTTGTCTCCATCTGGAGGGGCAGTGCCAGTAACATTTTCATATAACAGTTCTGCGACCTGTATCGCGATATGTCCTAGAGCTGTTGCAAGACTTGCACCACTCCTGAAATAATCAATTTCTCATCAACGAACATTCATTGCGCCGCTTTTCCACTATCGCTGCGTAGAATAAATACTGCACCTATGAAAATCTAGAGCGTCTGCGTCGTCTAGGATACCATTATAGTATCGGTATACGAACTCCTTTCCGTGATTAGCTATCACTATCGCAGGAAGATCTGGTTTCTCTTGCAAAAAGCTTTGTACGGAAGTGGGAGGTACACTGTCCTCCAACACTTGTTTTGCAAAAAACTTTCTTTGCAAGGTTTTCACCATCGGATTACTCGCTGCATTATTCGTGTGTAGAAATATGTCCCCCTTGCCGACTTGGCCAAATTCAATTATAGATTTTACATCGTCCAACCTTAGATTTACACCGCCCAACGCATTGAAATGACCGTCCTTCAAATCATACACTAATCTACTCGACCCTATATAATCAAACGCTTCTCCATTTAATAAGGAGAAAACCACATTTGTTTCTGGAAAATAGAGTAAATCATTGGTAATCGATCTGGTAGTGTTGTTGATGCTTTGTGCTTAGAAGGACACCTACTATTGATAGTAGCTTGCAATGAATTTAAATAATAGGCTGTTGCAATCAGAGTAACCAGTCCTGTTACAGTGTTCCCTGCTCCAGGTGATAATCCATCAAATAAAGATGAGGCATCCAATCTTGCTGTCACCAGTATCACACTCTGATTCTCTTCACGCAGAGGAGCCAAAGGCCAGTGTATATTTCTGTCTCCGAGTGGATCGCAGAATTGTGTAGGATTGAAGTTCAATGTCATATCATTACGTTTCATGCACGAGTCTGAATTGACCGCAGCAAACATGAAAGACTTCATTTCTAGTGCACAGAGCGACCGATCCTTTTGCATTTCCAAATCATGAGCATTGTGCTTCGAGAAGCATACTTTCACTGCTTCTAGAAGTGTTTGATTCTATAATGAATGATTGGTGTTTTATAATAAGGACGCATAACCAGTTGCACAAACTTGAATATACAAGTAAGCATCTTACATCTGTGTAAAACATGGGGAATGGCCAGTCCTCTAGCAATAAAGCAGATCCTTGTGGATTCCAAGGTATAGCATCATTGCATTTTTTATACCCTGCATACCTATTAGGACATGTATCATCCGGGGAATATGCAGATGGCTGCTGGTTACTGATGTTTCTAGTCAATAGGATTCCATTTACATTATGAGTGTCCTTTAATCTTTGCAGTGTATCCCTCGTGAACATTGAGAATGGAACAACTGCCATGTAAGGACCAGCAGTGGCATTGTATTCGATCCATCTCACATCTTCCTCCGTTTCTAACAAGTGGATAACACCTACGCTGCCAGATCTACTGGCTAGAATCAGATAAATCATTCTTCGCTCAAACTTTAATACACCACCTTGCACATTTACTTTCACCCATTGAAACAAATTTAGGTATCATATTCCACTGGATACTTACATGAACAGCCAAACTGATGAGTACTGTTGTGTCTTCTAAAGCAGGCAGCAACCCCATCGAATGACATGTAAATCATGTCCTTTATTCTTTCTGCATTCACTGTGAAATTTATACATATACAAACAACTGTTAATCTACGACCCAGTTTACTATACACAATCACTACTCTGGCATCCAGGAAACTACCACTCCAAACATTATTAGCCTCATTTTCACCAGCCTAATATCATAAATTTACTCTGTTCTCATAGAAAAAGAGGCAAATTCAATCGTTTTACTTGATACGCTGAATATCACTGACGGAAAAACTTTTATTCACTGTCGAGATTCCATCGGATCTTACCTAGGTTTACAATAAGAAAGACTATGATATACTGCCAGCCCAAACATCTTGCCATCTTGGCCCAGCGAACTAACTGTCAGATGTTCCGGCTGTCTTTTCCTTCGCTTGCCTCTCGATGATCTATTTATCGCGGAAGAAAATCCTTCTGCAGGTTAGATAGGATGACACAATGTATCACGCGTGAGTCACAGAAGAGTCAACCAGTCAATCTTTCACGTATTTCTACAATTGTATCCTTTCAACAGTAACAAGCGACCTCATCCGGCTCCTCTCGAAAGTCCCTTAACTCCATCTCGATTAGTCGAAACGTTTAAGCGATTCCTGCGACGTTCCAATTCTGATGTTGGAACCTTTTCCAATTGTTAAATGCATGTAAAGTATTATCTAAACTATTAAGCGCGATCAATATATAACTGTAAAAATAACAAGATTTTGAACCACCTTCCGCCACTTCCGGATTACGTTTCCGCTCCACTATATAATAGAATATATAGCGCAGAATTAATAATACACGCACCTGCGCTGATTTTTATTTAAAACCTGCACTCGATTGATTGAACGCACCTCTGTTATTGTTAACTTATTGCTACAAAGCATCAATGATTTTAGAATGCGTGAATAGTGGTTGCATAATAAATTATAGACATTTTAGGTACGTAGAAAAGAATGCGTAGAAGGTAAATAAGGACATAAACCGCAGCGGCACTACCATTCTGGAAGTGCGTCGGCGCCGAGTCGAGGATAACATCCGCATAGTTCACCACGGGATGTCAGTATCGGAAAGTTCTCCGTTAACATCCTTCCGTGGTGTGATATCTTCCGACTTTGCTCGACTTGCAAAATCGTACGTGAGCCGCATGCGCTTGCTGCCAGTGGTCCCCTAATACTGTTATGAGAGCCCTGTCGTATAGTTCTGTTGTGTAGATCGCAGTAGTGTTTGACGCGTTAGGGGAAGTCCCTTCGACAAAGGCCGTTTTGAGTGAGTAAATATATGTATTTCCATTGGAGGAAAGTTTCTCACTCATTAATATCAATGGTATTCCTTTGTCAGTATCTCATAATCATCGCTATACCGAAAACGTTTCTAATTCAAAGAATTATAATTCTTGACACTTATAAAACTGTCAGTTTGTGATTGTTTTTGTTTTATTTTCGTATACATAATTCTCCCTTTCCCCCAGCTCACACAATTATCTATAGATTTTCATTATTGTATAATTGAATGATCGTATCCCAGCTAGCACGAAGTCCGCTTTAACTTCGCTTAAAGCGCGCTCTATTTGGAGTAGGTGGAGTTTTTGGGAACCCCAAAAGTTCACCGAAAGGCCGCTGGAAGGCCGCTGAAAGTTTACTCATGTCCGCATATAAGTGACGTATTGGCGTCCAAAAGAAGTTGACTTAAAGCGGACTTCTAAAAGTTGAGTTAAAGCGGACGTTTAAACGGCAGCTTCGAGCTAGCATTGAAGAGCGGTCTGAATGGTGATTTTTAGGTTTAAATTTAAATACAGTTAGGTTTAAGTTATGAAACATTTATTCAATTTTTGTTGCATTCTTATTACAATTTTTACACATATAATAAATTTATAATAGTAAAATAAAACTTAAAATATACACTTTAAAAACTATATAATTAAATATTATATGATAACCTATAGCTTAAACACTACATAAAACTATATAACACATTTTAAAAACCACTATCTTCTCGCAAGGTCTTTCCAAGCCTGGCCTGCTTGCTGGAACCAGTTCTGGATAGATGTTTTCACCATAAACTGGGATAGCTTCGTTCGGATGTTTCTTTGTTGAGACAGCTTCTGCAAAAACCAAAGTATTAAAGAAAATTAGTTTTGCAAAGTAAAATTTAATGGGGTACTTTATGGTAAAGATATAGTCTGGAGGCTATTAGTTTTATACATATCTCAAGAATTACTTGATAAGTATGGCTCTAGTCAATGGACAACATAAAGATACAACAACAATACGCAGGCTTCGAAAAATGAACTTTTGCACTACGTGCATTGCAAAAAAGAATTTACTTCTATCTATACTATAAGAATTACTACAGTGAAAATTTTATACAATTGGTTCACTTCCCACCAGTTAAAGACACCATAGTATACGTATCTGTTAATAAGGTGATAAATTTCATCTCCTGCACCGGCATTGAATTGTTTTGTCTCGTCCAGGTGTGCTTGGTGGCTAATCTATTACTGGCAATAATTGCCAGTGTCTGCCGCGCATGTTTCCAAGCTTCTCTCCTCCAATGCACTGCAACTCTGTTTTCTGAAACACATTTTACACCCCAATATTGCTCGATTTATTAACATTCGAATGTAGTATTACAAACATATGAAATATAGGTGCATTACATGTATGGAATGAACCAGTTAGATTGAAAGATTAGTTAAAAACGGAAGAAAATTATAAACCTATACTAAAGGATATATTGAAAATCAACTCCAATGATGACCCATACCTCTATAAAGTAATTTAGTTTTCGGTGTTTGGTCCGTGCAGCTATTACGGGGCCATAAATCTGCCGAGTCCACAAGGAAAGTTGCGTGTTGATGGATATTCCCCACTTTACAACTTTCAACATTTGCGAAGCAGATGTGACGAACCTATATTTCTTGTATTATTAATTTCCTATGCTATACTCGCTTAATTGTAATGTCACGAACAGTCAAATAATAGAGTATAATTGGATTTAGCCCGCACATATAACCTGTACGATCAACGTACATTTGTACAGTTGTTCCCTCGCATCTTGTTCTTTAAGGGAGAATAAATGATAAACTCTTTCTACCACACAACCATAAACAGCACACTGTAATTCCCACAAAAATTGAGGCACTGGTGAAGTGTGAGAGCACACGCGATTTCAGGAGGAGACGATCCGTACTACTGCTTTCCCATAACGCAAAGTATCTATGTGGTAATGCGTGCAAGTCCAACGACGCTTAGAAAAGTTGGAATATCTCACAGAATTAAGTCAACTTGAAAATGACAAAATTGGGTCAACTAAAAGATGACAGATTCGCGTCATTCAATAGTCATCCATGAGTAGTACGCCAAATGCGAGCTGTAACCGCGCTCACCCCTAGAGGTCTTACACAGGTTCGCTTTTACCCGTCTTACTACAGCGGAGAAAAAGCGGACCTTAAAAAGATGGCATTCGGTTGGGTTCTGGAGGTGTGCGCTATCTCAAGTACGCCAAATGCACGCTTTTAGCGCGCTTACTTTGGAGACCTGCATATGTTCACTTATACGGGATCTTACTGCAGCGGACTAAAAGTCGACTTTGAATAGACCGCTTTCAGTTGGCTTTTGGAGGTCCGTGCTATCTGGGATATGTATAAAATTTCACTTTGTCTTTTTGCCCGAGAGATCAGGAAAACCAGCGAAGCGTTAACGCGTTGCAGTAAGGGAACGTGAACTATTCAATAAAGATAGGATAGTAGGATTGGAAAAGTTAGTATCTATAGAACACAGAACGGCATTAGTATGGACGGTACACGTGAGCGGCAAGCACGTGGATCAAGTCCTCTCCCGTGAACTTACATGTAGAGCCGATACGGTGTATGTGTACTATTAGCTCGTCTACACTCTAACTACTGCGTGTCAATACAGTATTTTATTTTGATATAGTAGGTAAGGCTTATCGGATGTCCACTTAAATTCTAAACCTTCTATTACAATTACATGGAAATCTATAGATTAGGATAATATACATGCAAACACGCACACACGCACGCACACACACGCGCGCGCGCGCGCACATACATATATATATTAACAAATAAGACCTTGGTGCATCTTCCTCAGGTGGATCGAAACGCAGGCACAATCATTTATGGTGACACGAGCATATTGCACAAGTAAATGGGTCGCGCTTCCAATAACGCCAGCTTTTTTCCGCAAACAACTCTGAACTATTTTGTACTATCGCACGAACAGTTTGACGATCACCTGGAAGTCATCGTACCGGAGGAGCGAAAAATCCAGCCAGGATAATAGGTACTACGCCATATTACATGGTGCCGAGAATTTCGAGGAGCAAAATAAGCAGAAGTACGCGCCGGTTTACTTGAGTCCTTCAAAGGATTATGGGATGCCTTAAAAATCTGTTAGCTGTCGGAGAGAGGCAAAGCCAGTCTCTGATTAGATTCGATTTTCTAGTGGCTGAACAAGTGGAATATTGGGACTGCCTTTCTCTTTGGGAAACACGTGAGTAGCAATGGAGAACACGTGAATAGCCTACTGTGGAGACTGCAGTAACAGTCAGTTCTTCTAATGCGTGACCTCCATTTCTACTTCGCAGTCGCTTTGCTAATCACAGGAAAAACGAATTTGGAACTGCAAATATACATTGATAGAATTTTTAAAACTTTCCACAAAGTCCACCCACCGATACATTTATTGTTCAGAATGGATCAATCGAGCCCGCTTTATGTCGCCCGGTCGCCAGCACCATGCTCCTAAATATAGATTATATTGACGTTCTGCCAATAACAGTTTCTAGATTTGAAACGACCAATCTTTCCACTACCACGTTTACGATATGCACGAAAGAGATGAAAGTAAAATATTAGACCGGCTTCACTCTGCGGAAAATGCAAGAAATGCACATCGGACACGTGACACAGGCGCATGCATAGACGATAGCACGTGCATACACTCCCGGGAGAGTTTGTGAACGTCCTAGAGCCCGTGACCGCTTTTCTCGGGGCACGATACATTTGCTGCCGAGGGGCGGGGGGTGGCTACGGGAGGCATGCAAGGGAACGGCTCGGTGCTCGGGTCCGGCACGTGAATGTCCCAGTTGGGGCCTGCTCGAGACCGGGCCTCTGCTAGTTGCAAGTTGCAACTAGCCCAGAACGATCAATGTCCTAGATATAGCTTGCGCAATTATTGTGCGCCTTTCCAGCCGTCCTTTCGCTTTTCCTTCGCCTTAACAGCGCCTTCTCTCTGCTTCATACCAGCGTCTCCCTTCAATCGAGGTATTCCCGAAGAGCCAGTCGAGCTGTGGCGCTCGCCAAGGCAGCGGGTGATCTGCTATTATACCTTACGATCCCCCAGGTCGCATATAACGATAGTAACACTGACTTGACGAGTCCGCGAGTCTCCCGGCACTAACAAGTACTTACTCATTTGTTTGGGATTAAAACAACTGTGTACAATCAAGGTAAATTTCGTAAAGCAGATTCACTTTAGGTAATAATATTAGCGAAGCTTATAGTAAAGGCCAAAACTATTCTCTAGATGATGGCGTTGACGAACACAGCAAAAACGATCTTCCCTGAGATCGACAACGAAAGGTTTAAGTCAATCGTGAGCATATCAGGAGAAGAGTCGATTGAAGAGGGGAACGAGGTTGCAGATAACGATAGTGCGAAAACATTACAACTCCTACGAGTTAAGGGTTTCCCCCGATTGTTACCAGAAGGTAATTTTGCGAAGAAATGTTTTTTGGGGTGCAAAAACAAGTTGATAATGTTCCAGGAATTCTGGCGTTGGTTGATTATTGCCGATACATCCGAGAATTGTCACTATCCTATTCTTTGCTGAGCGATGAATTGCTGTTGGCCCTTAGTTCCGAGCAACAACTGCAGCTTGAAATTCTGCGGCTGGAAGCGCATTCGGACACGAAACCCCTACCCCGTCTAACCGAAAACGCTTGGCACACCTTCTCCGATCGGCATCAGAATATAAATCTCGTATTGTAAGTACTCATTCCTTGGACGATTACTTCACATTGCATATGAGAAAAGCAGCTTTCTAACACGGAGAAACGGTATCAAATTCAAAATTGATACCGATTATACTCGAGTTCTTGTGACAATGTTCCAACATACGCAGATTGTCTTACATGAGCAACGAGGAAGATCTAAATCCCCTTCTTATGTCGCACGTGCCTCTCACGCATTTGTACTTTGGAGAAGCACCCCCTGAAACGACACTCCTACGAATCGCGCGCAACTGTCCACGACTAGTTGAGCTTGTGCTAGCTGCCTACGGGTACGCCAATCTGGACAAAACGTTACTCGCCGTTGCTCAAGGTTGTCCACGTTTGGCGGCCGTGGCTCTTGGCGACTGTGAAATTACGTGGGTATTCAGACAATCAGACGTATATCATTATTCGAAATAACAAGCGGGAGAAGCCAACGGTTGTCCTATTCATGTGTTTCTTACAATTAGTTGTTCCGGTCTTTTGGAATTCGTACAATATTGCGCGGATCGGTTGAAAATACTGTACATCTGGGAGACGGCTTTAAACGAGGAGACTGGACTTGACATTGCCGAAGTCTCAATGAGGATTTCGCACCTGCTAGACCGTACATGGGTGCCTGAGTATATCCCACTGTGGTAAAGCACAACCATATCTAAAGCAGATGTTCTGCGGATGTGCCAAGGAACGAAGACAGCGACAATACTTCTTTTCAGAAATATGCGTAAGTGATAATCATGGAATTACTCGTTTTACTCTGTCCTGCCGCATTCTCTCTCTTAGGAATACTTCCGTCTATCAATATTTGCTAAATAGTTGATCAATCCGCAGTATTTCTTCGAGAAGTATTAACAGATCGGACAATTCGCAGAGACATGGAAGAGCAAGTGCAAAGATAGCTCGTATCTGTTAGTACCAAAAAATATAAACTTTATTCGAATATAACTATACGCTCTCCTCGTGATGTATATAGAGAAAAACAATGTCGCTAGCTCTAATTATCGACGAACCCTCGTGATAGATATGTGTAACATACAGTATAATTAATATAATTCATAATATTATTGTAATACAACAAAATCTGTACATTATTCTTATATTGTAAAACAATAAATGATCGGGCATTCAGTATGATGATGTCTATCAACATTAACAATTAATGCTCGTCACTCTCCTTAAATTGCTTCTTTTTATATTGTGCCGATGCTACTCTAGAGAAGCGAGGCGTTCAGTCTTATATCTCAGCTGATATATCTGATTTTGATTCCTTAAGGCCAATCAAGTTTCTAATGATCGGATAACAGTGCTTACAGCTACGAAAGTCATACTCCTGTATTGGTGTCACAGAACTGCTGTCACCCTTTTGCCGCTTTGTTCTTTTATGCCGTTTTACTTCACATGTGCTATTCCAATTCGCACAGTTATCACTAATCTCGTTCATTGTTCCCAAGTAAAAATGTTTGCACGACGTATAGGAACAAAACATGAAATCATCGTATCTATCAAGTGATTAGAGCCATCGAGCCTCCCGACTCTATAAGGCATAATGTATGTAACTTTCGAGGTAAAGTTCCAGCATCGGGAGTGCTCGGAAATTGTGCCCACTCAGTACGGACAACTTGGATTAGGGCCCAGAAGTGCAAACAGCATATATATCCATGCACAAGGGAGTAAAATATAATAGTTAATTTTATTATCAATGCTCAGTTAACAATGCTTTCGTTCAGATTCCAAGGGGCGCCTTGCATTTCGAATCTATAGCAATTGAGACAACGCACACAATTCGTCTCACAACTCTGCGATGTGTGCAGCGCTGCCCAATCCCAAGACGCTGATCATACAGCGAAAGATTTTCATCTCTTTTCCTGGCTATTTCTACAATAGCAGCCGTGTCCTCCTATTGGAATGGACTGGAAACCGAATGCACGTGTCGCATAATTGTTTGCCGGCATTGTTAAATCGAAAATCGAAGTTGAAATAAGTGTTATAGTTTAGAAGAGAACGATAGTAGAGTCGATTTGGATTTAAAGTGCCGCTGAGCAAGACCAACGTCCAACTCTGTACTGATCACAGCCCACGGAAACTTCGAGCGAATTAAAAGTAGTGTCAATCACTGCATAAAAAACGAATAAAGTACTGTAACATGTAGCACCAACTTAGGCATATTTACCGCTTCCTATATAATCTATTTTTGGCAAACTAAAGTTAATGCTAACAGAGTATGCCGGCCCTTGAAAAGCAGTTATAACAAATAGGACGACAGTTACATTACGATTAGAGAGGGAGAAAGATGAAGATAAATGGACGGGTCTCATACTTATTTTACACAAAACGCAAGTACTTGTAGGGACAGGTAAACTAATAAAGGTTGTGGTAGGAAAGGTTTGAGCAAGCACTGCGTCCGCTGCTGTCGCTCAAGGGGTTGCTTTAGAACCGAACCTAACACTTACACGGAATCTGAAAAGGGTTTGAAATGACCAAACGAGTCTTTCCAGCAAAGATTCCGCTTGCGCACTTGCCCGATAAAATGTTCAAGCCCCAAGAATAAAGTAGATAATAGAAATTCGTATGATTGCCTTGGCGCACGTTCAGTTCAACAGTAATCTTTCGATTAGAACGCAATGTACGGAAAATAACAATTGTCTTCCCTTTATAAATTCTGGCCTTATATACGCACCTGTCCATTTCACTTAAAGATACATGACTTGTGTATCGGCCAGTCGGGTTCAGTTGAGGACGACACCTCGCATGATTGAATTAATTCTGCAATAAAGCATGTCGGTTGTACACTTCATCTAATCTTAATAACTGTACCAAGAAGGGTGGAGACACGTACCTAAGATGAACTAATCAATCGGGCATGTCTATAGAAATTATAGGCACAACTGGTTTTGTTAGGTCGATCTTTTTCAGATGTTTCTCACTTTTCTCCGACACCATCGGTTCTGATGGCGGCTGATCGTGATCACTTCTAGGCTGATACGATATATTGCCGTATTCCTGAAGCAAGGGACATAAGCCCAGCAGGAAATGACAAAAATCTTTCCTTATACCAAACCACCCTAAAATTCATTCCAAAATATTCCATCATATAATGGTCAACAGTCGAAAGTTCTGTTAACTTACAAACAGTTCTCTTACATCTGTTTCCTCCTTTTGCACCAAAGGACATAAAAATTAGTGTCAAGTGAGATATTAATAGTGGCATGGCAACCATTGTGTAATTTAGCGAAATATCTCCATCCAATTTGTTAGCTAATAATACCTGCGGATAAATAATCATGGTATAAACAAGAATATTCTTTGATTTATGGTTCATAGGAATATGTTAATTGCATACTTGGAAAACTAGAATTGGAACAACAAGGAAAGTGTATGCCAACGCGGAATTTAGCGATGTCCGCCTTTGTTGAGCATTGATTTGTGGTGTTCCGAGTAGGACAGCGGCGAGAACTATTGCATACAACACTGCCACCAGACATAAGCAAAGTAGGGCCCAGAGTGGCACAAACACGACCTCCCAGCTCCATGTTATAAAACCATCTAATCTTAGCGCCAGAAAAATAAATTGCAACACGTTCACTGCGCAAAACAACTCGAGCTCAAAGGATCGCTCGTGTTTCACCGCCCAAATGCATACCTGAATCAAATGATGTTATCAATAAGAAATTATTATATTCGATTAAAAGCCAAAAGATTCTTGTAAGTCAAGTGGAATTACTCACGGCTATTGACACTATGGAGATGAAGATAAGAGGTATAAACACAAGTATCCAGAGGTGTCTCTCCGACTCCAATTTATCACACACTAACAACTCAAACATCAACAGGATCAGGTGCAATGCCAAAGTGATCAGCATTGCCTTATAATGGACATAGGCATCTCCTTCTAATCTTGCATGAGGATGCCTCCACCATACGTAACTACCAACAGTGGCACCTAAGATCACCATGCCTTTCCAAAACCATATTGGAGTAAAGACACACCAATAGCTCCATTCAATAAATCCATCCAAGCGTAGTGCGAATAATGTCGTGAATACCATCAAACACGAGTGTACCAGAAATTTGCTGAAACAGCAGTTTAATAATAGTTTACATACAACCAAATTCCAGCCATGAAAGTCTATACTCTATTTAATAGAATAGAGTTTAAGACAACTATTCCATAGCAGTGGTTAAGTCTAGCTTTAAATATCCTTATTTCCTTTGCACAGCTGATACATAGAAACATAACAATTTTCTCCTCCCACGAACTTGCACAGTCTGATAATGACAATTTCAACAGTGAAATGCTCACTTAAACCAGTGTACCATATTATGGCATTAAAATGCATGATCAGCACTTCTTGAAGGAGTAATAAAGACTGATAAAAACGGGATATTGATAGATTAATCAGTCATTGGGTGCGGAATAGAACGTTCAATGTTCTTTCCAAAAGGCATCAAAGATTATAAGAGAGTCGCGTTGGCCCTGGAATATATTAGGTTCGCATTACCTTGGATTGAAGTCTTGAAATAGAGTCTGTAGATTCATGATTATCAGAGGCGTTTGGTAGGCCAGCTACTCCACAAAGTTTTTCACGACGCTTCTCGTGTATACGCACATCCCATCGAGAACGCGCTCATTTAGAAAGCTTCTTCTCGCTGAAGGAGATGCACATCAACCCGATCATTTGTTCGATGTACACACCGTACACACCACACTGCATGCACTGCACTGTACCACACCAAGTAACGCAAGTCGCGCGAAAGCTTTCCTTCCTTGCTTTACTTCCTTACCGAAAATTCGCAATTCGCATTCGGAGTGCACTGAAATTAGCCGTGGATTTCCAGCTGCTTGCGTTCGATATGTCATATGGTGGAAAACTTCACGTCTCTATACTGCTCTATACTGCTCTATACATATCTATTGTAAGATAATTAGATAAATAATATACTATGTATCATATATATATTGATATATATGTTAATATCTATCTAATATCTCTACCTAATATAGGCGCATTCAGCCGAACCCCATGGGGCGCTATGGGGCTGCACGCTATCCATCATCTGTTTATGATTTTCCGGTTGCACTTCTCGACTTCCAATTGGTCGCTATATGATTTGCGCGCTTTTGCTCATCAATCTCGTATTTTCGGCGGCAAAAATAAAGATCTCATAGAGAAGCAGAGAATGCTCTATGGGTAGCACATTTCATATAAATATTCCTTATAATTACTATTAAAACGTGTACGTCTATCTAATACATATATATTCTCGCGTTACATAGATGGTTGTATTTTCCTTTTGTTGCGATTTTGAATTAGTGAATCGTTTTCCTAATATGAGCGAGCAACGTGGCTCCACCAACCAGAAGCGATGGATCAGTGAACGAGGAGCCTGAGCGCGCTAGCAACTTCCGCTTCGTACGGATAGTGCTTCTTTTCGCCTGTAACTGTAATCATGGCGGTGGGTAAAAATAAGGGGCTTTCAAAGGGAGGCAAAAAGGGAGTGAAGAAGAAGATGTGAGTAAATTATATTATCGTCGAATTGTTCCCCGACCTTTTCTTGTGCAGAAAATACAGAATTCACCGAATTATTTTCACGGATGCTTTATATACAAATAGATTCCGGAGCGGTGTTGTTCGTATGCTGCATGTCCTCCATGCATTGCATAGTAAATAATGCTACCTCAAACATTTACGGTCGATTTTAAGAAATACATCCTGAAGATAACATTCCTTCTCATGCTATCTATTTCCTTAAAACCTGAAATTTGTCGTTGGAGCATTAAATGACTAAAACATAATGGTAGCCTGTTTCATTATAGCCGGTGTGTTTTTTATATTTTGCACTGTGAAAACTTTGTATTAATGTTACTGGGGCTATAATTATTAATACTTCCGGAGCGAAAACAAATAACATTGCTAATTTTGATTGTTCATGAATATAACACGAGTCATTTTGTGGTTATAGTGTGGATCCTTTCACTCGCAAAGACTGGTACGATGTTAAAGCCCCATCCATGTTCACCAACCGACAGGTTGGCAAGACATTGGTCAACAGAACTCAAGGAACAAGTAAGATTTTTCATAATTCAAGTTTCCAGTAATTTAGGTGCAACCCCAGCTCCTTAAAGTATATTTCCTTACCTTTTATGGCGTTTTGTGTTGCATATATTAATGCAGTGTCCTTTATACAGTATCACTTTGTTCAAAAAAGAAATATTGTTATCCTTCACTGCCAGATCAGTCTTTTCTTCACTATTCTTAGATGAAATAGTTGCCACTTTCAGCCTATAGGAACATTACCATTGCTTTACAGAAATTGCCTCGGAAGGTCTGAAAACCAGAGTGTTTGAAGTATCCCTGGCTGATCTGCAGAATGATGGCGATGCAGAGAGGTCTTTCAGAAAGTTCAGACTTATTGCTGAAGATGTTCAGCACCGTAGTGTCCTTACCAACTTCCATGGTATGGATTTGACCACAGATAAATTAAGATCCATGGTCAAGAAATGGCAAACATTGATCGAAGCCAATGTTGATGTAAAGACCAATGATGGATATCTCCTGAGAGTGTTCTGTATTGGTTTTACTAATAAGGACCAATTGAGCACTAGGAAAACATGCTATGCTCAACACTCACAGGTATGTGCCAAGCTCTGTGATTAAATAATCGAGAATCCAATGGAGACTCTTGCAACCCCATTATCGCGGGAATCATTTTAGTGATCACGCGACAAGTATGTTGCATAGAGAAATTGCACTTCCTTACCACATTACTCATGTACTATTCGGAGTAATGATATTGAAAGGGCTACATTTCAGCATTTCTATAAATTATCGTACTACTTTTATTATTGATTCTAATTTGAATACATCTGTTTAGGTGAAAAGGATCAGAGAAAAGATGGTTGACACAATCACAAATGATGTGACAAAGACCGATCTTAAGGGTGTGGTTAGCAAACTTTTGCCTGACGCCACAGCCAAAGACATTGAGAAAGCCTCCCAAGGAATTTACCCGCTCCATGATGTGTACATCCGCAAGGTACATTTTCAAATTCGTGGCTTTTATTCTCCTAGAAAATCGGAGTCCGATAGGAGATTGATATGCTATAGAACAAATTGTCTGGTTGTAGGTCAAGGTATTGAAAAAGCCCCGTTTCGAGCTCAGCAAATTATTGGAGCTCCATGGTGATGGATCAGGCAGTAAGAGCGAGGATGCAGGTGAAAGCGGATCCAAGGTTGACCGACCTGAGGGATACGAGCCACCTGTACAGGAATCGGTTTAAGGACCCCTCTCGATATTTGATATCAATAAAAACACCTTTGATTGGGGTAAATGTGGAGGTCTTAGCCAGTCCCACCTCCCCCTCACCACCTCCCTTATTAATTCTATATCTGCAATTAGTAGATACAATTGTTGATGCCAAGCGTAGCAGAGCACCTGCATTTTGGTATAAATGAAGATAACAGTTTATTTGGTCCAAGTACAGTACAGAGGAAGACAAGCTAAAAAACACAGTAGAAGGTAAATTTAGTAAAAATTAATCGAATAGAGCTGTAGCGACGAGAGCCCAACTTCCAGCCAGTAATGCTCGAAAACTGTCGCTCCACGAAGCAAGCATATAGATCAGTAGAACGAATAAGAAGATCTTCGTGATCACGTCGACCCAGTACATTCTGCAAGAAGGAAGTACGATTAACTGTTGCATTCTATTGAATAGCATCTGAACTTACAGTTTCAAATGTCTTTGTGCAGCAGGTAGTGTTTCTGGGGGTTCATTCAGGATATAAACTCGCGCGGCCCTCACGCAATCCTCAAAGTAGGCAGACATGTCCAAATCCTTCCCATGCAATTGGTAATTTCTAGTCTCGACATCGTTCAATTTCGCGATCACTTCCATAGCATTCGTATTTTCAAAGTCCCACTGCTTGTTCGCATAATACTCGAAAACTTCGAAGCCTTTCTGAATACGTCGCTGTACGCGACACATTCTGCAGGGAAAATAGTCTTGAATATTCGAGCGTGAAATAGTCCTTTCATAAGCGGGGATTTGTGCTTACACTGGTTTATAGCCGGCAAGGAATATGAGTGCATCTATGAGGTAGGCTGGTATCGTGTGGAAAAGTATAACACATATATTGTGTAGGAATCGTGATTTTTTCATACTACCCCCGGGGTACCATACTACACCGTTCAATGGAACTTTTTCGGTCACCTTTCGCCCCAAGGCTATTATTTCGCCCCAGGATACCTATAGTAGAATCCATACAATTTATAGTAACCGGTTACATATAATGCGGAAGAGCGAGTGATCTTACCTTGAATTCACTGCTACTCGTCAGATTATAGACTCGCTTCTCGTGATCCTTCCAATAAATGAAATTCCAACTGGTTGCAAGAATGGCGTTCACAGCAATGTCAACGGGAAGATAATCGGCGTAACCGCTCTCGTTGCAGTACATTGTCCGAATAACTCCCTTACCAGCGCCGATCAAAAGCCCTGTTGGGCCGTTTATGTTGTCTGTCCATCCTGGCAATGGCTCTTTCCAGATTGGGATAACTATGCTCGGTCTTCAAATGAACGATTTACTCTTATTTCATCAATATGCAGTACTAATCTATTGGAGGATCGGATAGGATTCAGACTGACCTTAGTATGATAGCTGGAAGCTCAGACATTGCTTCTTCCACAAGTCCTTCGGATAAGGCTTTGGTAAAAGCATATGTATTGGGAAAGTGGCCCAGAATCTTGTTGGTCATTGCTTCTACAACATCATCGTCCATCCATTCAACACATTTAATAATCTTGTGGGGATCGGCGGGTGGAGGATACGGCTTCTCTTTGAGAACCTGGAAAGCAGTTTGAAGAATAACAGATGCACTTCATTTAGTACGAATCAGTACATCACGACTGCACATACTTTTTCTTGGAGGTGACAGTACGCGGTGCTGATATGGGCAAATAGGATTAATCGCTTCATCTCTTTGGCCAAGTCCAGTATTTGTTTTGTACCGCGGGTATTCAACAGCACTGCCTTTTTAAGAAGCTCGTCGAATCTGCAAGTGTCATGAACCATTGGTTAACTCCTTGCCTTATTCATTGAGAAGCATGCAAGCAACTACAACTGGCACTTGTTATACGAACGAATGACTTACCGGACAGTAGCAGCTCCATGAAAGACAATAGTTACTTTTTCGCAGAGCAATTTTCTATCTTCCGGAGATAGGCCGAGTCCTGGCAGCGACACATCTCCACTGATAACAGTGACTGCCTCTTTCAGGGCTGCTAGGCTCCTCTCTCCTTTCACCTGCTCGAATAGCTGAAATTAAATAAGAACCCTCGAATATTGTTGAATTCTAAAGGATATAATTGGCACAATAAGCGCGTGAAAGGTGGAAGACCCGGATGATTTCGGAAACCGTAATTTTGGTCTGGAATTCCGTTAACGTTTCGTAATCTAAAAGGATAGAGAAACGGTTGTGAGGAGCAACGTTGCGGATTTTGGGAACTTGGGAAAAGTAAGTGGCAGGCAGCCACTTGGGAAAAAGAAGAAAGAGGAGATTTCGCAACGGGCTAAGGAGGATTGCGTTAGAACTGGTACCAGGTAAGACAGCAGTTTATCGGTTATGACATAACAGAGCTCGGCAAGTCAGCATGTACATACTTTCACGAGGAGCGAGGCCTGATAATAATGATAATAATAACAGGATCGCGGCCTGGCTGGCTTCCCCGTTGATCGAGGCCTTGACTTCGTTCCTCTCGATCGACGTAACAACGCAACCGGTGGAGAGGATCATGTTGTATAATACACGCTTTCCCCAAACAATTCGTCAATCGCTCTTCAGCATCCAGTGCATATTAATTAAAAGAGGAAGGATCCACCTGCTCTTTTTAGTGAGAATTGGCAATCGTTCGCGTTCCAAATTCTCTCGAGCCAACGCTAATACCAGTCCAGCTGGATACGTCCAAGTCACGGTTTTAGGAAAAGTGTAACCTTAGGCCTGAGGTTCCGAATCCAAAGTCACGTTCGAAATTTCGATTATACACTCTTTGCGAAAGAGTGTGATTCAGTGTGAGATTAAAGGATGGCACCGAGATTTAGTTCAGGGTTACATCGAATCGCTCGATGTATATAATCGCGCTCGAATGTACCGGGAGAGTGAAAGATGAGGAAGTGAAGACGGAAAACGCAAGGTCGTTTAGTTGATAAGGTGTCTAGGTCAGAGAGTACTCTCCGATCTGAGAATCCACAAGTAACTTGATTATACATATGATTGAGCATCGAGCACCAGACACCGGTACCAACATCGGCGCGCAGACCACTTTCGCCTTAAGGAGAGAGGTCCCACCCCACCCCTCGCCACTTCCCGTCGCCCCAACTGGCCCCAACCCGGCTCTGCGAAAGTGGAACATCGCCTTCTCATTAAATTCTTCCCTAACAAGTGGTCATATAATACGCGCCTACGTCTACACGCACTACGAAAAAAGTAAGACCAGAGGTCATCTGGCTGGTCATCGAATCCTTTTATACTCTCTATTGTCGACTTCTCGACTGGCCAATTGCTTATTGCGTGCCAAAGAGAACAGTTGTGGCCCCTGCCGCGACGATAGGACATCGCCGATCATTAGCAGACTTCCTTCTTGAGAGCGATGAATATTCTCGCACACTGATTAGAAGAAGAAGCCAAGATTTCTCTCCTGATCACTTCCCTCTTGCACACTTATTTATCCATCCAATTTCTGGTTACTCCGTATGCTCCCTCGGTCCAAGTGATTCTGCATTTTCCATCAGACCAGCAATGAACAGTCATTGTCCATCAAAAGGTGGAACCATGTATGTACATTCGGTCAGCAAAGGACCAAGTATAGGAAGACAAGATAGATGTCGAATGTCTACTACATAGACAACTTTCCAACTTCACTTAGTTCGACTTGGAACAAGTCAAGTGAAGTAGTACTAGGTGTAGAATTATTAGCAGAGAGCGATCCTTTGCGGAAAGAATCTCACCGGGGAATTGAAGATTTCGTCGAGTCGATGCTTCGGGTCGATGCCTTTCTTCGTTCGCACCAGCATGTAAATCTGTGCGACTTTCGGCATACATCGAAGAAACTTTTCAATGATGACTTTCCCGAGGAAGCCGGTGCCACCTGTGATGAAGATATGCTGCCCCTCGAACGTTTTCGCTATCCTATCGCATACCTCTTCGTCCTTTGTGTCTGCCATACTGGGTGATTCGTGATTCGTGGGTTCTTCTTGGCTCTGCAGAAGCGACTTTAAAAGAAAAGATTTCTTACTTTCAGTATTTGTTGCCAACTTTATATCCACCGACCCTCTCACATTCTTATTCTCTTCCTTTATTACATTAGCTTAATGGAGTAACCGTGCAATTGAGCCGGATGCTATTATGCAGGTGAAGCATACTATTGCAAAGGCAAAAGCATTTCGCGTACTCGCTAGGCAATTTCTAAACGCTAATTAGCCAGACTAAATACATGCTTCCTTTTTTTCAACATCCGTCAACTGCCTCAACATTCCACAGAGTGAGACAATGCAGCTTTCCTCCGAATAATAGTCAGTGGATTAAGAAATGTTGCCGCACGGTCCAGCCGTATGCATTCCAAAGTCGAACGATACCCATCATCCATAACTAAAATCCCCTATCACGTACGCTAATAATTCGGGGACTGATTCACCCAATTCAACTATGTACCAAACAAACTTGACCCACTGCGTCACCCAAACCCAACCAACCATTCCCTTCGTACCTTCTTCTTATTTCAAGGATAGTGATAGCGTAAGTGAAATTGCCAACTCTACTGTTTTCAACTCGCCATTCCGGTTCTAGCTTTTGTCGACAGCGACCTTCCTCATTTATGCGAATCGTGCGCAGCCAAATTAATACCCTGCGACCGATAGGGCTTCTTGCGTAGTACGTGTCTAGTTGCACATGTACTTTCACTCATATCAAGTTGGCACATCATTTACAAGGTCGGCCTTTTTGTGGTAAAAAGAACGCGTGTCATTGGACCATATACTTATGAGTTAGTACTATAAATTCGTTCGAGTGGACGGTCGGTGAATAAGAATCATGAATATTCGTTTACTTGGTGCTTCGCGTGTCACTTCTTTGTCGCCATACGCATTATTCCAAGCAAGAGTCTGACTTCCGACAATAGACGTTAACTATCGCAAGCAAAAAGTGGATTCCAAGATCGCTCAATCAATTGGTTTGAGGCAAGCCTGTTTTCTTTGTTCGCGACAATCATCATTTACTTATGAAACTGTTGAAGAAAGAACATATAAAAAAATACGGGGTCAATAAGGCACTGCTGTTGTAGCCTCGAAATACGCAACTGACAGTTGCATGCGCGCAATACTGACTCACTCTATTTTTCTTCACTGTTGTATGCAAATGTTTAATTGAACGAGCGTTTAGTATGGCGTTAAAAGTTTCGCATTACCACACCGGAGGAAGGCAGCTTCTTGCGCAAGAGACCCATTTCGACTTGCTTGCACTTTTCTATAAGCCACTTCGTATTATTACTCTCTGCCGCCTGTGGGTCATTACACCCTTAAAGAAATGGAAGACACCGATCAGGAAAGCGATATATGCTTTAATTAGCATTTAATCATTGCGAGATGATTGCTGGACTCAATGTTGGGCAAGTAAAGAAGTACATTCGACTATGCGGCATTTCTGCATTTAGAAAATCTGGCTAAAGGGGGTTTATTCAAATTTCCCCCTATAATGGTCTAAGGTGCGGGGTCAGCGGCCAACCTGAGTAAGTGTGTGGGTGTGGGTGTGTGGGTGTGGGTGTGTATTACCGATGGTAAAATTGCGTCTGCAATTACGTCCCTCTATTACTCTATTGCCTCACTTAGAAAGCCCGTTCCCCGTATTTATGAATAGTCAACACGGCTGGCCAACACTGGCACGCGTTAGGGTTGCATGCGCGCAACACTATCATTTTTATGAACTATGCTGTTTCCCGCCTGCGAGCTTTCAATTTATTTTAGCGGTTACACTCGCCGTCACTTACTTCTTCGCCTAGTTCCAAGAAGCAGGCTAGCTCGTTTGATCGGGCTAAGCACTACCGGCAAACGACAAAGGGCAGGCCGGTTATTTCAATATCTAGATATTCCGTTAGTATGAAATGGAAGAATAGAAGACCGGGTGACTTACGAATCCGAAGAGTTATCCAATTTACGGTGTTGGTCCGGTAGGAGGTGATATTCACAACTTGGAGAAGTCAAAGGTAGTGCTGTGAGGAATGAAATATTTCCTGAGATATTCCTCTCCTATCTACTAGTAGTTGGTAGTTGTTGATAATAACGCGTTCGAACAAGGGTCTCGTTAAGAAGTAAGGAGCGGCTAGAATCGGCGGGTCTCGATCGGATGGTGAGGCCGCCGCAGACTGAGAAAGCATAACGTTCGCTGAATGTTTTGCCGGACGCCGGACACTCATCGGCATCGATGCAGCACCGTATTCGCTCCCTGGCCCACCTGCTTCTCTCCCTCTACCTACCTACAGTACCTGCCTCTCCTTCTACTTCTCATAGCTTTTCATTCTACCTTGCCGCATGCCCCTGCCACTGCCTCTGCTTCTGCTTCTGCTTTTGCCTTTGCCTTTGCCTCTGCCACAAATCTTGCATAGTCACTGTACTCACTACACACATCTCACGTTATCCATCTCGCTTCTCCCAATTATCCTTCCTCCGATACCGTCCTTTTTCTCTATTGCAAATAACTCCACCAGTTTCCTGGAAATTTCCAAATAGTGCCATGGTACCCCTGACTCTCTTTCACCCAGTTACACCGAATACCGCGAGCTTGCACATTCTGCATCGATCCCCTTCCGCCTTTCCTTCTCGCCTCTTATTGTTAGTCCCTTCTTCTCACTGGGCCTCACTGCTAATCCAAAGCCAGCCTGCGCCCTCTCTTCCTCCTCCTCTCGATGTTGAACTACTGGTGCATCAACAGCCATACAATTAAGCAAGATGGGACAGATATTAATCTACACACGATACTTCTCGCCTCATTATTATCCTATGCAAGTTTCCCCGCCAGAGAGGTCCCCGAGACTCAAAGGGCCGTCCGACATTACGTAACTCTGTAAAAAGAAAACTTTTTATCCGACTCTCTCCACAATTGCCCAACTCCTCGGTGAAATATGTCGCCCGGAATTCCGTTGAACTTTGTGAAGTCCAGTTCAACAGCGATAAATCCAGCTGAAGTAGATATTCCAGCCTAAACTGTCAACGCTATACATCGATAATCTTAAAGAAATCCTGTATCTGCATCTTCTACGTTCTACGTGAATCTATCGAAAGCTACGACGGACGCATATTTTAGTAGGCCACAATCAAAAAGTTTCGGCCGGTTGTGCCGAGTGCCGAGTCAGCGGGAAACCCAAGAGGTAGATGCTTGTTTGCGTTTTGACTGAATTTCGCGCACATATCACCACACAACAGAAGAAAACGTGTTGTAACTGGCGATGCGCTTTTACCGAAAACTATACTTTTGATATAGAGACGTAAATATATGTAGACGTTTCTAAATTGATTGAAGAGTAAGCTCTATTAAGTTAGTATAACTTAATAAAAAGCATGTGTCGGACGCCCTTGTTTGACGAGATTGTCATGTGCTTGTTGGCTGGGTCCTGTTCGTGACGCAAGTGGGCACGTCAAGTCGATTCCAGGAATTACCTGAACTCTAAAGTCAGAGGTCTCCATACTCTGGGAACGAATAGCGGGATGAAACCGCGACCGAGAACAAAGCCGACATTTACGCAGCCAGAATTCATCATTAGCCCAAGTTTTTATTCAACTCGATATCGCACTAAAAAGAAACCACAGTCGCGGAAAGGGGAACGATGTTCTTCCATGGAAGCAATGCGCTTTGCGAAACACACACACTCGGACGGTTCGCTCTCCGTTCAAAGATGATGTAATTTCACTTTCGTAGCTGCTACGTCACTCGCCAGGCATCGCATACACTTGGCCACTTTGCCCGCAGCCTCAAACACCCATAGCGGATGTCAAGGCGGATAATGACCATGTGATATATGCCTGGCATCGTGATAGTTGTGCAAAAACTATGCCTACAGAGGAGGGGTTTTCATGACTGAGATATTCACAGCAATATACCAATCGGAGAAAATCACCAGCCAAACGATTGACGAAGGGGTAGTTTAAGATGGCCCGATAACTTTGATGTAGGCTATTCTTCACCAACCCTTCGTTGGTTCCGGAAAACTCATAATTCAATACGTTTGTGGAGATACATTACTATAGTAGAAGTAAACAGGGAAGAAAAAAAGAAGTGCGTGTGCTCACTCGTAGTAGAAGAAGGAGAAGGGTAGAGATTCTAGTAGGTCAGACGCGCAGTAGAATAACCCAGATCCAATCGGGCAAGTCCCGCTGACCTCATGACCGTTCGTTCTATCTCTCCCTTTCTCTCTGCAACGCGCGCTTATCCCCAGAAAAAAGTTCAGCCTGTTAATGATTTTGACTCTTGGAGATCATTCAAAGAGTTGGAACAAAACCAGTAAGAGGGTAGCGATCACGGACAGAGCATGGACGGAGGAATCGAGCAGTAGAGCCGGGATAGATAGACGTAGACTGATAGAACACAGAGCCGGGCCAGTCAGGTATTCGGCGCGGCGAGGCGAGGGATGGAGGAATGGTCAGAATGACAGCGAAAGTAAGGCTGAGAATGAGAGTGAGAGTGGAGTGAGAGTGGAGTGAGAGTAGAGTGCGAGTGCGAGTGCGAGCGCGAGTGCGAATGTGAATGCGAATGAAAGGAAGCGTGAAATGACAAGTGAACGGGGGAAGGAGGTCGAGTGCGTGAGTAGGAGTAATATTCCGGTGGAAAGTGCAAGTGAGAGAAATTCGGCCCGATTGGACGTTACGAACGTGGCTTACTCGACAGTCAACACCAGCACGCAGGACATGTGTGTACGAAGTTGGTGCCTGCAGCAATGAAGCGCGAAAGAGAAGCAGGGAAAGTAAGGGGCACGAATCGACGAGAACGAGAGGTCGTACCGTGATTTCGACATTCCAACATAGGACACGAAGCTACGGAGGCTTGGAGGCTCGCCCGTCTTCGCTTCGTTGTGTGTTTGTGTGCTTGGGTAATGTGGTTGCAAGTGTGCCTTTTACGCTGAAACCACGCTAACCGCTTTTATAACGTTTTCTTTCTGACACCCCCCTCCCGCATTGAAGAGGGGCGGGGAGCCGTGTCCTTCAGGAGATTCGGAAGCCTGACTAATCACTAGGATGGACAGCTTTATATATACATATACATATAAAGCTTTTGAACATTCATTGCTTACTTCTCGATTTTCCGACGGGCATTCCGATATGAACTATCAACCATTCATTTAATTGGAGACAGTCGCAAGGAGATTTCTTCGGAATTGCCCATTTATTATCAATTACAGCGGTCCGGTTTATCCAACAGTCTTTGCAGGTATACATATGCGATGCCAACATTTGTAGGGCTTCATTAACACTAGTGTGACAAACAGGCGGCGTGAGTAAAATGCACCCTGAAATCGTTCTATAACATATATGAGGTATCCAAAAAATCGTAAAAGTACCACCGTGAAATGCCATTTGGCACTCGGTTACGAAATTGTTCATTTTCAGAATGGTCCCAATCATCTAAATCTAGAAAATGCATTTGGTAGTCGTGTTACACGTTTAATAAATTCGATAATACAAGAAAGTGTAAGACAGTCCAAGAGCTCAGAGTTCTGTGTTGTCGATAAGCGTTGTTGTCATTTCCCTAGAGGGTATCAGCCAAGAGTAAATGGTCCAAGCGGTGAAGACTAGGAGAACCACTTTCAGGATTATATCAGCAATGTAATAGTAACGTATTATTCTTCGTGCTCGTGGTAACGTCGATAAATCATCCTTGAGGCAGTACTGCCTGGCACCTAGGATATAGTTGCGAAGAAAATCGTTCCAATCGATTTTCGTCATGTCTAGAGAAAAGGTTTTCTGATCGCTGGGACACAGTTCTTGCTCAAGTTCGTGTATCCGATCATTTCTGCAAACAGAGTCAGAATGAGCATTCAATGTGTTACCGAGCGATTCTAGAGTGAACCGGTTCCTGATGCATTCAAGTCGCCTAGCTAGAGCCATAGAGGGCTGCACTTACCGGAAATCCCACTGTTTCATCGTGTAGTACTGGAGTAACTCGAACCCGGTACTGACCTTCCTCTGCACCCTCACTAGAAATGGCTTATTTCCTGTGAGTAGCAGAAGTGCGTCGAGAAAATAGGCGGGCAAATAGTGAAAGAATATTAGTCGGAGATGATGGTAGAGCTTTGAGGACGTCACTCCTCCACCTGGGTACCAAAATATGCCTAAAACGAGCCGGCGTGTATCAGAATTGGTTTTCCTATAGATATAGAATTATAGATATTAAATGTAGATGACTTACCTGAGAAAGGGTTGTCCACCGCGTGCTTCTTTCCCCACTTTATTGAATCACCCCAAGTAAGATAATTGTCCTCGTTGTTGGTCGCGTTTAAGTAAATCGGCCTCGATGGTTTTTCGCACCCGACTTTCCAGGCTAATGCGATTCCTGTGTTTATCGCAATATCACATGGTATGGCATTCACCCTGTACTTGTAGTCGCAAAGCATTGTTCGAATGACACCCTTGCCGGCGCCTATCATTAGTCCCGTCGGCCCGTACATATTGTCCACCCACCCAACCACTGGTTCCTTCAGGGACGCGACCACTATATTGAAATTCTTTCCGAATTAGGCGTTTCAATAAAAAATCTTTACTCAAATATTTGTCTTTAAAAAATGTGATATACCTATTGATGGCCTGAGTACACCAGCAGGAAGCCCGCTGTGTTCCACAATGTCTTCGCTTAGAGCCTTAGTAAAAGCGTACGTATTCGGCTGTTCGCCCAAGAGCTTCGGTGTCATTGCCTCGACGACGTCGTAGGTCATTTTGTTAACGGTCATTATAATACTTTCGGCACTGATCGGGACCGGGTACGCCCGCTCCTCTAATACGGTTTCGTGGCATTGACAGTAGGTAGTCGATACATGAATGAAGGACTCTAATCGAGTCATCTGAAGGAAAGATAAGTTTCTCGTAATCTCGCAATCACATCTAGTTTCAGAAATAGCTCGATATATCTCAATATATATATTTCAGGAATCGAACATATCACTGATACCTCTTTCACCAGAGTCACCACATTAAGGGTACCCTCGGCGTTGATCTTGACGGCCTCCTTCAGTGGCTGGTCGAATCTGACATTAGCAGCGACATGAAAAACAACTGAAACATTGCTTATCAACCGCTCTTTATCAGTCTCTGACAATCCGAGTCCATCGAGGGTCGTCTCCCCCACTACTGGCACAATTTTCTCCAGCCTTTTGGGATAATTCTCCCCGATCACTGCGAATGGTTTTTCCTGCAAGAATGCGCCCGTTATTATGATTATGTTCCTCCCTATAGAGCTAGGATCGTAACTATCTAGATCGAAACTACCAGGTCTAACTGATCATTTAATCAGGTATCATCCAGCTTTTGCGAAGTTTACCAGCATAACTGAATGCTGCGTTCCAATTATAATTTCAATAATACAGCACTAGAGAGTTATCTCGAGCATAAGTACTGTTTCGTAACATTGGTCGAGATGAGGACAGGTATTAGCATTGATCAGGCAAAAATACGAATTGGTTTCTTGGTACTGTAAGTGCAAAGATGATTTACATACGTATTCCCTCTTAGAGAGAACTTCTGAACTGAGCGAACTATTCATTTGGCATTGAAATAGGCTGCTCGTCTTTCTAAACATTCTCGGCAAACACGAATCAACCCAGTGCTTGCGTCACCAGGATTCGGCGCATGGAAAAAATTCCTCTTCGAGAGTGGTTGCGCTACGCCGCGCCGTTGTTGTCACAGTCGTTCAATTAACTTTGCTTTGGCCACAATAAAGTTATGCAATCCTTTATGATGAAAATTGCGCGAGAAGTGCAATTTATATGCATTAAGGCAAACAATCGGGAAATTAAGAAATTATAGAACATCACGCATTTCAATACCACTCTTTTCAATGGTACCAATGATTTCATACTCGAATAGTTTGAAAGTGAATAATATCCTTATTGTTGTTCATACAACAGCACAAGAAGATACCCTCGACCCAATCACTGCTAGATCTTTAAGTCTGCTGCGCCAAAATTAGGAAATGATTAAGACGCAATTCCGCACTGTTTTTTCATACATTTTTTCGATGAGTATTCCTCTTATTTACGACGGAGCCGCGGTCGGACATTATTTGCCTTGGTAAGTGAATTTCGGTGCCGGCACACGAAATTACGGTCGCATGATTCGTGATTAATCTCATTGCCAGCGGCACCCGTAATGCTCATACCTATGACTCAACACATAGCATTTCCCTACATTTTCTCTAACACCTCGTTATAAGAAACTTTTATCTTGGGCGGAAGACATAATTTCTATTAATAATCTTGTCAGTGGTAGAGAAAAATTGACAAGTTGGGCAAGTTTCATCTAGAGATAGAATTTGAAAAAGTGGCAGCTCTGTCTAGGTCTAGGTCTAGACTAGAGGATTAGGGGTGGTCGAACACCGAACTGCAGAGTCCAGGATTTTATGGGGAGCAAGCGGCCAAGCGGCATATCGTATTGCGCATGCCGCGTATTAACAAATTGCCGATGGAAGGTCGCCGCCCGTTATAAAACTATAAAGGGAAGAGCGTGAAAGGTCGAGTTAACTGGACGCCTCAAGGCTGCAATGAGTACTGTGCGAATTGCGGGGACGAGTCGAGAAGGAGACGCAACCAGGGTCATTGTCAGACGCCAGGGCCAGAGCCAGTGCCAGTGCCAGTGCCAGTGCCAGGGTATTTCCCTTCGCCGGCGTTGGGACCGGGAGAAGCGCAATGCCAACCGGATAAAAGGTATGAGGACTCACCTTCATGAGGGTCTGCAGACGCGAATGCGGATCAGCTCCCTTCTTCTCCCGGATGAGGACAAAAACTTTGTCAAGGTCGGGACAGCTCATGAGCAGCTTGTAGATCAGCACCTTCCCCATGAATCCAGTACCACCGGTTATAAAGACGCTCCGCGATCGGAACCATTCGGCGATCGATGGCGTTTTCGTAGTCATCCTTTAATCTAGTTCCTACAACATTTGGACACATTCTTTGTACATTCGAAGAAAACTTCATTTTAAACTACGCCGACGCGACGTCGGCAACTATCACCTTAGGGAGCGGTTAATACTGAAAGTTGTTCCAATGACAGATTGAAACGCGAATTTGCATAAGAACGTGAGCTTATACTCTTGAAGATCATTTAGGTAATACATTCGCCACCTAGTCAAGGATACATTTACTCCTTCATGCAACCAATAATAATACCCCATTCTACTACATAGTCGTTTACGGTAAGCACTTTCGATTAAACTGGCTAATCCGATGATAGGATACGAGTTGTTCGTGTCGACGATTGGAAGATGGGTAATTTCTATCAAAGATCAATTTTTCATCAAGAAAAAGAAGCTCTTATGAGCCACGATAAAAATCTTAACTAAACTTATGAATCTTAAGTGAATGGGAACAAGATAAGATGGTAAACGATTGTTTAATTTTTTTTTATCGTTTAACGGCACAAGATGCTAGGCGATTGTTTAATAGATAAGTTGTGGGAGAAATTCTCCAAGTGACACTACTCCTTTACATAAATTTTCACGTCTTTCGCACGGGGCCGATCTATTTTTCCGCGTAATGGGTGAGGGGTGAATGTCTCTTATCGATTTCGACGCACAAAATAGAAAAGACTGATGAAACAAGCGGCTGGTTAGTGAAACCAGTTTCCAATCAAAATTAGAAGCTCCACAAATATGCAGCGATAGATTTCGTTCGTAGGACCACTAGTTACAGTGGATCATCACTAGAAGCCACTTCCGAAAATTGTGGATGAAATCTAGTCCGGCGGAAGAAGGATTCCACCGAAAGCAACATGAACAACAACAGTCTGTCCTTCCCCTTTTCAAAGTCGGTTATAAATCAAGTGTAATGCTATTGCAGGCATACATACCTAGATGTGGATATGCACCAAGTGAAAGGTCGATCGAGCAATCGCAAAGGCAAACCGCCTTTGTCGAACACCAAGGAGAGTATCCTCAACTACCGGGAAGTTGTTAGCTCATTCGCTTGACACGAGCGAGAAGAAAGAGAGATTGCACAGGTGAATGCAAAGGCAAGTATTAATTCGGGAGAATGAAAATTAATTAATGGATTTTCAGGTATCGCGATAGGTAGCCCTAACTGGCCATGTCGAGGCAGAGGTACGTTCGAACTGAGCGAAGAAGAATGACCGGGCGGGTTTTTACACAAGCTCTGACTCTGCTCTGTACCCCGCTCTTTCTTCGGCTCCTGCTCCGGCACCGGCTCCGACTTCGACTTCGGCTTCGGCTCTTTCTGGACACCACGCGATATACTCCGCTAGACTACACCGTCTGCTCCGTTCGGGCATTCAAACCAATTCGAACTCATGACGTTCTCTCCTGGAACCCTCTCCATATACTACGCGTGCTTCCAAGCACCTCCAAGAATACAACGACGCCGCGCCGGCAGCGTCATTCTCTCCAGCGTGTTCAGGGTCGCGATGTCGCCGGTGGCCACCTCCTTGCACCGTCTTCTCAGGGCTATCAATACCATGCTTCTCTCGCTCTCGCCCATTCCTGACCAGTTCGCTGCCTGGCCTGGCGGGGCCTTGGTCTCACATTTCCAGTCAACCACCCTCTTTTCCCTTTCTCCTTTCAAACTTCATAGATCACTCCCGGTCTTCGGTCATAGTTAGGGCCCTTTGGCTAGTTCTAGCGTGATCAAACCGGTCTTACCATTGACTCGCAGATATCCCTATGATGCACCTCTTGTTAGCCTTTACCAACGAACACTAATGGGAGGCTGAGGAATCTCAAATATGTATCTGCGAGTAGCTTAGCATTACTCTTACCAATCGTCTTCTGCAGCTTCTTTCCTTGGGTCTAGTTGTTGGCTGTACTCCATAATTTATTCGCCTGACAATACATGTAATGCGCCCGAGTCAAGAGACTCCAGAGTCGGGGACCGATATTTACGAGTTACACTGTTTTGTAGTACGAGAAAATTAGCTTGCAAGTCCTACGAATTATGTACATACTCGCGGCCTAACCGATGATTAAGCGTCTGGTTTACATTGCTTGGTGAGAACTTTTCCCGAAGGTATTTCTTCATGGAATGCACGTAACGCGTGTTTCCCTGTGTGGATACACGGGAGTTTCGAAATATTCTGCTTAATAGAGCTAGGTCCGTTATGTTTTTCTATGCCCTCTCTATCGATCTCTAAATACTTCCATATAGGCCGATGTTTAAAAGTGCTGACCATTCAGCTGCACTCACCAAATCGTCAATAAATTGAACTTAGCTAAAAAAAATTACAGTTTTGTCTAATGCTCCCCTTTGCTGTTGTATAAAGTGCGAACTTTTCGTACATTCTCATATCTGCTTTCAGAATCAACACATTTCCGATTGTAGCACCTGCTTTCGAATATTATAAGATCATTGTTTTATATATCCGTTCCCATACAAATTGATTTGTTTTATTATTTCCAACTATTGCCGTAGATAACTTATACCAGCGTAAATACCAGCGCTTAATATTGGACTGGGAAATAATATCGAGATGCAATTAACTGCAAGTTCCTTTATTGGCATTTCCATAACAAAATTTCAAATACCAACTGAGTTTTCAAAACCAAGACAGGGGGGTAACGATTCTGGGCAGAACATTTGTATGTACACTTGTCCAATATCAGAACAGAGGAAAATCATACTGTTATCGAGGAAGTGGATTAGAAAATCAGTATTGAGTTTTCGCTCTTATCCCCCGCCACTTGTTTTGGCAACATATTCCCGAATTGCACCCCAGCACGTAAAGACGTTCGCTGATATTAAGCCACGTCACGTTCGCGACACGAAAAGATTGAAAGATAACGCATGATGATTCCCCATCACGTTAAGAACATTCTTTCGAGCGACGTATCCATCGAAGGATAACGTTCGCGAAGTCGTGGGATACCGACACCGCTATATGAAGTAGATATCGATCAACAGTAACTGACTAAGCTTGTACAAAAACGAGAGATGGAAGAAATAATTTTCCAGAGTATACATATATATATTATATATATATCGCGCAAAAACCCAATATAAAAAGTAATATATTGTAGCCCCCAAATTAACTCTCGGAGCAATAAACGACTTTTAAGGCCAAAGTTTAGCATCGGCTTGCTTTGCTAGTTGATTCTTGCTCAGAGTTGTAGAAAATTTACATTTAGATTTGTTCCATTAAGAAGTACGTTAAAACTACAATGAAACTGCTCTTCAACCATGTGGTGGCCAACAGACCCTTGCACAGCCACCAGATCATTCCCAACAATGTGGCTTGTAGTCCCAGGTGAACACACATCAATCTAAAAACCATATAAAATTCAGACCCATATCAAGGAATCACTGTCCATAGGGTTATAAAAGATGTAATTAGATACATTTTGTCTTTTGTGCGTGCTTTTTCCAGGGTCTTAGGACTTTCATTGCTCAAGTAGGTTCTCACTCCTTGTGTGAGATCAACGAAGTAGTCAGCCCATACTAATTCCTTAATGTCCAAGTTAAATAGTTCCTTATCTTCCGTCGATAGTGATTTGTGTAACTGTCGCGTTTGTTGATTATGAAACTTCCATTCGTTGAAAATAAACCTCTCGAGGCGCTCCAATGAATTATTCACATTCGTGTGCAATCGAACCAGACTAAAACCAGATGTATTCCGAATTAGATATCAATTCCAATAGGAATTCATCATGGTATACTTACATAGGCCGGCCACCGCTTAGTCTAGTGATCGTATCGAGAATATAAGCTGGAAATATATGTACAAAAATCGCGGATATTCTAAACATTAAAAGTGAAGGCAATAGTTTGAGATGCGGATACCATACGGCACTTCGCAATGGATATCGATGCAAATACGAATTAATTAAATGTTCTATCAACTCCCATCTAAAGGGATTTGTTGTACTCGATGTACAGTGATACACCTTTACTTTGCTTGTCCTGTAACGATAAGTAGTTCATTAGGTGGTCATCGTGACTTCATTAAGATCGACACTGGCGATGGTGTCCAAAGAGATATAACAACAATTACGTGACGCGCCGGTAAACATAATTAACTTACGCATCACGTTCAACGGCATAAGCCGCCACGATTAGATTGTTCACGACGATATCTACCGGTATATAATCGTAAATCAAATTTTTTGCAACAGGCAGTCGTCTTACAACACCCTTACTGGCACCCATCAAAAATCCTTGCGGCCCATTTTTCGATATGGTCCATCCTGGAACAGGCTCTTTCCAAGCGCCTGTAACTGTGTACCATTATCGCGTATTATTATTCACATTCCTACTACATAGACCAATGGTAAACCTCCTCCTGCCTGGGATATACATACTCATAGAAGGCCTCACAATCGCAGCACGAACATGTCCTTTAAGAACTTCGTGCTCCGCCAAGTTTTTTGTCAATGTGTAAGGATTCGGATGATTGCATCCCTTCAGCATTTCTGTACTGTCTGCTTTTATTTTTGCCTTATCCTCTTCCTCGATCAGTTTAAGAACATTTTTCACATCTACTGGTGCAGGATAAACACGATCCTCGACACTGTGGATGTCGGAATTAACATAGGCACTGGATACATGCACAAGAGCCTGAAGACGATAGTTGCGTTTAATCAGAAAGTTAATCTCTCATTCTAAACTATACTATTAAAAAAGTAAAGGGCGAATTATGAATCTGTATAACCAGATATTTCATGTTACCACATTACCATGATACCACGCTGACTGGTAGATAACTGGTTTACCTTCAGATCCCTGATTTCATGGCATAGTTCTACGACTCTTCTGGTGCCCAAAAGATTAATGTTGCCTGCAGTTTTCAGATCAGCCTCAAAATCCAATGACGCTGCTGAATGAAATACTACTTGAACCACTTCGACCAAAGTTAGCCTATCGGCGGATGATAATCCCAGCTTTTCTTCTCCAACATCTCCAGCGACAGGAATTAACTTCTCAAATAGATCAGACTTATTCTCTTCCTTCAATCTGTTAAACACCTGCGAATTTCAAGAAATAAACTTTCTTCAACATTCAACCAACATTATCCAGTATTAAAAATGCAAAAAGACAGCAGGCATGGTTTTCATTAAATGGCGGACGGATGAAAGGTTTTCCCATAGTTGCAAAACGCGTAACACATAGCATGTCATTGACCGGCGTCGGGAGCAAAAATTCGCCGCGTGGCAATTAGCAACACCCGAACACTATCCTTGGAAAGCTGACGGTGAGATTCTTCGTCGTACTTTCACCTACTACCACTCCCTGTTCTTTCTGGTCATTGAAAATACGTGGTGAACATATACCTTGAGATTTAAAATTTAAATAAAGAATTTATGTAACACACGCAGATGACTTCCTGCCTACCTCTCCGATCGATTCAACTGTTTACTGTAGAAGAGTACAAGGTTGACCGGTCTAACAATCTACCAAGTTTACCAACGATTTATCCGTGTAGTTTAATCCAGTACCGAATTCTTTTTTATGTCTTCCAGTCGTTCCTCGATCTGCTTTCCTTTTTTTGGCCGCATTAACAGGTAAATATTCTTGAGGCCGGGGCAACATCGCAGCAGCTTCTCAATTAAGGTGACGCCGAGGAAGCCGGTACCGCCGGTGATGAAGACGGTTTTATCCTTGTAAAATTCAGCTACGGTCGACATTTCTCTAACACTAGTGGAATATTTCGCTGAAGGAATAATCGGTTTCGCCAGAATGCGTACCGCTAGCACACCAATTAACGGTACAACTTTAACTGTACCGTAGAAACGTCAGTGTCCAAGAATACTGGAGACGCTACTGTCGAGCCTGTCGAGCAGGTCGAGCTGTCCAGCTCCAGCAGTAAGTTCGTAGTTCGTAGTTCGCAGTTCGGAGCGTTCGGAGCGTTCGGAGCAGGGAGCACGGAACGTGCTCAAACTACGACTCGGATTCGAAATTTGCAATGCGAGCTGAAGGCTTAGTCGGCGGACAAGAACCACCGCGTCGATCCTGTTTGCACCAACTATTCACCCACTCTGCGCGCCTCTAAAGAGAACTGGAGGAGAGAACCGCTATCTGCCTTTTCCGCGCGAGAGTATTCATCTCCGGAAACCTCTCTATCTAGCCCCTCCAACGCTCGCATTACAGGGATTCCGGCTCTCAGCCACACTCAGTCTTAAAGCCCCACCATCATAGCATTAATTGCCAAAGTTCGGAACTTACCACTTTTTTCAATAAGCGCCACACTTCCGCAGTACCCCACAGCACCTCACAGTGCTCCAAAAATAGAAGCAGATAGAAGCGCAATAGGAAGCGGAAGCCATGGAAGGGAAGGTATGGGGGAGCTGAATCGGAGACACTGCAACTCTTTTTGCTAGTTTCATCTTGCCAAGCACAAACTTTGGCCCTCACCGAGTTAAGACGGCTTCGATTTTCTCAGCTTTACTCTTAATAATCAGTTTGATAGTTCATGTGAGAAGCAAATTATGAGGGGCTTACTGTTGGGTAAAATATATCTATATGCCAATATGTCATATTGATGCCTGGAATTAGCTAAGAGAGTGAAAATCATAGCTTTCTCTAACAGGTTGCAGTGGTGTCACAGATTAGCGCGGACAGATAAGTATAGGAGGAAGGAGGAAGTGGATTTCCCGGCGGGTTTCGCGAGGTGGGGAGGAACGAGGATAAGCTCCTGAATGTATCTGATCCAAGTACACGGGACGGCACTCATTCCAACACTTGTATCTCATCTTGATTGAAAATGAGAAACCGCGCACAGAGTTTCTCAGCGTATATCGTGTAGTCAAATTATTAGAGATTCAGATTCAACATGCATACTTGTACAACCGCGCATACATAGTACATAGTAATTATTAGTTGTTACATATGGATCGCATAACGTGAACCGGCGGTTTTCTCCTCTGTAACACTCTTTTCAATATCGAAGATCATCCATAGAGAATGCGAAGCGCTGATTCGGCCACCAGATTTCATTGCTTTTCTCATTTCAAATCTCAATTTCTGTACGTGCTACACGGCGATGGAATCATTGCACCGCGCGTGTCCTTCTGCACACGCGATTACAAGAACGAGCTCACGTACATGCCACAAGTTGTGCATTTTGTGCAACTTACAATGCACTCTATAGTTAATGCGATGTAATTGAAACCGCCAGAAATTGTCAATAATAGCAAACCCGTATGATTATTACCCGTCAATATTCGTAGGAAATCGATAATAGCAATAAAAGTCCCTACTCGATTATTATTCTACTACATACGACATAATGCAACGCAAGAAGCATCTTTTTGAGGGGTTTGTCGACAGTTCAGCTTGCTATGAGGCAAGCAAAGTATACAATCACCTCGGTACCTTTCCACTTTTTTCTGTTTACGGCGCGTGAGCCTATGACGGTGGAATCAACAACGTTTCTCGAAACTGGAAATCCTGGAAAGTTTTCGCGCCGCAGACATGACGATTAACCAACGAAATATAAGTAAAATGAAACGATTAACTATAATAGATTGATGTGTTTAATGTGGATATATAGCTGAAGTTGGCGAGTGTCAAGGGGAAAGGATGAGACTTCTTAATTATTGCAAACACTGCAATAATTGGCTGAATAAACTGTATATGAAACGGTACTTAATGCATGCTCTTATACATCACAGGAATACTTTTGGTCTGTAGTATATACATAGTATCCATCTACTAAATAAAGTCTTTCGCCCCATTAATAGATAAAGGACACAACTACTATAGCTAAAACAAGAAATGAAGTACACACATTTATATATATGTATTCCATATTGGTAGTATTGCGTAAATATGTATATGTCCTTCTTTCTGCTACGCAAGAAACGGAAATAATGTAATGTCAGAAATTGACTGCCGCGCTATGGTTGGTAGGTTTTGCATCGTAAAATCAAAGACTGAAATACCGATGCAGTAAAAGAGAACTGCGAAAACAGTAATAACCTGGCGTACTCTGTTGGAAGATACCCGACATCGGTAATACATCTGTTGCAATGAACTTCTCGTTTAAATGGTCTCTTATGTTACACAACCACGAATAATTGGACATCCCGTTTATGCTCTAATTGAGAACCACATTTTTGCCAGTTCACTTCAATATTCCGAGAAAGGCTACGGTTCGTGAACCAGATTACGTGTCGCGTGCATGAAGAAAGAGCATGCTGGTAGATGAGGGTAAGATTTGCAATTACAGTGTCCTGCCCTCGTCTTAATTGGGAGCAGATAACACGAAATGTTCAGGTCAGCATTGGGATTCGGCGAGGAGCAGCCAATATTCATGAGTTTACTTATATATATCGAATCTAATTCGTCGAAGCGATGACTGAATAGCGAGGGTGCTGGTTGTGCATAATGGGCGAAAGGGGGTAGGTAGTCCAACCTAGGAACTTTTAGGAAACCGCGTAATCTGAAATGTGAAGATTGCCAAGCCTACTACTAGTAGATAGAAAAGAAGACGTCATGGTATGTGGGTGGGCTGATTTTCTTGGAGGGAACTGAAGGGTTACATCTAGATCTAGATAGTAGATGGATATATAGATATATATCTGAGTGGAGGGTGGAGAAGTGTTCTGGTGACTTTCGCCCGGGAAGAGTGGCACTCCTGGGGGGATTTGGCGGTTGGCCCAAGATGGCGGACTCGGTTGGCGTGCGACGAGCACGAGCTGAAAAGTGGCGAGAACGCGAGAAGTTGGGGATTCTGTGTTAAGTTAATCGCACGAGCGTAGCTCGCTGCTGACTTCGAGACCACTGACGAGGGGGACGCCGCTGGACACCATAGGTAGGTGGAAAATCACTGACACGGCAGAGTTTTCTCTCGGCAGTCGAGGGAAAGCCGCGCCTATATTACCGCCGTCTGCCTCTCACGGCCGATCAGCCTCTCGAGCTCCACGCTTTTCTCGCTTACCTCCCATTTCCCTCCCGTTAATTCTGTTTGTACCACTTAAAGCACGCTCATACGAATACACCTCCACAAAAGAATTGACTGCCAAGCTCTCGCGAATATAATTTACCAAGGGCGTTGAGGGAGTAACGAGGAGAAAAATCGAACGCTCCAAAGAGTGGTACATCCGACCGAGCGACCTAAAGAACCAGTAAGAATTTAACTCTTTACATCAGACAGGGAGACCAACTTTTTAACTTCGCTCCAACTCCGCTCGTCCCTTTCGATTTGAGGCTCGCATTACCTTCGCCTGACAGAAAGTCGGAGCTATCGACCGGTCGGCCGCTCGCTTGCTTTTGCGCCAGTGTCCAGTCTAGATTTCGATGTATCAGGCAGTGCCAGGCTTTCCGCCAGGGCTACCGGATTTTCCGGTTGCATTCGCCTTGATGGATCCATTTCGGGCCATTCGATACGGGCCACGATCTTCCAGACTAGACTTATATCGAGCTAGAAACAGTGTACTGAGAGCCAGTTTCTTCATGAATAATGTGCTTGCTACTGTCCTCTGCGATCCCATCTACTAGTAACTCTCATTCCACATGAAGGCTCGTGATTACCACTGCTCCTCACTCCTAACTCTCTCGCATTCTGCTACCCTGCTGCTGCTGGTGCTTCTTCTTTGACGCATTGTCTCGGGTAACTTCTTACTCGCTCGCTCCCTCGTCACCTCTTCCTCACACTTCCTCTTCTTTTCATTCCTCTTCATCTGCCCCCCCCTCTCTCTCTCTCTCTCTCTCTCTCTCTCTCATTCGTTTTCTCGGCCTGGAACCTGGAAGTCTGGAACTCGGCCTCACCCTCACCCTCTGCCGTGTTGTATTCTGCCCCGCCCTCGCCCTCACCTAGAGTTTCACCCTCGACTTCAGCCACCTTCCGCCCATCCTCCCACCATCCTTTCGCAAACCGGCAGTCTTCTCTCCTTTCCTCGCGTAGCCGTTGCTAGAAGTGTACGTGTGTATCATGTCTAGCGGTTGCCTCTGTGCCTGGCTGCTCGTCGACGTGGATACAGAGGCGTAACTAGGAATTTCAGTGGCGGTCAGTACATTCTCTACAAAACTTCAATGTTACAATCATGAATTAAACCCTTCGACTTCTCCTCGTGTCATAGATACGCCAACCATCGAAGCACTGCAATAGCTGGAATCGCATTTTACTCATCCTTAGCCTTCGCAGCCCTTCGCAGCCACCATGGTTACTTTAGATGCTTGCCACCGAGTTGGCCGAGAAGATAGGGGGTTGTGGGGCAAGAGAGAGAGAGAGAGAGGGGGGGGGGTGAGAGTGGGTGGAATGGCGGGGAGCGGTGGCGGTGGATGCATTTGTACCTTCGACACCCTACCGGATTACGGTAGTGGCCCTAGTCAACGATACACGCTCCAAGCTACGACTCACCGAGCGCCGGGCTGACAGAGTGCGTAGATGCACGCACTCATGCACGCATCGTTAAACGCGGGTGTGGTTGTAGATGTAAAGAGAGGAAGAGGGAGCGGCAGTGAGTGAGACGCGCGCGGTGCGTACGCGCGCTCGCGCCCGTGTGTATGTGTGTGTGTGTGCGCGCGCGCGTGTTGGTGCGTTGCTCGGCGTGCGCACATGCCGCCGGCTCACCGTGTAAAATAGTCTCTCGTGACGCGACTCCGACGACCCTCGTGCATACCCGCTACCTACCAACGGCACCTCCTTCGTCCGTCCGCCCTCTGTCTGAGTGTTCTTTTTCTTCTTTTTCCTTATACATTTGCACACTCCCTATCTACGAACAACTACACTCGTGCATCCCAGTCACTCCGGCTTTATCGGAAACTTTTCCTGATCCGAACTGACTCATCGGGATAAGCGACGGCACCTCGCCTCGTACTCTACCCACTCGACCAATAGACATAACACATAACCGCCGGTATCGAGCTACTTGTGTTCCGTTCGCGCGACGAATCGCGTCTTAAGGATACAGTCCATGGTGAGTTTCAAAGATCGAAGATTCCGCTGGAGGAAACGTAGCTGTCTATACCTTCGAGAGAGAGAGAGAGAGAGCGAGAGAGAGAGAGGGGGGGGGGTGAGGGAGTGTATGCGTCCACGTCGCGCATCCTGACCCTCCTGTCAGCTCGGTTACGTAACTGCCCTCATGGTTTTCGTAGCAAAGCTCCTCCTCGCAGTGCAACCCGTCATTTCTTTGTTAATTCAAAGATAGAGTCGTACTTGCTTGCTGCTCATTTGGTTTAGCTGCCCTTGCATTCCTAATCCAGTTAGTGCCTGTGTGCTTGCGTGGCTCCCTGCTTAACTGTTTCCAGCTCCGGCTCTGCCTCACTCAGATTTTACGGATCCATAATTCTTCTATCGCTTACCGAGAACCTTACCGCCGATTCTAACTGTGAACACGATACACTTGAGATTTTGTGAAACTGAAAAAAATCTGGTAGTTCCACGTTTCATACGAGTTGCTTAGGAAATACGTAGATACATAGTTGAAACTACATTTTTCTCATGCATATCATGCTTTTCAAGTTGAAGATTCGACGCTGCTTCGGTAGTAGTAATCGACATGACGAATGATCTCCCAGAAGGTTTTCAGTGTTACTGAAATGATGCATGTCCTCTCAAAAGGTCTCTCGCGAGTCGCTGGTGTAGTACATCTTCGAGATGATTGTTGACATTGTGCGTCTGATGGATTAGTATTGCTGCGATTGTGTACGAAACATGAGGAGAGGTTGTTAATGTTTGAAAAGCATTGAAAGATTAAATAGGTAAAAAATGTGTGAGGGTTAAAATATATAAAGGGTGCAGACGGTAGCCTGATGACTGGTTTTATCTCGAGTCGGTAAATCCGCGCGACGTAATCAATAGAGGGTGCGCTCCGCTTCCGGGTTTGTTCGTCAGCGGGAAACCGGGAAGCGCTTGCTTCGGCGAGAAAGTCGGCGCATTCGGACAACTGTCCCCTCCCGATTCCCGATAGGAAAGCTCGCGCCACCTAAAACCCGGTTTCCACTTTACGTATATGTATGCACTTAAGCTCGCATTCGCTCCGTGAGAATCGAGCCTACTTTATTCGAACGCGTATTATTCCACCAAAAGTGTGGAAATTTTAAAAATACGTGCGTAATATGTGATGTCGAGACTGACTGGACATAGGACCGCCAAAGGTTAAGTGTAGTCAGCATCACTATTCCCGACTCAAGTGGAACTGACAGACGTACATATCTCTTATCACAAATATGGCCAGGAGGTCCAATTGACAGGATTCTTTTTTATAATGCCACGTGCCGCACCGTATCAAGGATTATCAAGTGTGCCCTCTACTTCGGTAGTTTGCCTAGAGTTAGACTTGGAGTCACGTCGTATCGCGTCACGTCGCGACGATAGTGCCAAGGTGCAACAGAGCTGAAAGAACTTGGACCCATCTGGGGAGACGAGCTTGTGGCTTCGGACATTAGCATATCTCCGATATTTCGATATTAGCATATGCGATGTGTCTCTTCCTCTATTCCCCTCTGCTTCTCACTTGATGCCATTAAAGAACTGCGCACGATTATTAATTGTAAAGATATTCGTACCTCGCGTGCTTCCGGGAAGCGAGTTAAAATAAAATTCGTGGGGCGAAGGGATCAAGAGATTCAATAATACGTGCGAATTTCTGCACAATACCAATTAAGACGGCATGCGTCGACATACATTCCTACAGGACCTACGACAATGGCTTCTCACGACCGTCAATCGTGTACGATATGAAAAACCCATTCTGTCTACGGGAATGAGTCACTCCTTTCGGCTTATACGATATTTCTCCATGGCGATATTCATTTAACCGCGCAATTAAGACCAATCCAGTAATCGAAAATGAACTCTTATCACAATAATCTGCAATGCTCATTAGAAATGACCAGAGATCAATATTAGTCGTGCTACTTAGTCGAGCAGAAAGAAAACTGTCCCGAGAAGTGAGTCTTGTTAACTGTCTTACTTGGTAGAATTTCATTAATTTGCCTCGCGATAAACAATCGGTGTACAGTTCAGCATAAATAACTTTTTTCCATGAATCAATAAAAACGCAGACGGAATTCGTAGCGAGTGATGTTGCTGTGATCTAAAAATAGTCGGGCGATCTTGGCTTCTAGCTGGAGTCTCCACTATTTGTTCACTCGAATTGTCGAGAACTTCTCTAATTCCCCGTTTAAGATATCTGTCGGACGGCTCGGCTCGGCGCGGCGGTTGTAGACATTTAAAAATGGTAACTCATAAGAATTGACGGATCTGAAGTTAAAAGGGCGTTTCTCCGCTCTGATACACGTATGCTTATCCAGCCTTTTCAATTTTTAATCGCCCCTGGATTTTAGTTGTACACAAAGTAAGAAAGTATGACGACAAGAAGCTACGTCTGATCTCCCGTCTTTCTTATGTTTTAAGAAGCGATGTTACCAGCAGCGTTTCAAAAGCCCTTGAAAACTGAGCAAACCAAGCGAGAGTGTGTAAATTCCGCGATAGGTTAAAAGGGGCTGGGAGAGTTGGATCCTGGTGAAAAAGTACAGCGCCGGTGAAAAAAGGGATTGCATCACGAATGGAAATATTATTCGGCCGATAAATATCCACGACAGTGTCGGTCTACTCGGAATTCGAGAAATCTTGGTCGGTTTGTTTGCAGAGAACAGAGAAGAAGGCTCTTTCTCTTCCGAGTTAACTTTGATTTGCCAAATTTAATATTGAAAGCTTGCATAGATTTTGTTGGGGCACTCTGTGTAATAAACTCTCGATGAGGAAGAGTAGGTGCTCGAAGAATGGCAGAAGAAAGGCGGCGAGTAGCCAGATACCACGAGATCGATCGTTCCTTACAATCTGCCCGAGTGAAACATGCACCTAATTGTGAGTTACTTGGGAAAAGAGGCTGGCTGCCCTGTTCACACGAAAGCTTTAAAGCTGCCGCGACAATATCCCGAGAACTTTCAAGTACTCCCCCACAAGTGCACATACATATACATATTTCATATATGCGATATGTACATATGTATCTAGGTAGATGGAGAAGACCAGTTTGGTAGCAGCGGCTAAAACTCAGCGTTCAAACTTTCATTGGGTTCCTCCCTCGATATTAACAAGCATTATAAAGAGGGAAGTGAGTTAGTTTCATTCGTTGTTCCGGTTTTGTCGATTGCTAGAGTGAGTGAGCGACGCCGGTTTCCAGGCAGACTCTTTTTTTTATTACGCTCTAATAAACCAATATGTGGTGGAGTGCGATCAATAATGCTCCTCTGCAATGAGCAGCCAGTTGTCGCGTCCTCCCGCTCTCGGAACTTTCATTCATTCCTTCATTATTTCGCCCAGTCTCATTAACGTCTTGACCGCTCGCGGTTACTGGAAAATAACACTACTGCCCCCCGTATTTGCCTCTGCTGTTTGTCCCTTCGAAATACACTTTGCCCAAATCAGTACAGACCTTCCTCCGCTATGTGCCCGTGAAAACCTATTGTTGACACATGCGTAATTAGATCGCATTTAGAGGACCACCTATGCCACCTATGTTGGTGTATCCTTACCGTCCTTTGCTAAGGACCTTTGCTATCTGCACTAGTCAAAGTCAAAGGGCGCAAGTTCTTTTCCGTCGATTTCCGTTCACTCCGCTCAATTACCGCATCTCAGCCGACGCGTGCAAACTCCGCTTCATTGGAAAGGAATGGAATATTTCAAAAGAGGGCAACCGACGACGCCCTTAAAGGCGCCTCGGACATTTTCTGCCTGCGCTCAGTTCACTTTTAGCAGATTAGCCTCCTGCAATTTCGGTAGAACGAAGTCGATAGGCAGGTGGCGGTTGGGACGGCTAATGCCTGTATGCTCGCCCGCTCCACTTTGATTAGCTGGGATATTCAATAACAAACTGTGACCTACTTTCATAGAAAGTGCCGCCGGTCACTGGCCCGGGTCCTTGTCCCTGGCCCGGCCCGGCTCGCCTCGGCCCGGCCCGGCCCAGCCCGGCCCAGCCCGGCTTGGCTTGGCGTCTCTCCTCTATCTTCTATCTATCCACTATCTACTAGTACCATGTTGATAGTTGGTACGGGGCCAGAGAAGCCACTGCGCTCCTCTTCGCGAAGGACGGGTCGAAAGGGAGCGAAGATTCTTTTCTGCTTTCCGGCGAGAATTATCCGGAAAATGTAGGTAAGAGGAGAAATGATGCTGTCTGCGGACATTCGGGCTACTAATATATAAAGAGGTAAAGTGTTACCGAACCTACTGAATGGATTCGAAGAAATGTTTCACTGTGTGAAAGCACGATTCTTTCCGAGTAAGATAGGTTTATGAACCATTACACTATGACAGATAGGTAATGAACTACGAGCAAAAATATAAAGGAAAGTCGTGAATTTCGCACGTGCTGGAGGCAGACACCCAGCGGTCAGTGGTGATGTAAGAAAGTGGACGGCATCACGGCCGCTGCAGTGTGGCGGGCAAGAAGTGACGCTCAGCCAACAGGGAGACTGCAAGGGACTCACCAATACGGCCACATACGCGCCACGAAATAATACGTGCCATAGCATAGGACGAAACGCTCGCGTCAACCTTTCTTTCAAGTGCGCCGGCCAAAACGTATCACTTCTTTGTGTGCCTTTATTCATAGCGAGTGGCCGTTCTGCAATTGATGCATCAGTTTATCGTGCCGCGCCAGTTTCTATTATGGCTTCCAATTTGCATTTTTTATTGAAGCTTCCTTAAACCTCTCACTTATTCAAGATAGCTGTGTTCGGGTGAATGTTAGCCATAATGCAGATATTATGCTCCAACCGGAGCATAATTTACTTTTTTATTATTGTTAATAAACGGCACTTATACTCGGCAGTGGTATAAATTATATTTTATTGGGAATAACGAAGCGCAGCCTCTGACTGTAACTTAACATTTGCATTACAAATATTAATCCACTCGAGCACAGCTAGCTTGAATAAGTGATAACCCTCCAGTATCGCATGACAATTTTGAATGAGGAGAATATTCCGAACGACACGATCTTCAAAAGTGTTGACTGTTTACCGAGAGTGTGGTCCCTGGCCAGAAGACAGTGGCCAGGCGGGGTGAGGCGGGGTGAGTCGGTGCGCGGAGATTTCACTCTCACTGCGTGCAAGTCCGCGTCAACCTAGCAGCTGAACGCGCGAAGGATGATAGGTGAGCGGGATTAAGATGCGGGTGGAAAGGGTCTTGGGCCTCGGTCTGGGCCTCGGTCTGGGCCTCGGTTGAGCAGAACAGAGCGGTGGGAGAGCGGTGGGAGAAGAAAAGAGAGGGACGTGCAGGGTTAAAGGGAAGAGGAAGAGCAAGAGCAAGAGCAAGAGGAAGAGCAAGAGCAAGAGCGAAAGTCGAATTGTTCGAAGAGTGTTGTTGAGTCGTGGGGAGCTTGAATGGTAATTAAAATGTATAGGTAGGTTGTTTCATAAGTGTACTGGTGACGCGAGTGGTGGGACGTGGGACGAAGTTTAGGTCCTACGAGGAAGAGGAAGGTAGACAGGCTGGCAAGGTTGGTGAGTGCCGCGAGTGGTTGGCTGGTGGCGGTTACTGGTGCTAGTGGCAGGCAGGTTGGCAGGCTCGTGCTCTCCCGCAGGTATAAGGAACTCGAGCTGGCGTCAGGTAGGCTCAGTCTACCACTCGTTAGCCGGCTTGAATCGTGACTCCGGGACTGCTGGCTGGCTGGCTCGCTGGCCCACTTATCACCCCCTTTAGTGATTCTCGATCAGTTGCCACCTTTCCTTCGAGCGACCATCAGAATCTTTTTTGATTCTCTTCTCCTCAGAGGATAGAGTTACTTGCATTCCTTCGACAGCCGCCGGTGAGTTCTCTTACGATTACCTACTCTCTTCTCGGTACTAGCCACCAGAAATATCATCATGATGATCATCACTTTAACCCTTTCCTTTATCATTGGTACTCGCTTCATCTACACCTGATTCAAACAACCTAGCGCGACGAAGAATTGGAAAAAGAATGAGTGAATGAGAAAAAGCACAACTTACTGGATTTCTTTGGTGCTAGTGGTGCTGGAGTACATCGGCCCCCTTTCTTTAACGGTACAAACCTCTTGGATCTCTCGAGCTCTCTAACGTACTTATGTATGTAGCTGGCATCCAGGCTCGGGGAGAGGGTATTTTCACTTGAGTGTCCAATACATTTCATAGTGTCAGTTTAATCTTAATCTCCTGATTGTACGGACGGTTTATTCAGTGCTGTGAGCATGCTCCCCACCGACGATTCGTAAAGCGGGTGACATTCAGACCCGTCGTGGTCCTCATTCGCATTCATACTTTTCCGACTTTTTTCGATACTGCACCTAATGCGCGCCTTATCAATTCGCCATTTTTTCTTATCTTCGCGTGTCATGTTCTCAGCTCAAATACTCAACTAGTTGGATTCTGAAAAGCGCGAGGAGGAAATCGTTCGTAGCCTGGCTAATTGGTAATTTGCAATGAAAAATATAACGTGATAACTGGACACGCGTTTCGATGAGGAATTTCTTTTAAGCATTCTCGACTTGTATAGCGCGCTCTAGGCCTTGGCTTCGGGACAGTCGATTGACAATGGGGAATTCCTCGGGGAAGAAGGTCTGGCATTAAGTACTTGTACAGCCGATAACTTGCCTTGATTGCAATGTAATAGGTATCGAGTGTCGATCGAGGATATCGTAATTAAACGATGGCATAGGATATTCCTTCTGTCTTATCCGTAGAGTAATAATGGTCCTCGCAGCTGGAAGCGAAAGACCGTCGAGTAGGAATAACGTACGACCGTCTGCTTTCTTATTCTTTTATGAGTTGTGGAAGATGGAGGAGTGAGCGATGAAAAGAAAGTAAATCGTGTGTGACCATCGAGGCAGAATGGGCAATGGGCAATGGTCATCGACCACAACATTGACACCACTTGCTCCTTTTATGTAGAGGTATCAATTACGTATCCCATTGAAATAATCGCTGCATGAAATTAAGATCAATTGGTTGGAACGAGCGATAATCAACCTTTACACCGCCAACCGCTATACGCTGGGCTTTGATCCTCTCGAGGACGCAAGGTAGAGCAGGTACTTAAATATTTGCGTTTTCATGTCGAGTAACTCGCGGTAACACGGAGGGAACCATTCCACCTGGATTACGAAAACAGTATCTCTAACACTAAAATAAATTTTCTCCGCGTTCTAAGAATGCGTCACGTGTCTCGCATATATGCCTGACGTGGCAGAAAAAGTGTTAATCTGAAAAACTATCAGCCTTGGAAAAGGTGAGCTTGTCAAATTGTCGAGCGAAAAGTATTTTACCAGTTTGGTAAATTATATTTATTCCGTGCATGGCAGTATACATAAGATTTTTTAGATTTAAATGTTTATTTAAAGTATCACACAGCCGTATAAGATTAAGAACGGCTATTGCGTCAGTGATTACAATGTAGTCGCGATCGAGCCTTAGTTGGGTGCCATGAACACTTTATTGTAGACTCGATCGCAGTACTTTAGACTCTAGTCTAGACTCTAGAATCTAGATAGTCGGCGTGTCGCGTGGCGTTGCTGGGCCAGCAGACATTACGGCTAAGGGCTAAGGATCTCTGTGGCTGGTTTGCTTCTCTGTACATGGGATTCAACGACTCGAGTGAGAATTGCCGAAAGTAGAATGTGAAGAGTCTGACAGTGCTAACCGATGCCTCGCACCTAAAGCCAGCAGCCGGCGACAGCTATCGAGACGAGAGTAAAAGTGATTTGGTAGCTCGGAAGATCTGCATACGTGACTCGAGGACAGCTGATGTTGGCCGACAAGCAACTAAATGAGAGAGAGAGAGCGAGAGAGAGAGAGAGAGAGAGAGAGAGAGAGAGAGAGAGAGAGAGAGAGAGAGAGAGAGAGAGAGAGAGAGAGAGAGAGAGAGACGTCCCATCCGAGCGAAAAAGCTGGCCGAATTTAATTTTAGATTTATACATATATCGCTCGACTAGTTCCCTCAACCTCTTTCTCGGCCCTCTTCCTCTGACATGTTTCGCGTGTCAGCAACCGTAATCGTAATCCAGAGTTTCTTAACCCCGGCTACAATAATACCGCTATTAAGCCCCTTACACCCGCGCCTACCATCGACACAACCTACAATACTCCAGCTTGCTTTGCCAAGAACCTGACCATGTTGTAGCGTTAGTACCATCCCTGGTCTTAGACAAATAACATTAGCCAGCTCTCCATTAGGAGGGATTGGAATCAACACCGCTCACCGCCGCGCCGACGTTAAACATCGACAAATCATCTTGGCCACCGCTCATTTCTTCTCCCTGCACTGGCTCGATAAACAATTGGTTGCGTGAACCCGTCCACTTGAAATCACAGGGAATCATCCGATTGTCACGCAATCCTTCCCTTTCTCTCCTCGCTTGGTTGGCCCGAGCCGCACCTCCAATTCTATTCTTATTCCTAAACTTATTCTTGTTAATACCGAGTTAGCGCGAGAGGGCAAGTTCTTTTATTAGGGTTTCTCTACGTTTCCTTCCCTCGGAATGCTGAAACTACATTTCGCTCTGTTCCTCCACCTTACTCTCCGTACGTACATACGTATAGATCTGACCGTTGGTTATTGCCATATTTGTCTCGAGAGTTGGAGAGTGTGAAGCGAGAATTTGATTGCAGTTAGCGGTCGACTCGAGAAAATTTATGCCCGGGGTAAGCGGCCATGTAAATTGCTCGCGTTAATGCAACCAAATTGCCTTTTGGTGATTCGGCAACAAAATAATAATCCACGCGGAAGCACCGATTAGCATTCAATCGGATAGCGTTCTCGACACATAGTCGTCGATGGATGTAGTTAGCGCATTATTCTTATTACAATGTTAAAGACATTTCCCACCTACCGCGTTTGTGCTGCACTTCCTTGTATAAGCGAATAATTTTACTTTACTAATTAGAAATCCTATTTTACTTGTACCTTATCATTTGCGAATCAATAGATCTAACTGATTGTGAGACGATCAGTTTTACGACGTGACACCCACGCATAAGAGAATAAACTTGCTATCGGCTACCGGGCTCGCCCGGCCAATCACCGCGACCTGCTTACCTACATTTTCGAGCATGCCCTCGAAAACCGGTTCTCCCGTTCGTTGCCTCCTCTCTATAGCTATACTATATATACAGACATACAGATTTACTCATGAATCCTGTAGGCCAACAGCGGCCTACTAAAGCATCTGGTCAACAGGACCTTGCTCTTGGTAGTGCATCCTCCTCTCACTCGGTTCACTCGGTTCACTCGGTTCACTCGGTTCGACGTGTCTTATCACCTGCAAATTTGCAGGCCGTTCGGCAGCGTCCCGTCGCACTCTTGCGTCCGATTTTTCCCTGTACTCGAGTAATAGATAGTAATTGGCGAAAACTAACAAGGAATACCGTCCACATGGCGGAAGTTAGAGTGCTGGCTGAATGTCAGGGCCAGTGAGCTTTCTGGATATGTCGATAATCGGAGCAGGCGATGCCGACCAATCTGACGTTGTATCAATCACTGAGATAACTCCTTCTTATCTCGGAGGAATTATCATTTTCTTTTCAACGAATTCGAAGAGATTGTTCCACGGGGCCATATCTCGGGATTTATGTGCCGAGTTGCAAATCTCTGGCGCCACTAGACGTGCAAAACACGTCGCAAGACAACCGAGTTTCGCCCAAACGTAAGCATATTCTGGGTCCATCAGAGACAAACTTTTCTACCGGTACTATCAGTTTTAAGCTTTCGACTTGAATTGGACGATTTTGGGTCCTCTTCTCCCGTCATTCTTGCCTCGTCAAGTCTTGGATGGGTCAAACTTTTGTAGGTGACATTAATGCCCGAATGAACAGACTTGTAACGTCTTTGGAACGTCCAGTCGTATCACCCTTATCCGTGTCTCATTGTTACATGGCGAAGCATCAGCCTGGGAATCTTATTCTCTCAAGGGTAAGGCGCGGGGCGAGGGTTGTCGTTAGAGTGCCGACTTGCTGGCTTCCTTCGGGTCGCCGCAATCCGCAATCCGCAACCCGCAACCCGCAATCCGCAATCAGGCTGACTCACCCTTGTAAAAGAGGTTTGGTCTTGTAAGTGGTTTTTTTTGTTTTACGAGAAAATCGCGCACTGTAAACCAGTGAACCGGCTGGAGTCCACACCACGCATACTCGCACCCTTTTTTTCACAATAATGCTATACCATTTATACCGTTCCCGTTGGTCCCAGCTCTCCCGTCCACCTAGCTAACGACTACTCTACCCTTCTCTGTCTTTGGGACTGGGCACGATCTGCTGGATCTACCTCAGCGGAACAGTCCCACCCACGCAATCGTCGTTGCAAAGTAGAGCGAAAGGAACCGGCAGCAGGCTCTGAATCGGTCAGTGGCAAATCATTCTCGTCTTGTCTCGTATCGTATCACTTTGAAATGAGAAGTGTCTGCCGGAGGCGGGAGTGGAAGGAAGGAAGGAAGGAAGGAAGGAAGCAGATAACGGAAGAAAGAGGGAGAGCAAAAGTATTTTGAAAGGAGAAGGAAAAGGAGGAGTGTGCGTGCGCGGAAGCGAGCGAGCGGGTGGCGATCGGTGGTAGCTGTCGCAGTCGGAGAGTCGGAGCGTACGGGGCACAGACCAGCCGGGCTCCGGAGTTGGTCGCATAACGGGTTTCGATGTAACGGGGTCGACAAGCGTGCCATTCTTCTTGTCGTTCTTCCTCGATGCTCACCCACTTGCCGCTTCAGTAACCGAGCGGATTCTCCCGACGCTTTCCGGGCCAGGACGCTGACCTAGAATTCCAGTCAAACCACTTCCGTTCCTCATTCTCAAGATGCAATGCTTGCGAAATGCATTGGCCATCCGGCATTCTGGCGAACCTGCTTGCGCGGTGGTTTATGGAACGTCGCATCTCATTAAGAATATTGTATTACTTACACGTAATAGAAATGTATTGGTACCATGACTCCTCCAAGCACTGGGGAAGAGTTCATTGGCTGGTAAAGTCAGTAGACTTGAAAGCGGGAGCGGGGTGGACTGCGCTGCAGTTGGATGAGAGTGAGAGAGCTTAGACGTAAGCGTTGCCGCTGCTACCTGCACCTTTCCATTACTTGGCTCAGTCGACACCCCTTTCCCTCTTTGGCTGGCTTGGCTAGAGTATCGAGCCACTTCTAACTTATAAGAGGCCGCGGCCGGTCAATGCAATATGTGTTGTCGCGCGATTCTAGCTAGCGCGTTAAACCTAGCCCAGCCAAGTGAAGCGACTCGAAGAAGGAAGCAGACGAAAGGCGGGGCAGCTAAGTAGACCTTAGAGATTAGCATTCGGCTACTTATTGAGCAGCCGAGCGGTTATGCAGAATGCCCTCGGACCTCGATATCCAGAGTGTCCTCCGTCACCTATTATCTCCATACAAAGAAGCCTCGAAAAACACTCTTCTTCCTAGTAGCGACCCTCGGATCTCGATAGAATAGAAAAGAATATACCTACATAGTCGGTCTAACGACTCTGACCCTGTACACTTGAGTCGATACCACTTTTGGTAGAATTCAATTTCTACTGTTCATTTCGTTTTCGGCATAGAAGGCAGTAATAGAGCCCGGTCCGCATTGCATTCCACGCTCGCGCCATGCCTCCCGTTCAAGGTGATAATGAGGGAAATGGCTTAATTAACGGTTAGAGTAGAAGTCACGCTGCTCAGCTCACACTCAACTGGCAGACTTCAGCTGAGTGAATGTAGGAGTGTGTGAGAGAGAAACAGAGAAATTGCGGCGAGGGGAGAATGAACGTACTGAAAGCGCGTATCTCAAAGTAAGAGACTGAAATACCAGAAGATTCGTTGTTCGCATTTCACAGTTCGCATGGGATGCTGATTTGTAACATTACGTAAACGATCATGTTATCTCGGTGGAATTATCATAATCCCTGATAGATAATGGTAAGAGAGAGGTGACGGTGGTGAGTCTCTAAACCTCTCGCCTCTTGGTAGAGCGCGCACACTCACTCTCTAGCAAGCGCCAAGTACCAACAGAGACCTATGCAATACCTGAGGCTCCTTTTGAGATATGAAAATCGCCGATGGAGAATGGCCCGATTACGGAAACGTTACTCTCGTTAAAGTGAAATAAGAGGGCACAGGAAGCTTACGCTGCGCGAAAGTGAAATCCCAGCTTCCTTTTATGTAAAAGTGAGTACTTTCATCGGGTCCGCGGCGCACCTGTCCGGCCGCCGCTGATTTCGACTTATTGCTCCACACAGAGGTTGCGGTAGCTCATGCCAACATACCGAATAATTAACCGGCTGGATGCTTACAGGTATATCTAAAATTCTATCTAAATACACTTGTGTCCCGAATCAGGGCACTCTGTAGAGTCTCGCGCCAAGTAATAGTAGCGCGAGACAGCCGACAATACTTATCCCGAACTGCGGCCGTTTTGAAGCGATAACAAACATCCACCTTTTTAAACAAGTTACAACTCGAATGATTAATTTATGATTGTAGTAGCAACATAAATTCCTAAGAATTCCCTTTTCACATTCTTAAACACCGCTGCGCTGCTGCTGCAGGGTATAGTCAAAAATTTGCGAAAAAATAACTTTTGAGCTAGGGCTCTGAAATTTATACCACTGCCTCCTTGATGTAAGAAAACATTCTCCACCAAATTTTAGCCCCAGAAATAGTTGAAATTAGACGAAATTAACTATTCAGGTGGGCTTCTCCTCGTGTTTTTGATACAATTTGAGAGAGGGAGAGAGCGAGGCTGACGGAGATGGGGTTAGTGGGAGAAATGGTATCTCATTGAGCGAATAAAGTTGGCAGGTCCTTTCAAACACATCCGTCTCGTTTTTGTTTCAAGCAGAGGGACAGTCGGAGCTGTGGGAGGCACGAAATGAGTCCAGCAGACCTTAAATCCAGTCGTAATCCTCTTGGAAAAACGTGGAACGGCTTGAGTGTCTGCCAATTTGCTTCACAACGCAGCCAAACTCGATCTATACCGATCTGAGGGGTTTTCCACGAGTTTCGAGCTGAGCACTCGCCTATCCACCACAGAGAATCTCGAGTTCGCGAGGAGTGTGGTGAGGAGGGGAGAGGAGGGGAGAGGAGAGGAGAGGAGAGGAGAGGAGAGGAACCTGAAGGACGGACGGGCGGTCGGCTGTGGAGGGAGCGAGGAGCGAGGAGATCACTCGTCTGACTAGAGAAGCTTCCTATATAAGGAAGCGTGGATATCGCATAGGACAAGTATCATCATAGGGTATGAGTTTGAAGATGGCAACGATAGAAACTAGCCAGCATACGCCCGTGAAGGAGTTCTACCGGGGTAGATCGATCTTCATTACGGGCGGTACCGGTTTTATGGGTAAGGTTCTAGTTGAGAAGCTACTTAGGTCGTGCCCCGGCATCAAGAACATCTACCTGCTCATGCGACCAAAGAAGAGTCAGAATGTCCAGCAGAGGTTGCAAGAATTGCTGAATGCACCGGTGAGAGACACTTGCTCTTTGTCTAAATGAGCACATCTCTATAGCCAACGAGCCTATGGAGAACGGGGTGAAAAGAGGTGTATCTTCAACTTCAATTCAATTGTAGTTGTTCGAGAAACTTAGGCGGGACTCGCCGCACGAGCTCACGAAAATCGTACCGGTCGCTGGCGATGTCACGGAGCAGGAGCTAGGCATTTCTGCGGCGGATCAAGATACTCTCACACAAAATGTCTCGGTGGTGTTCCATTCGGCAGCTACCGTTAAGTTCGACGAGGCTCTTAAACTCTCAGTCACCATCAATATGATTGGTACGAAGGAGCTGCTCTACTTGTGTCGGCGCATGCGCAATCTAGAGGTAAGGGTAGCAATAGCATTCTATGTTTTTGATGGTCTGGCAATGGGAGTAAGAGGAAGTCAAGCATTCGCATTTGAGCAATTTCTTATATTGGACTGATATCCCTTACGCGGCTGGTAGACATAAAAGGGCGTCTTGTTCACAGGCTCTGATCCATGTCTCAACGGCGTATTGCAACTGCGATCGCAAAGAAGTCGAGGAAAAGATATATCCCCTACAAATTGAACCAGAGCATGTAATCGCTCTGACGAAGTTTGTGCCCCCAGAAGTAGTCGAATGCGTCACGCCCAACTTAATTGGCGACCGGCCCAACACTTACACCTTTACAAAGGCTTTAACCGAGAGAATGTTCGAAAGAGAACAAGATTTCTTACCGATTGCAATCGTCAGACCATCGATCGTTCTCTCTTCGTTCCGGGAACCTGTTCCAGGCTGGGTGGACAACTTGAATGGACCCACTGGAATCATTGCCGCCGTTGGGAAAGGCTTCTTTAGGTATTATTATTTTTATCCTTGATGTAAGAATTGTTACAAAATAATGGTATTCCTTGGGGCAGTATGTAAAGTTTCAAGAGAATTGAGAGAGTTGAAGGCATTTGGTTTTCCCAGGACAATGCTCTGCCATCAGCAGAAGGTGGCGGACCTAGTACCGGTGGACATAGTCATCAATCTGATGATTTGCGCGGCTTGGAGGACGGCAACCTGTCACACGGACTACATTCCGGTTTATAATTGCTGTACCGGACAGCAAAATCCCATTACGTGGAAGCAGTTCGTCGAGCTCTCCTTTAAATACAGTCGGATACATCCTGTCGAGGATGCGTTTTGGTATCCGGGTGGTCGTTGTCGCACTTCCGCGACGGTGAACAAAGTGTGCAGCTTCTTCCAGCACATGCTGCCAGCGCACATATTAGATTTTTACTGTCGCCTGCGGGGTGTGGGACCGGCGATGGTCCTCCTCCAGTCGAAGCTCCAGAAAGCTGCCAAATGCTTGGAGTACTTTAGCACCAAAGAATGGAACTTCAAGGATGACAATGTGCGACGATTAGGGGAACAGCTCAGCCCGGAGGACCGACAAACTTTCATGTTCGACGTCAGACAAATTGACTGGCCCTCCTATCTTGAGCATTATGTCCTGGGAATCCGACAGTTCATTTTGAAGCAGAGCCCGGACACACTGCCAGCTGCCCGTTCGCATATTAGAAAGTAAGTGTTCAAATTTCCCATTACAGTACATATTCTCCTACCATTTAAAATAGCTTTCTCTATTAATAACGTTCATCTGCCAATATTCTTTCTCTTTCAGATTATATTGGCTTCATAAGGCTGTACAGTTCGGATTAATATTAGTATTGTTCCGTTTTCTGCTGCTACGCAGTTCGGTAACTCGAACTGCATGGACATCTCTGCTGTCTATCGTGCTGCGCCTGTGCCGTATGATTGTTTGACGGCTCAGAACCCCGGCCGAGGATCGCGATAAGCAGAATTACAAGAAACAGCAGAAATTAACCAGGCGCGAGATTTTCGAGGTGCGGATAATAGTTCGACTTCGTAGCTCGATGCCCATCACGAGAAACTGCTACTTTCTCGCATACCGCCAACCCCTCACCCCAACCTCTTCCTTCTACTCCCCATCCTTATTACCTTCTTTATTCTCTTTAACACTTGAGCTCAGCATTTACGGCTCCTCAGATTGGTAAGAGCGATCTTATTAGAGCGTTCGCATTCGCAATCGCACTCGATCGGTTGGCCTTTTCAACATTTCTATTACTTGGTTGCCATTAGCGTTCGCTAAGCAAAGCGGAACACAATAAGGCCACGCCGCTCTCGAGATTTACTCTGAGACCCGTTCGTGCGCTGAGCTGCTCAGTTTTGCGGCGATTAACCGCGCAGTTTCTGTTAGTCTAGGTATATTTCCAAGGGACGAAGGCCTGTCCCCTCGTGGAAAAGAGTGCGATCTGCGAGGTCGTTCGTTACCATAATTATTGTGATAGGCGGTGTTAATACTTGCCCTGCTACTCCGACATTGGTCACATCCGGTGTTGCAAGATCACTCAAGGGGACCCACGCAGCACAATCGACTGAGGCTCCGGCTGCGGTGTTTCACGTTATTTCATGAAAGTCGATGTCGGTGGGACAGTAAGCATTAATCCCGCCTCCTTACTTGTTTCTGGGGAATCGTTCGACGATGGTTTGTTCTCCCTGGTGCGTCAGAGAATCCGACTGTGGGCTGCTCGCTCGAAAAAGGACGCACAACATTTTCGTGACTTGTGAGAATCCCGCCGCGACACTGTTCGTACCTCCCGAGCAGTTATAATGCCGTAAGTGTTGACTCCGCGTGCCGGCAGTCGAAGATACGCGGGCTACGGAGCATCTAGTGATTCCGTGAACCTGGTCAGATCGAACTTTAGCATTGCTCAGCGCGCCATCGGTCCTCTCACATTACCCCCAAGGCTCGATAACACTTTTACGGCACTCCATTACTTAGTGACTTCATGCTCGTTTCAAGCAATATCCCGCGCTTCTTTCCGCATTCAGTTTTGGTATGTCACTTTGCGTTGACAATCTTTCACACTCAGAGTGCCATTTTCGGTGCGGCGGTACTTCGGGAATCGAATCCAATTGGCAGCCAATTGATCTCTGAACTGGGGAAAAGGTTCGACGTCTGCGTTTGCCAAAGAAACATGTTGTACGTAATTAATTTTTGCGAGTGGATTCCAGAGTTAAAGGTAGCGGAGTCTCATCAAGTGAATAGTAGTAGCGGTATTCCAAGTTGAAAGTTTTGTCCGCTCGTAAGTAAATGCGGGCCACTCAACTTCGCGAAAAGTGGGTTTTAGGTACACTAGCTACGCTGTTGGTCTGAGGTTTTTCACTATTTAATATAATGAACTAGTTACATATGATATAGTAATATTGTATTGAAATTTTACTAAACGTCAAGGGGTATGGGGTGAACAAAGGTCATCTAGAGCCAGCTGTGCATGGTGACTCGCAAGTGGAGAACTACATGCGTTTTATGCCCGCATCGACATCATTATCATCGACGGTGACATGTGCATACCGCCAGCACACGATCAACACTCTCCTCGTCCTAGGTGTTCCGTAACACGAACGAGTACTTTATTGCCGGCTGGAGGAGTTCAACATCCGACGTGTGCCTTTCTTTCTGCAACGGCTCATCCGTTCCAACTCTGCCTCTTTCTTTTCTTCTTTAAGAGATTATTATTATTTCCACCTTCCTCATACGTTTTCTTCGTGAACTAGCACTATCCAAAGCGCTCCTCGTTATTCGCTATCATGACTCGTTCGTTTTGCTCTTCCCGGGCTGGCGAAGAGTAAAGTTACTCGACTAGAACAATTGGCAGTTAAGGGCAGGACCGTGTAGTGAGACCAGAATCCAAATTGCTTCTTATCAAGGTCATATAGAATTACCCCCCCCCCCCCCCTCTCTCTCTCTCTCTCTCTCTAGCGCGCGCGCTTTGCGCCAGACACACTTTAATTTTATGAACAAGCGATTGCTCGAGCAACTCGAAATTTCCAAAAATACCAATGATTGCAGAAAAGCCGCCTAACATCCTGCTTTTTCTTTCTGCGCCGGCACTAAACAAGTAATGGATATGATTTTTGTAAGATTGTAAATAGCGGAACCCATCCGATGTTGATTTTACTAGTTTCTTCTGAAAATCAAGTGCAAATTTGCCATCACGGATACCTCATCAAGATAAATGAATGAAAGCATTAGCCTGAATTAAGTCGCGTCAGCTATATAAGTAGGGAATGCAATTTGCCCTGACCGAGTCAAAGTCGGTCAGTCCGCATTTTCAGTCAAATAAAAATGCTCCAAGTACACACGATTGCGAGTAACTTTATTCTTCTCACCTGTGTAACGCTGTGCAAGCTATCGCTCCTGAAGCCAACGGTAGAAGAGAACCATAAGACGATTTACCTTACCCTGTTACCCTACCCTAATGCAAAGCAAATAGTGGCCTCCTGCTTACATCTATTGTCGCGGCGCACGCATTCATGTGTAAAATAGGAAATAGGCGGATAACTGGCAGGAAGTAGGCTACCGATTCTCAGAGACGATTGAAGAATGCGGGAGCGATCGGATTATTTTTTAAGCATTCCCACCGTTGAAAAGGCATCTTTGAATGCTTGATGTGAGAAAGAGTGCGGTAAATTAACATGTACCACCAGCCATGAAATTGGGCTGCTGAGAAGCAACTTGGCGCTGAACGTGAAAGGAGGGTTTCAGTCATCAATGAGAGAAATAGATTTCGGTAGAGCGGAGAACCTTCGGAGAAGTACCTCTCATTCAGTCCTCTGCTTATCGCGGAGAGAATTTCAGCAAAGATATATTAGTAGCAAGAAATGTCGACACACGAAAGAATGTTTCCGCGTATCTTACATCTAGAATGGTTATGGTATAAATAGTGGGAATTCGATGGGATTGGGATTCTGTCATTGCTCACGGATCACGTTCTTTGGCTCGAAACACTTTCATTGGCAGCTCAAACATGAATAAGCCAAAACTAGCGATCGGTATGGCGAAGCAGCGAACGTACGCGTGTATGTACATACTAATTATGGGGGCACTGAACGAATTACGGCTTTATACAGTAAAGCAGTGCAATCGACTGGCAGATATCTCCTCTCAACCTGTTCGTGTTTCTTGTACTCTGTCACTATCTGTACGCACTTATATGTAGCTTTTATTGGATCGCTCTGTATACAATACACATTCCATGAACGAGTTTAATTCATAGTGTAGCTTCAACTGTCCCACTTAGAAAGTTTAGCAATGTTGTCCCCTCTGTAGATACGGATCTACATACTGCGTTCAGCAATTACGTTTCTTCTATACGAACAATTCATGTTACCTCTTTGTTTGAGGTATTGTCGAAGCACAACTTTCATCGCTTGACTATAAACAATTGAAGGCTTTTTGATTTCCCCCCGGAGAAGTGCACGTTCTGACACGCGTTTCTTGAGTTGCGTGTTATGCGTCGCCCGTGCCTTTGAGAGACGTCAAACCGAATGGTCAGATTCTGCTCAGTTACCTTTATTTCTTCTCGCGGACAAACCAAAGCCGATCCATTGTCCGCCGGTCTCTGTATTCTTGGAATTGGAACGAGCCTCCTTTTCTTCATATATCATTTTGCGATCCACCGTTCGAACGCTGCCAAAACGCGATTCCAACGCGAGCACCCTACAGATGCGACAAACCATGCGATATAGTACATACTACCAGAATGAGAGAGAACGCCAGACACAGTGAGTGTCAGAGTGAATGCGAATGAGTGAGAGTGCGCGAGAGAGAAATCCGGAGAAAAGATTTAAAAAACGGGAGATCAAGAAGGTGAGAGCGGAAGGGAGGGAGAGGATGAGAGATCAGTCGAGGACGAAATCAATTAATGACGTATGGAAAATGATAAAATAATAATAATCTAGCGCTACCGAAAATCATCATCTGCTAGTCTCGTCTGTATCGTTATTCGGTCACACACAATGCATACAAGGAAACAATATTTAATATAATCGATTTAATTAATATTATACTGTACTATTACAAATTACATTAAAACGATGAACCATTGGAAGCAGATTTTCCCGCCACTTCCCCTTTGTTTTGCAGCCACTAAGTATGAACAAATAATTTACAGGGAAAGGTTTAATTGAAGAATGGTGAGAAACAAGCGGGTTACAGAATTTACCGAGAGCTTGGTACTGTTGATCCTTTATTCAGATTTATCGATTACCAGGAACCGACGCCGAAGCCGAAGCCAAAGCCGAAGCCGAAGCCGAGGGTTGGAGCGATCTGCCTGAGGGATACATACCATGCACCATGCCCATACCATTCGGTGCCATATTTCCCCTCTTTCGAAAGGGTGCTGCTCGCGCAACGTTACCGTGTTATCGTCATTCATCCCCTCTCCCCACTTGGCCATTCTTATGAGACTGACGGAAATGGCTGTCTCTGGCTGCGTATTCGAGTTTCGAGTTCGAGGCTTCGAGCGCCATTCGTCTGAACCGACGTACCATTCTGCGTGGTGCTGCATAGTGTATGCCTTATACCATAATACCCCTCCAAACTCATAACCCTCGTTCATCGAATGCCACCACATCCGACGGTAGCCTCCATCCTGCGCTTAAAACGTGAGTATCGCATCACGAATTATCGAGTTAGCGCTGCTGAATATGGCTCCTGGATTTCCTATTTACTTAGTTCTCACTTTAGCTTATTTTTGGCCAACCACACCATATCTATTAATACTATTATTAAACTTCAAAATTGCGTTCGATATAACATTGCTAACTGAAAAAGTATAACATAAACAAATTGTGGACAAGTGAAGTAATTAATGCTTATTCAAATTTATTCATTACTTATTCGTATATGCAAATGGCCGGCGACAGGCGGCACGCATGTTAGTCTTTACATTTACGGAGACATAAATGGGGTGTTTATTTTGTAGGGGGGTATTAGCAACTATCTAGTACAATCTTGGTGTACTGAATAGTTGGAGATTTCTTTAGCTTGACTAATGAGGGAAGGCCAGTTGCCGTTAGCACTGTATATCAGGACGGCCTTCAATGTTTGTTTTCATGCGACTACTATGTCGATCTCACGTTTTCATTTAGACTTGTATAGGGTCGCCTCAGAAAGAAGGGGGTTATCAAAAACTCGAGAGATATAATATGATGATACATACTTGTTCATTCATATATAACATACATATACATATGTATGTACGTATGTAGATATGTAGATATGTATCGATCTGCCCGCCTCGACGGTCACTCTTCCCGAAGTTGCATAGAATGTGAGTCGTCTGTTGATCTGGTAGCTATTTTAAGCGATTCGAACGTCTTCGCTTTCGAACACATTCGGTTCTGAGACCTTCCTAGATAGTAATGGGTGCTTCAATCGGAGGCAAAGCCAGCCAGGAATATTTCATTCACCGAATTCAGGGAATTACGATTGACAATGAGTATCATTTAAGACGGTGTATATGAGTAGTACATGAGAATATCATTTGCGATTTAGAGAATCCAAAGAATTGCTCCGAGTCCTTGGGCCAGCAAGTGAGACGAACCGATTAAGATGGTAAAACGGGCCAAGTCTGATAATGCGCGGAATATGAATCAACCCACAAGCGGCGAGTGTGAAGACGATTCTGCGGCGGCGTCATCATCCGCAAAGTGCACTGGCTCCCATGAGGATGATGAAGCCAATGCACCCGAGGTAGATACAACAAACTTATCATCGAGATATCTTGATCTGTATCGGCAAAACCGGAAGCGGAACTAGTCGACTTTATTGCTAATGAAACACGATATTTTTCGAGAAACTCGAATTCAGTGAAAGTCCGTTGAGGCTTGCGATCAGGGAAACTTTTGCCATTTTGCAGATTGTTCTCTCAAACAAAGGTGGCCCGAAATTAATACATCGCGGCTATATGTACACGCTACACAAGAAGCAACCACACAATATTCGGTGGAGGTGCGTCGGTCGTACAATGCATTGCAGGGGTAGCGTTATTACGACAACCAACTGCACCAAGCCGAGAGTCCGTTCTGAACACAATCACAAGCCCGATTTTGCGGCGGCCCAAATTGCCAGAAAGCGATACTTGGCACTCGGCAAACCCCGCGTTCTTCCAGGTAACATCTTCCGCATTAATGAGACTCGATCATGGCCGAGGGGAGGGATTTGGGCGGTGGTAGAGCCAGAGCATCCGTCTTGTGATGGAACGCAGACGGCACACCGAATATTTTTCATTATCAGGTGCGGGGAATGAGCCAGAGGAAACTTTGCGGAAGACGTTCACCGCGCTCAGCACAGCCACTCGTAGCCGCACGAAGTCTACCAACCCGCCAAAGCAAGATGCTGTTTCATCTCCGGAGCAACAGAAGCAACAACGGGGAAAGACGCGCGCTACTACCAGCAGGAAGAGGAGTAAGTGGGATCGGATCGATATGTTATTTATTATAGCTTAGTTATATGCTCATACTCATCATAGTTTTACCATGATTATGGCCCGGACCATTCGGAATCGAGTGATATCCGAGATTAGGGTGAAGTTTCGGTGCGGTATGGCTAATGACAACGTAAGATGAGAGTTGAAGTTGATGGCAATGACGCCAAGTAAAATAAACTTTTGCTGAATTGGAGGAGCCCTTGGTCCGGTCCGTTCGGACAGTGGGGAGGTGCTCGCACTGTCGAAAGGAGGGAGTTGTTGAAGAGATTACGATCGATGAGCACTCGGTCGTAGAGAGAGGGAGGGAGCAATCGTTTGCGAACAAAGTGGAGCGTAGAGTAGTCGGACCAGGTCGGCTCAGATCGGCCTGGAGAGACCGAACCGATCGAACCGACTGGCGAGCGACGAGGGAATCGGCTGGCTGAATGGCTGGCCGTTACCCATTGCTGCCCTGCGCTACCCGTCTTCTGGTGCCTTGCGATAGTGGATACTCGCCCAGATCATGGTTTGCACGCGCACACGCACTCTTCTCTTCTCTTCTCTCTTGTGTACATGCATGCGTACGTAAGGAATGGAACCGAACGGGGTGGCACGGTGAGAGGGAGCATGCAAACTTAACATTCAACCTTATCCTTTTCTATTATTATAAGCATTTCGATTACTAGCCTATATATATATATAATTATTATTAGCCTGTATGCACATGGTTTGCACATGGAATATCCGTATGCATGCAAATGTGGATACATATAAAATAATAAAAGTATACGTATGTATAGAGGGAAGTCGACGTGATCAGGTCGGTTAGTAATCGGCCACACTCGACACTCGAGGATAAGAGGAAAGGAAAGGAAAGGAAAGGAGAGGAAAGAGAGAGGGAGACAGAGAGACAGAGAGAGAGAGAGAGAGAGAGAGGGGGGGGGGTAGAAGCATGTGCGTGATGGTATATAAACTGTTAGCAAGGCGGGATGCACGGACGAGAAAAGGAGTGCGGGAACAGAAACGGGAACGGCAACGGGAAGAGCAGCAGGGCAGAACAGACGATAGCGACGCGACGCTACACGACACACGGTGTATACGGATAATATGCGTCGACGACCGGCGGCGCCGTCGCACATGCGCGCCCCGGCGCGCCCCTGTTCTTCCACCGATTTCGATTTTAGTCACTCCCGGGTTCGGCTTCGGGGAAAATCGCGTTCCGCTCCCGCGTGCCTCTGGATCGCGAGACTCACAGTGAAAAAAAGAAAGTACGGCTACGGTTGACCGAGGAGAATCAGGCTTACACGATATCATTCTCCTGCTATCAAGGCCCCGGTGGAATCTGTCGATGTCTCTCCTCCACTCGAGGTGCCTTTATTTCGGTGAAAGAGCATAGTCCCCCAGTCAATGGCAACGAAAGACTTGCCGGGAAAGAAGAGTAACCAGAGTAATTGGCGAGAATCACGGAAGTGTTTGTTATCTGGTGTCCGCTCGCGCCATCGCCAACTGATTGGACCGATCTCAGGGATTGAAATCAGCGGATTTTCTTAACGCGGTGGGGCAAAGACGAGAGCAGTCGCTCTCGAAAGAACGCAGCAGCCGAGTAGTGCCAGCGGAATAGTGTTCACACTGCCCGAGCAGTAAGTAAGCTCGGAGCGAACGTACCGGTATACATATAAAAGCTTGCTGCTACGCGCCTACGTACTTCGAATGCACCGAACAGTCGAGCAGCAGAGAGCAGAGCTTCTCTTCCACCTTCTCCCCACCTTTCTCTATTCCTCTCCCTCTCCCCACCACCTCACGCACACACACACGCGCGCGCACTCGCGCATTGCCTCGCTCCCTCTACGTTGGGGTCTCCCTTTCTACCTAGTTAGTGCCTACACTCTTGCTCTCGCTTTATCCTTGGCTTTACCGTCTTCTGGTCGTGCCTACGCCACCTTCGCACATAGTACATATGTACATACTTTTGTCTTGCGAGGGTCGATCGATCGTTGTCGCGTGGTCGGTACATACTTGGTACGCTGCCTTGGCGGTCTTTGACGACCGGCACAGCGCTCTTCTCATCTCACTTTCAAGTTACCTTTTCACCTTGAGCCCGATCGCTGATTAGCGAACTCTTCTCGGACGCTAATTGACTGGCAAGTAATAGGAGCGGATAGTTTCCGCTTATCTATTTGCCAAATGGGCCCAGCAATTCGATTGACTCCTACTCTCAGATGCCATTTTATTACGTGTTGTGCTCGTATGTGTAATTTTCGGCCTTTCTTATTCCGTCCCATTCTGATTTCATTGGAGGGGGAGAAGGTCTGATGATGATAATCGGGAACCAGCACAACTCACAAAGCCTGAATACTAGGAAAGTCATTCGTTGGTTCCAGATCTTTATGAATAGCTTGGCAATACCTAGTGCCGAATTAATCAGCATACCTTTTCGTCGCTTTTTCTCTCGCAAGCCATACAAGTGTGACGAATATAGCAAACAACTCCATTTCTCACTATATCGTACATGTGTAGTAAAAAAAAGTGCATACTTCCCGCTAGTAATGCCAGTGAACGCCGATCCGGTTCATCTCTCTTAGAATAGAATTCAACTCGGGCGAAAGATTCGACGCACGCAAGTTTTGTTCTCTCCCCGTAGGATAGAGCGTGTCAGTAAAAGAGGGATTAAACCGAGTACGAGTAAGCAGCATGAGTTGGACAAAGCGAGGCGGAGATTGGGGATGATATCTGGCTAATACATTCAGGGAGAGAGCGTCGAAAAGCGAAGTGTTGGGAGCGATGTACTTGGAGAGGAAAGGGGGATTTCAACCCACGTGTTTGTATCGGCACAGTTTTGAGCGGGCTTTTAGTATACTTCCTATGGGAATACTAGCAGGCCGTATGGGGTGGAGTAGACTCAAATCATGAGAAAAGATTGTATAAAGGCAAATATATCGGGAGGTGTAGGTCTAGAGGGCATATGTATGTTGAAGGGTTAAAGGTAGGGGGACGAGGCGGGCAGGGTTGAGGATGGGGGTCAATGGAGTCACAAGGGGTTGTTCGGTGCAGAATTGAAGGGCGGCTGGAGCTCGTGGTCGAACTTGATAACGGGAGCTGTACAATTTGACATTTCAGCAAAAGTCCGAGGCGAAGAGGGCCGAGCCGGCCGACAAGTGTACATTGGTCAGGAAGGACACAGTTTTGCAAGCTCGCTATCGAAACGACGGATTCGCAGACGTCGAGTGCTAGTGGCTTGGCGGCGGCGACAGGTTGGCAAACACCGATTCTAGTGTCCGGTAAGGAGACCGCAAAACTGTCAGCCCGCCGAGGCAAGCACAAACGCGAACGCGAACGCGAACGCGAACGCGAACGGGAGCTCGAACTATCAGAGGAGAATTCGAGAGATAGGGTTAAGGAGAAGGAGGAGCAGCAGCCTCACGAGGGAAGAAAGCCGGAGTGCTTTCTCTCCTCTGCCGAAGAGAATATCGTGGAGGGCATTAGGCTCGAGGAAATCGCGATGAAGCAAGAGCCCGAGGACGAGGAAGATTGTTATCTTGAAGAGGGCGAACTCCCCGTAGCAGCGAGTTCAACTAGCTCGGCTAATTCGCCGAATGGAAGGCATGCGAGCTCAACGCATCGCGTTCGGTCTCATGCGCGTAGTTTACGGGCAATGGCTAATCCGAGCGCTGTCTGGGCGCATTTCGATTTGTGCACGAATGACCCCCTTCGAGCACAATGTCGCATTTGTGGTGCCGTCGTTGTCAGGGGTGGAGCAAACCCCCGGCAGTGTGGGACCACGAATCTCCATCGGCATCTTAGGGTACATCACGGGGGCCGGCTCATCGGCAGACGTTACCATGGTAAATCTATGAGAGTCCTGTGGAAGACCGCGAGATTTTGTATAGGCTTTAAGGACACAGGCCTTCCTGTACCTTGCGACTGGTCGCCTGATTGAGTTTTGGTTCGTTTTCTTTTCAGTTTTGCAGTCGCCTACACAGGCGAATACGGGTGGCAAAACGATTAGAATCGCGACACAATCTTTAGTAAGGTCGCATGTTCGTAATATAGCACCTTCAGGCACTACGCAACAGCAAGCGCAGGCTCAACAATCGCAACGGCAACCAAAGACGCTGGTCCTAAAGACGATACCACTGAAAGTGAAACAGGTTGCACCTACTACCATTAAAATGGCATCCCGTCAAGTCTCTCAGCCAACACCACAGAATATTGTACACCAACCACCGACCGAGGTACCTATTTCCCTTTTGTTATCACTATCCACTTCAGTTTTAAGGGAGGGACGTGCAATCCAATGGGACTTTCGTTATTACAGGTTTGTCTGAGGTGGAACAGTTATCACAGCAATATGCAGAACAGTTTTCCTTCGCTGCTTGATACGGAACAGTTCGTTGATGTTACTTTGGCATGTGAGGGCAGGTCTCTCAAGTGTCACAAGATGATTCTCTCCTCGTGCAGCGACTACCTCGCAGAGTTGCTACGCGAGAATCCCTGTCAGCATCCTATAATTCTGATGAAGGATTTAAAATTCTGGGAAGTCGAAGCGCTGGTCAAATTTATGTATCGAGGAGAAGTAAATGTTGCCCACGATAAATTACCGCAGTTGCTGAACGCGGCCGAAGCCCTGCAAGTGAAAGGATTGGCTGGCCCAAGTCCATCCGCTCAGGTATGGGGGATATACAAGCAAGCAGTAAAAGCATTATTAGGCATATCCGACCTCACTAATTGCATATCGATCGTGTTTGTATGTCGTAGGGATCGAAACCGCCTCTTCTCATTCCTCAATCGAAACCACTAGTCTCACAACCAACAGTTCCTCGCGCAACATCCGAGTCCAAAGAGAACAAAGCTTCCAGCTCCGGTAGTACAGCGTCCTCTAGTCCTAAGCGTCCGCAGAAGCGTCAGCAATCGGAACCGATAGATCCGAAACCCATGACAAAGATACGTTTACAGAGGCCAACCACTCCAACCTCTCCACCCGCTACTATTAAGATGGAGCCCTTGGATTCACCACTCAGTCCAAACGAAATCTTTCCAGAGAACAATGATGATAGCTCGAACCCTTCGCATTTCGATAAACTGATGAGTTTACACGAACAAGAGGAGCCCGGTGGTAATGAGGCCAATGGTGGTGATGATGGAATAAATTTTTGCGATATACCAGGACCTCCGGACATAAACGATGGTGAAGACCAAATGGAGTTTGTACCCTCGGACTTTTTGGAGCAGGAACAGGATATTGTTGAAGAATCGGAAATGATAACGAATAAAGATCTTAGAGACGAGTCGCGGGAAGGCACACCAATCGAATTAGAGGGCAGTGAAACAAATGGGGTGGATCAAGAACAGAATTCAAAAGAAAGAAAACCAGTCTAGCAGACCCTGTTGTATAGTGAGATTCTCACGAATACCGAAGAGTCAGCAGACTTCATGAAAGTATGATGAAGGATTTTTCCTTTGGAACGTACTAGAGGTGTGTTTGTCCAGGCGAGCGAACTGAGACCGCTTAATCGAATTCGGTATAATGCGGAGGAACATGTATACATTGCTTTTGTGATCTCGTTAAGTCATCGTTGCAATCATATATTTTTAAGTATATACTTTCAACAGTCTATTATCTAGCCAGTGAAATCTTCATTGTGTGTAATTGGTCGTATCGTAGATAGCACTTTGATCTAATTATTAATAATACTTTAGCGTCATTAATCTTTCAAAGGTTCCCTCTTGAAACTTGTACATAGGGATGGATAGGGCTCGTGGTCCTAATTTTGGGAAAAACCGGCAATTCCACTTTTCCATGTCCTAGTTCGCCGCTCCAAACTACCATTTCCATAGGGAAAACACAATTTACAACGTTACCTGGGAAAAGATTTGCCTGTCCTTGATTTATTCACTAAGACGACTGTACATAATGACAAAGGTACCTAAAATTTCATGTGACGCGACTCATCGGGACTAGCGCACAATTCGCGACCTTTGATTTTCGTAGATGTAGGAAAAAGAAGAAGACCGCAAAGAGGGCGAAACTTTCATTTAAGTCTTGTCTTCCGTGTATTTCTGATTCGATTTCAGCCATAGTCCTCGGAGAATGTTGCAGTATTATGTAGAGTGTTTTGCTATAGGTTCGACTGTCGCCACTTTTAAGAACTCGGTGGAAACCGAGAATGGACCAAAACGAAACTAGTATCAGTCTCTCTATGCTTTAAGTTGATCCGTTGACGAATTGCAAATGTCGCGAGTGATGTTATGCGTGTATGAACGCGTGTTTATGAGTGTGTATGGAAAAATAAAGAAATATTCGAGAGAAAGCACAGCGCCAGATGTAAAAGTGCTGTTAGAGGATGTGAAAGAGGGTAACTCCAACAGATGTATGGACTAGTGTGATTCTACATAGAGGTGCGCTAGCATTTTTATCTCATGACGCGCACTTCTTACACGAACCGGCGTGATCCCTTCTTCGACCACGTTTACCACACTCATGAAGAAGTAATCGCGGTGCATTTATCAAGTTGGGATGCAAAATTCTCAAGTATCGTGTATAGATAATAAAAGTTTCGCGAAATCGAGCCGAGTATATTATATATACATACCCATATATGGACAGGGGATAGAGAAAGATTTTCTCTAAATGCCCACGCGATTATTATTATATACCTGAGGTGAGATACTTAGATATGATGCAGGTCGACTGCTCAGCCATTTTATCAGTTCTAAAATCCTCTCGTTATATGCATTGAAATCCGTCAACGAGGTGTGTACATTGTAATATGTGAAATTATCTCTTATAAATAAATTACTGCTGTAGCAGAGGATATTCGACAGTGACATATAATATTTTGCACTTTCCCAACTAAAAGTCTTGAATAACTCTGCTATTCTTATGCTAAACAATATCAAATAATTGCTATATTCTTATCTTATGTTTCCGCGTATCAAATTTTATACGTTCACAAAAAGCACACATTGCACGTGTACCTATTATATTAAATTACACCGGGTGATTTATAATGGTGAAATGGAAATGGCTCACCACGGGTGAAAGAGATGCATCAGGGTGCAACAGGTTCAAGTTCAAAGAGGCAACTAATACACAGTATGCTAGGATGAAAGCTATACGTGTCTTATTTAACTGGAAACGTTCCACTAACACACAACACGCGAATTTATAGAAAGTTATTGTCAACTTTTGTCGCCTGTATTCATCATATATGTCAATATTCACGGGCATGCTTCATTCAGCTCCACTTCGCGCACCAATATAACACTCTGGTATTCCTATAATAAGATAATTGGGAAATTTCGAAAGAACTTACTAATACAAATATATATACTCTACACGCGATTACATAGTATATATAATGTATAACGGCTACTTATGAGCAGCGGGCAACGACCGCGGGATACTCTGCTCAAAACTCACCGCATTCACTGTAAGCATCCGCCTCACTTCCATTCAGTAGGCAACGGCGGGAAATTAACAAACATTACAATGTTCTACAGTGGTTCTCATTGCTATTCTCAACGAATCAAACGAAGTTTATTTATGTATTTAGAAAGCACTCTTTCACTATAGGCAGGTAGGGACGATATATTAGAGAGCAATCGCATAAAAGGTGAGAAATGCGCGGCGATGAGCGCATTAACTGATAGTGTGTAGTATGTTGAATGCGGCTCGCGAATGGCGTGCACATACTACATCGTATGTACATACAGGAAGAAGCACAACGGAAAACGTGGGGCGCGCCGCGCGCGAGTGGGATCGACATTTACTGTTATAGGTTGGTAGTGGTTGGCATGTACATATAGCATAACAAATATAGGTGTGCACCAGCTGTCCTGTATATAGTAGAATTCGGTATTTAACCAAACTTAATGGACGAGAGTGGAAATAATACATAACTAGGAAAAAGGCAAAAGTGTGTGTGTGTATCTGGCCTGGGAAAGTTTTGCTGTACGGCAATAAAAGATGAGCGAACTCGTCTGGGGAATTAAAAATGGTGATCTGGAGCAAGTGCGAGATATCGTTGAAAATAAGGCAAATATATTACATTCGACCCTATTCATTTCTGATAAGTTTCCCTTATCTAGGCACAAATGGATTGCAAAAATGCTTATCCCATATTCTCCTCCCTCACTTTCTGAATATCAGCATTAGTATAGAATCCTTGCTCTAAAAATCGCAATTTCTCAAAGACTTTCCTCTGCTCCTCCTACTTGCTTGCTTTCTCGCAACTTGTCTATTATTGAGGAAATAATATCCCTCGTATTCTATAAATATACATATATTGCTTTATATCAAATAACCGATGCTCGCCAACTGTTGGACCATCTAATATTCATGTGAGACTTTCTTCTTAGAACATTGACGTTAATCAAATGATAGATGGAAGGACCCCACTGCATTATGCAGCTGATTATGGGCAAAGCGAAGTCGTTAGATATCTCTTGGAGAAAGGGGCAAATGCCAATGTAAATAATATTATAACCTTTCAAGTTAAACATGTTTATGCTTTGATAGAAGGGTATAAAGGCTCAATCTTTCAGGCCACAGACAAGCATGGCATTACAACCTTACTAGCAGCAATTTGGGAAGGACACACAAATTGTGTAAAGTTATTACTAGAAAAGGGTGCCAAGCCAGACGGCTTAACACCAGATGGCACAAGCTACTTGGATGCTGCTGAGAAGGACGAGATCAAACAGCTACTTAAACACCGCTAGCACAAAGCCAAACAAACTGCAAAAGAATAGTTTTGTTACTTTAGTATTTTAATGTTCCTGATAGAGTGTCACCGTTGCTTTGTTTTTATTTCTTGCATATGACTAGGCAACCATATTTATGCACTCTTAAATTAAAAAAGTATAGGTACGCGTTCGTAGCTTTATCATATATCGCACATCGGGAGCATATAATCGTGAAATGATATTCTTACATGGTTACACATAACGGTCCTAAGTATCTATAAGTTTCAGCTTTAACATAGGGTACTCAATTATTCTTTCCATAACTAACGTGTTTACGTTCGTTTTTAAAGGTTTACCTACATATAACTAAAGAATATTTTGATACATTCATATGAAACAATGTCACTTTAAGTGCTTGTTATTAATTTATAAATTTTACAAAAGTTTCTTTTATACAATTTTATCCAGAAATAGGGAAAGTCTGCTTCTTCTGCTGTTACGTATTTCCTATGAAACGATCGAAGATATCGAGTACTGACTAGAAAATTTGCGCCTAATAGTCGCATTTTGAAAAATCTCTGTTCGTATTTCAGTAAACAGTTAGAATTACTCCTGTGGTACTAGCCATGAATCTAGCGGTCTAATGGGTGTACAATAATCAAAAATAATAAGCCAATCCAGCAGTATTTTGTGCAAGATCGTCCCCTATAGATCCCACTCTTATGGTTCCGCAGGATATTTAGCATACTGTCTACTATCAAAGGAATAGTGAGCGCCTTTTGTGTGCCAAACTACATCGAAGTTCTTCCCGAATGTCTATGTGCACTTTTAGCAGCTTATTGAACTAAGCTCAGGAAAACAAATCACATACGATTTGTAAATTCGGTGATACACTTTATTCTGTGTCAACAGTCCATTTTATCATTACAAAGTATTTCATTTCAAATGCTACTTTGTTACTCCATGGTCGGTACACGATGGATCCAATAGATATTAAGCTGTTTCAAGTGTCTGTTTATTATTAATAAAAAAGGCATAAAAAAAGGAGCCGTAGACGAAGCATTTAACACCGAACATGTACATCGAAGTTGGCGTGAAATTATTGTTCCAATACTATGTGCCAAAAAATGACGGAGTACCTTCATTTCTTTAACATTCACATCATACATCCACTTATACCTGTAAAGGGATTGTAAAGGCAGCTTTATTCACTCTCGTATATGTCTATGATATAACAATATGGCGCTAAAAACATTAGACTTCAATATTAGAGTAATCGGCCACGACAATTGGAAGCTCCACATTTACATATAATGACTTTTCCTGGTATACTGCCAACATCATAACTGTAATTCCACGTTAGCTCTTGGCCAGCTCTTATATAATTTAGAGCAAAGAAGGCAACCCACGGAAAGCGCACGTCGTGCGTATCGACGAACACATTCTGCACGAATACATTAGGATCGCATGAGTGCTGTAATGGGAATACGGTTATCAAATAATGTAGTCGATGAGCCATAAGTGACGAAAGGAAATATACACTTACATTTAGATATCGGCCAATATTGCCTGTCGTCTTGGCATCCATTATGTATACAGCTTCGTCTTCACCGAAGAAATCGCGCACGGATTTAAATTTCGGTCTGTCTAGTGTGGAGGGTTCAACAGTAGGGTCAAATCTACTGGGTTCCCTACGACCACTCCTATTTTCTTCCTCATCACTTGCATTCCCATCTTGATCATTCGACCGATTGTCGTATGCATTCGACTTTAATTGGTCCGAATTTTTCAAGTTATTACCATCTTCACTATTTTCTTCGGAACCATCGACCCCCCTTTTGCGTTTTCGTAATCGCTTTCTGCAAAAAGCATACTTTTTATTGGCCTTCGAGGCACTGGCTTAGACCGATTAGTTTTGTCACAGTAGGCAGATTACCTAATAGACGATGATTCTGGCGGCTGTGCAGTCTCAATAAAGTTCTCGTCATATTCATTTATGTTGAAGTCTTCATCGGAGTCATTGATATTTCTGTTCGTGTTATCTTCTTCATCGCTGGTAGCATTGCGAGCCTTGGACTCGCTACCGTCTGGCGACGGCATGTCTAGCATTTCCGGCTCAAGTACATCACTCTCATAGCCTTCTTTAATGCCCTCCACCACCTCGACATAATCTAATTCAGCGAGATATTCGTCGCCATAGTTTTTCCCGCCCTCGTTCGCGCCCTAGTGAAATAGTTCACTATAGTACCCTTACTACAAATATTCGTCCCTCGGTGCGCAATGGTTATCTACCTACCTGTTCAGTGAGTAGGCGACCAGCATATATACAGATGAACGATCCTATGGGAATGTCGTTTAAACATCTTATACCCCAGCCACGCGGGGCTGTTTTAAATACTTGCAATTTTAGTGTGAGTGGGTGTTGCACCACGCGATTTAGGCAAGTCTTCACGGCGCATTTACATCTAGAATTGCACTCATAGATACCAGTAGTTACTGGTTCTGGTAATCGTTTATATACATAGCCCACATTTGTATTTGGAACTCTGCCACCCAAAGTTGCACCTTGTATTGTCAATTGCCAGCATTGACATTTTGTTTTATCCTCGGGAAAAAAGACAAAGCAATTCAATTCAATTCAGCCGTGTTAACCCTAGCACAGTAGATGATAGGGAGAAAGCTTCGATAAATACTTGACAATCGTCTTCACAATCACAGCTGCACAAAAAGTTCGGATCTAAATTGAGTTTAACACCTTCAGTGGGTTCTCTACGTGTACTATACCTAATTGTGTCAGGCTGCGTGTGATCCAACTCATTTACGCATGGTATTGGTACATTTTCAACGCCGTAGCTGAGATCCTATGCAAAAATAAGTAGCGGGTGAAACAGCAGCATCGTAACAAAATAATTAAGAGCAACAATTTAGCAACGCACTTTTATATTAATGAAACATTTGTCTAACACAAACTCGGCAAGGCAGTGTACCCAATAATCGAAGTCGAATAAGTCCACTGACATTGAACTGCCAGTCATACGGAGGTATAGATGTAGCTCTTCCATGGTCCGTAATCGGACACCACATGGCGCTTGATATAAAATAGTTTTCTTTCCCTTTGGGTACTTGGATAACTGTCGATTCCACCCGCAAAGTAGTGGTATTGATAAAGGCGAAAAGCCCTTAAGATCGTTAGGTGTGAACGATATCCCTTGAACACATTGAGGACCACATTTATGCGGAACGAATTTTTTAGTTTGAATTTTGTTCTGTGTTTGGAAGTACTGAAATCAGAGGTACATGGCTTTATCCGATATCTAGATCAGTTCAAGGATTACTTAACATATCACAACTTACAACAATACTATGGGAAGGTTTTGTTTCAGTAATTGCGCCATATGGAGTTACCTCACCGCCAGAGTGTCTCTTACTTGTACTCTTCTTAGCAACCGCGCGCGATTTTTGTGGCACTATCGTCGCGTATGGGGTAACTACTTGAGACGTTGCTGTACTTGTGCTTATAGTGTCAGGAGTTGCACTCGATCCTTTAGTCTGTCGATTCGTAGCGTCGTCTTCAGCCTCGACATTCGATGTATATTCTACGTAAGGCAGGTTCGTTTTCTAAAGTGACAAAAGCAACTTCAAGGAGTATGCACATTTGCAAAATATGAGAAATTGAAATTCATCATGAAAGATTAAATGGGCTTGCATTAAATATCGCTGGGGTGCGATGCCGGCTTGGTGTATTTATCGAAGCGTGATGTCCTTGTTGCCTTGCATTAGCCTTGAGAAGTTCAAGATATAAGGGACCTAATCTGGCGGACCCTCGATATATCCATTCCGATCTCCCATCTGCATCGAAATGCATTTGAACTAAACTTGCATCCACTTGAACCACCCTTGCTATCCACCACTTCCCATTCCATTCGGTTTTAACAATTTGGCCAGTCTGTAATTTCACCATGGGTCTTTCGGGATAAGTTTCCAAATATTTCTTTACAAAGTCCCGAGATTCAGTGGGAATATCTTCCCATACACGATTCGAACTTTCGGCCACTAAATAAATGTGTTTATGTAGAACATATTGCGCATATCCGTCATCGAAGAATACGAGATACCTAATGTTAATCGAGTTGAGATTATTTCTTATTCCTCTTTTATGGCATGCTATAGTTAGACCCATCTTCTATGCCACTTTGCTCACCTATATTTATTGGTGCCTTTTGGTGGTTCAGCGATAACGCCGCTATAAAAGTTGCTCGACGAAACATCTTGGAATACCGCAACGACTCGTGTACCAACTGGGACGATCACTTGACTAGGCACTGCTAATGCAATTTGTTTGCCAAACACCGACTTGACGAGGGAGTTATGTTTCTTCTGTAATAGTCTAACGCGGCAATGTAGAGGTGTTCGCGATACTACGGTTTGAACTTTTCCTTTGATCCACGGCATTAGCGAGTGTTTCATGGTATAAACGACACTATCTGTCTCTATTTGGTGCTTAACAAGCGGGCCAGTGGGTGGAAGAATAGGTGTTACAATTTGCTTGTTATCTCGGATCTGTAAGATTTCCAGCTGGTTGTCTTGAGCCATGGGAGCAGACGGCAGGCGAACTTGCGTTACTTTCTTGGTGGCTACAAGCGGATGTGACACACTCTCTGCAGGATAATCATCTATTTGCAGTTCTGTCAACATCTGAATATGTGGTCGAAAATCATCGTATAAACAATTACGAATGCGATCCATAGTTCGCATCAGACCGCCTAGTTGGTTATTTAATTCTTTATTCTCATCTGTGAAAAAAGTGGTTCGGTATACAGGTGTTGCTAACAAATAAGCAGCTGTGCGACAAAAATTGTATAAACATGCAGACAGGTATCATACCACTTATTTTATTCCACTGATTGTGCAATATCTTTCGTGCTTCTTCCACTTGATAATTCACATCATACTTGTCGCAAATACGGCCCAAGGTACTATCAAAATTTGAGCCTATCTCTATAAGCAAATCCTCTGGTAGATATTTCTCTAGAAGGCATATGGCATATATATATATACATATCTATGACAGCTTGGCGACGTTTAAATCAAGCAATTCTACTCTAATACCTTCGGTCTTGAGTTCCTTTCTTTTCTCATCATCGGAATCATCGCTGTCAGAAATCTCTACCTCCATTGTGTGATCAGGGAACTCACACTTTAAAAGAGGCTTCTTTTCTACGAATGCCATCACAAGTTGCTAAAAAAATGTATGTAGATTCCAAATTACAAGATAAGATGTTGCCTTGTGTAATTGCTATCAATAAAGTGTATACCTTCTGATGATCTAATGCCGATTCAAAACACTTCTTACATATTGTCCTGGCCTTCTTCTTTTCAGAATTCACTCCATAATATGCACACGCGAACGACGGTGCCGTCCGCATCTCCACTCCGGAAGAACATTTGAAGTTGATGCAGTTACTATTACAACTCTTAGGACTTTTGTTCTCCTTAAAATTATCCTCCGCAGGTTCATCATCAGATACAAGCTCGATCACCTCCATCCCTTATTAACTTGTTTTTACTTAATTACTGAAATAATACATATTTTAAATCGACATGTCTATCACTGCTTCGGATATAATATCTACCACTGCTTCGTGATTCTTAATTTCGAATAAAAACAAGATTCGTGACACTGATGTTTACCTCTCTGTAATACTGACCACTCGCATAACTTTCTCTAATGTTTATTCTTAATCACAGGAATTTCCTGTAACTTCACATTATTAAAGAAGAATAGCAACCGTTATGCGGCACCTAAATATTAATCATTAATGAAGTTTGGTCGCCTATAGACTCTGTTTGTTTACCGGCATATGCAGCGTGCATTAATTACTGACTGACTTCATGTAGCCGCACCAGGCTGCACTGGGTTGCACTGGGTTGCACTGGGCCGCAGGCCGTACGCCGTACGCCGTACCACTCTACACGCTCTGCACCGGCCGTGCACCGACCGTGAATCGACGGTACACGGGGCTTGGATTGCACAGGACTGCTGCGCGGGACTGGACAGGGTTGGACAGGTAGGTTTGGACAAATCTTCCTAACAGGACTGAACAGGACGCTCGGCAAACTCTCGGAATCAGGACCTGGACTACACGGACCTCACCTGCACCCATAGACACAACACAACTCACACAACTGGACGACTCAATCACTCAACCGAACTGAACACAGCATACACAACACTCAGCAATGTCCGTTGACTACCGTATGAGCGTAGTGTGACTGGCGACAATGGACGATAACTGATAATCGATACTTATCACGCTGCAGATTCAAATTGATTCAAATTATACCGTGTAGATGAGTGGGACTACTCCCTTCCACATTATTCATGGATTATGCAGTGTTATTTGTTGTATTTCTGTAAACCAAAGAAGGTCTAAGAAAAACTTTAAGGAGTATGTAGGATATGAATTAAAGTAAAAAAAATATAATAAAATATATGGCAGCGCCGTTGAAATTGAAAAAAGGCGTCGCATGTGTTAGAATATTATTGTTCTAGGGTGTAAAAATCAAATCATACGCAATAAGCATATGCGTTGAATGCAATATAACACGGTAGAGAAGAACTCAAAGGATGAGAAGACGGAGATGAGAGAGAAATAAGATATGTGCATAAAAACTCTACGATATGTATATATAGCATATAATAGCAATTACATATTGGATGATATTTTCTCGCGTTTATTTCATTATATCAATCAATATATATGTATGTAGTATTAATTACGTGTTCTACCTAGCCATTAGTATATTTAAAAATCACAGTCTTAGTTGAAGAATTGACAGCAGAAAATACTATCTGTAATCCTATTGGTGTAGTTGATATTTATAATGTACATTCTTCTTTCCTGCATACATACATACGCATCCTAAATGAGGAATTGATTTTTATAGTGCGTTATGTACAATACATGTGTGTCAGATTACGCTGAATTATAGTTCTCCGATTGGTAATTGATGCGCACTATATCGTATGCGATTGCCCACTTCCCATCATGTTAGTTTATTTCAAATGAAGTTGGTTACTCGGGTATCTCTATATATATCTCTCTGAAATGTAGAATATGCGGATGTCGTGCGCACCACGCTGACTTTTATTCGGTATGACAATCAGATGTGCAATATCACTTGCATGAGATGAATTCTTTGCTAACATACGATGGACAAAGTAAAACGGAAATGTTACTGTTGCTGAATGACAGTACGATACGTATATTACGTACGAAAACAAGTTTAAACCATATATCATACATTGAGTAACACACACACTTCTACTGAAAGATACCATTGCAAAGCAAGGTACAGCTGTGCCAAGTACTGTAAGAGGATATTGAATAAAAACACGAGTACTAAAAGAAAGCGAAAGCAATAAGACATTAGAATGTATATCGAACTATTATATGATGTTATTTAAAGTAAAGGATGATATAATCATTACAATAAGTTTCTTTCCAAACGCGATAGGAAAATTTAATCAACAAGATTGAATTGAAACAGTCACATTATTAACAGAAACTTCAAATATAAAAATACAATATGACGAGGTCATTGTACTCGATCGTATCTAAAACGTGATTGCAATGGTATGAAATTCCACCGTCATGGTATACGAGATATTCTTGATAACACGTACGGAAATAATAGATAAAATTAAACATTAAATTATGCAGTATTTTTCACCCGAAGTATCGGCTTATCTACACTAATCTTTATGATGGAAATTGGGCTGTACAATGCGAAACATATGTACTTCTACAAGGCTACTCTCACTCGGCCAACCAATAAAGTTTCATGATTGCTTAAACAGTATTTCTATACGTCTCTAGAAGACTTGAAGGTTTCCCGGTTTTTATGTACATACAAGCAACAGGATCGTAAAATGTATTGTAAAAATAGTTAGGAGTTCGTGAACTCGATTAGTGTCATTAACATTGTTCTTATCGTCGGCTTAAATAGAATAGCCTGCACAATATATGTCCCGGTGAACTTTCCATGGCAAACATTGTATATCTACACCGAATCTGCGATATTTACATACGTGATCATGTCATTTCTATCAAGAAATTCGAATTCAATAGTGATTTTTAAAAAAATCACCACTCACATCTAACAGAAACCGGCTCTAACTAACATTGCAACCAAAACGTTGGCTGATGCTTGTATAATACAATTTTCGTATTGCTGCAATCGCTTCAACTGCACTAATCATTACGATATCGAATCAATAACAAAGTCCATAGAATATCCTCTGTGTAAAAATAACTTCCAATGAATAACAATTCATAAAGCACCAAACAGAATATAGAGTTATAGGGGAAGGCGACTCTATGCTATAGTTAATCGATAATAATTAGATAAACTTGTTTCAATTTGAGGAATGCAGCAAGACTTGAGTAGAGCCGTGCCAGCTTCAGCCTTGGAGAATGTTGCTGACAATAGGGCTAAAATTCATTATCTATTCATTTTCTAAATGCATCGTATGGTTCTCCGCTGAGTCTTCGAAGATTCTGAACCGAAGGCAATAATATGCGTGTCAAATATTGAAAGGTTCGAAAAGTTCTGGCTGCAAAAGCTAAATTATTTCTAAGAAAGTGGCCGCAAATCCGTCCCAGCGATAAGAGGGCCATCCCCGGCAGTCGCGGCGGCATAGTAAGACGGTGTACAACAGCACTGATGCCGAAAGATCATCATCAGTCTATGAATTGAAAGTTAAATAGTAAAAAATGTTGGCGATCTACCGAACTAAAACGCTACGTATCGTGGATACGTAAAATAAAGATTGTGCTAAAAATGTGTTCAACACGAGAGAACCATGCCTAATACAAAGGGCAATATCTCACTTACACTAAAGGGCACCTGATGATAACTTCGGTAGTAAATAAACTGACCGTCTGTACAGTCCTAACCTTAAGACAAGTATTCTACAAAAAGGAATGGTGTGATGCATTTTAACGATAAAACTTTCATTGAAATTGTCATCCACCTGTGAAATTTCATTAATACTTCGATCGTTTTCGATCACTTAAAAATAGAAAACATAGCCCTGTCCTGTAAGGGACAGGTACATGGATAACAATTATGACTTTCAAGGAAGTTTCTATCGTAACACGTTTCTTCGAAATTTGTATTATGCGCAATTGTAGATCTTTTAGTTTAAGTTAGACAGTGAAAGGGTAGTACATTTCCATTGGGTCCTTATGAGAATATAGTACCTGCTGACTGTTTAGCTTAATCTTGGCATTTGTATATGTGGTCTCTCCAAGTCTTACGTTCGAGAAAACATTCGAAAGTGAAGCACACTAAACGTTACACACATGAATGTAGTAATATGATAGATGGTAATCTTAAAGTACCATTCGGATGTACGCAGCATGCATGTGCAATACTGTAATGAGTGGTGTGTGTGGCACCAGGAATGTAATGTGGTATAATGTATACGAAAATGTAATATTATATGCTGGCTGTCGTCAAACGGTAATGCACGAGATCAGCTGCTGGCAAAGTTGACTGTACTGCAATTGGTCCCCACTAATCCTTCGCATTTTAATGCCTTTTACCTCCCGTTCTTCAGATTCACAAACCCTAAGTTCAATCTGAACACCACCTGGATATTCCAAACTAAGTCCTCCACCTTCGACTTCTTCTCTCGAGAAGATAAATCCTTTCGGTGGCGCTCTCGCGTCTATTATCTGTTTGACGCGGCCCAGGATCGCCTCGGAATTCAGCCTACTCGATTCGTCTGACAGCGTTACTTCAACTTCCGTTGGTATCGATGTGTTCAGAGGCCTACCGATACCACGAGTGATGCTTGGTCTCAGTGGATCGCATGGCTCTGAAATAATAAAACTGGGAAGAGGACTGTAATGAGGTAACGTATCTTCAAGCGAGTCGGGTGATGGAGATGGCGAGGGTGAGCAACTGATTAGAGTTACTTGGCCTCCAAGATCAGTTACTGATATTTGAGGCGGTACCTAGAACAAATGTCCAACCACCCCTTAGACTCTACAATAAGAAATGGTCGCGAGTTTCTCACATTTAAAGAACACCACTTACTCTCGGTAATTCTACAGGATGTTCCTCTTGGATCATATCTAAAGCCGGACTATTGCTGGGGGAGTAACTAACGGGTGTTGTGGCTGGGGATTTATGGTGCCTCAGTGGACTTAAATCCAGCGGTGTTGCCGGAGGTTGCGCAGGAGTACCGTGTACTATGCTTCCTTGTACTGGCGTTGTAGTCAAGCCACTTAAGCCTGCCAGTTCCGTTTATTAGTGCCATTAATAAACGATGCAAACGATATAGACTATCTAATACTGCCAATGCATCCCCCGAAAGAAAACTGAATGGAACGAAAGGAAAACTCGTACCTTGCGTAATTGCTGCCACTCCCCTTTCGTGAACGGGAGAACCAGGAATACTTGCAGGACTATGGGAAGGCGATGCTAGCCTCTGCAACTGCTGGTACTCTTGTTGCAATGTTTGGATTCCAGGCCCAGGTGGACCCGAACCTTCCGACGCTCTCCTCACTGGTGAATATCTCTCTGCGGCAACATGACTGCTTGGTTCTTTATAAGAATCTCTGTTCCCTACTGGAAGTATGACAAGCAAAAATCCGTACATCTCACATTTGCCTAACGAGATATATACTCTCCTAGAATTTTTACGTACGCAGCTGTACTAAAGTAAACTAAGACACAATGAAGGATCATTTATGCAGGCCAACCAAATAAAACTCGAGGCGCAAAAGTTCACAATAAAAACAAGAAATGTGCAAATGTTACCGGTACTAGTGTGATATAGCGAAGTCTTCCTATGATGGGGAAGAGATGGCCCTCTAAGATGACTGGGTAACAACCGTGGTGGCAGATAGGCCCTATTCATCCTAGCTTCAACCTCCATTACCAGTTCGGGATTTATAACTACATGCACGTTACCAACCAACCAACGAGACACGGCGGTGCAGGTGCAGACAGAAAAAAAACCATGCAAAACCAAAAACCAAATAAAATCAAATGAAACATATAAATACTCGGAAAAAACGACAAGAACAACATAAAAGTGGGATATGTATAATCGGAGAACATATTCTCGGGAATGATATGTATGAGAATACAGCGGGATACAAAGATAAAAGTAGAAATAATATGAACTCCCGAATTCTTCAAGGTATTATTAACTATTCTGTCGGTAGTCGGTATCTCACCTGACATATGTACTATGTAAGCACATTGTTCATCAAAATCAAACATGGCGTGCATGCATGTAATTCGATAATGAGCAATTCATCAATTCACATGAAATTACAATACCTTTTGAATTCCATGAATATTGCTTCTGACATGCATTAGTCTGGGGTGTATATCGCGCAAAGAAAGGATGAAGCACAATTCGATAAAATGGAAAATCAATTGACACTGATCAAATTGAATCGAGTGAAGAAGTCGACGGTAGAGAAGTAACGATTTGGATTACCTGGTCTTTGCATGACTGCAGTTAATCCAGTTCGTCTTCTCCTATCACTGCCGACATTGCCGCTCCCACCACTACTGCCATTTGAATCCCCACTTCCACTAGTCACAGCCACATTTAAAGATTGGGCGCACTGTACTAAAGCAGGGCTTCCAGTTTGAAGCTGTTGTAAAAAAAGAAGCAGTGATAGAGTGATAAAACTCGGTGATATGATATCACAGAAGGATGAGTTAATACTTACCGGTTGCAAGTGCTCTCTGCTACCCGGTTGACTCCATCCTCCGTCATCCCCGCTGCCAGGATTGCTGCCGTGTTGTTGGTAAAACACATGAAGATTGGCCCCACCGTCCGAAGCTCTTCTTCCGAAGCATCCCGCTGCAGTACATAGCCACACATTAGAGATTTCAACGCGCAACGGGCAATTCGTGGAATACCTACTTGCACCCATTGCAGGCGGTGGTTTCAGTAAATGCTGATCCTTAATTTGAAAGTTCTGTGGTGGCTGATGCTGTACTAATGGTAGATTGAGTGGCAGATTCGTATGAGGTAGCACCTGGGGATCAGTGTTACATTGTAGCATTGGGAGAAGCCGTAATGTAGGATCACCCGTAGTATTATTGTAGGAGTATGGATAAGACGTTGGTGGCTGGTGCACTGTATCTCCAGGTCCAACTGTGTGTCTCCTGGTTGCGTGATACGGCGCGCCAGGTGTAAGCTGCAGACCACTCCTCTCTTCTGTCTCTGCTTCTGTATCTCCAAACTGTTGAGATTACGTTATCTTTAACAGGTAGTTCTCACAATTGGAACAAACAATTGCTAGACTACAGTTCGATACCTTTTCCAGTTGATGCGCTCCATCAGGAAGATAGTCCCCCGGTATGCTTTGAATGCTGGGTAAACTAGGCATTGTGGATTCTAGTCGATCGCAAAGTAGATGATAAATCGCGGACACATGATCGAAAGCATTTCCTTGTATCGATTGTAACAAGGTGTCCGCGCTAAGTCCTGGCAACCTTAGCATACTTTCTATCACAACCTGATTCAGTTGTGGTTGCACACTATCAGGACTGCACCTATCGATGTATAAGACAAACGTATGTCATAAGTGTTTAAAAGATGCCGAATTATGAAATATTTGTAATCTACATGCATATGTATATGTACCCTCCTGGTTCTGGTTCGGTCAGTCCATCGCCACCCATCCACGAATGTGCTAAAATTTGTCTGATACTCAATCGACGTTCTGGTTCAACGACCAGCATGTGTCTAATAAGTTTTTCACATTCCGCAGACATGAAGTACGGTATCCTAAATTTTCCTGAGATTACCACAGAGCGTAAAAGCTGCATTGTATGTCCATCAAATGGTAATGCACCACATACTAACACGTATAGGACAACCCCCAGGCTCTGGAATAACAGTCCTTGTGCATAAGGTATGGTAGTTTGTTGCAAAAAATCTTGAATAAAACAAGTTCTACATACCCATACATCAGCCCTCGGACCATCATAATGTTTGCCTTCAAATATCTCAGGGGCAGCATATGGTGGCGACCCGCACCATGTACTGAGAGGAACACCTGGTGTATATTCGTTACTAAAACCGAAGTCCGCGAGTTTTATATTATTGTCAGCATCCAGGAGCAAGTTTTCAGCCTAAATATCACACGACCAATCATTTACTGCCGCTTGTCTCGCTTAATAAGTGCCTATTACTTCGAACAAGCTTTTATAGTCAGACCTTAAGATCGCGATGTACTACTCTTTGCTGGTGGAGATATTTCACAGCCAGAACTATTTGACGAAAAATTCGACGTGCCTCTGGCTCTGGCATTTTTCCAACTTTAACTAAATGGTCAAATATCTCTCCACCAGGAGCATATTCCATGACCAAATATATCATCTTTTCTGTTTCCATTACTTGATATAGCCTTATAATATGTGGGTGCCTTATCCTTTTCATTATGTGAACCTCGCGAAATATCTTTGCTAAATTTTCTTCGTTCAATTTTGTCTTATCTATAATTTTTATAGCCACCTGAAAATCAATCAGACAAATGAGCTCCATAGGATCAGAAACAAAATTCATCCCTATTTGGATCAACAAAACGGAGCACTAACTATTACAATACAAATCTCTTCATTGCTAGTACAATTAAAACAGTAAGTTCCCTTGAAAGCAGAAGGATAATCCTACATGTGTTTAAAACATATAGATTCAGTGGCATGTATTAGATGAAAGACAAAATTTAAAGCCCAGTGCAGATACGATCCGCCAAATTCTATGCCGATCGAATCTCTCTACTCTTTCACTTTCTGTCTCTCTATCATCGAACAGCGAATGAAAATACTAGAAAGAAACACTTGTGCCTTAGTAACCATGGTCGTATGCGTTATCAAATTCCGAGGGATTATATTGTTGCTGAGACTTCTTGCAGTGCATGACAGCTGGTTAGTGAATCGCGATTGATTGGAATGTATGAATTACAATAGAAATAACGCGAATACACCGATATTCTAAGATATAATGAACAAAATGACGGATTGACTGTTTGCGACAAAAATGTCTTAACAGTGGTCCTACCTTGGATTTCGTTACAACATGAGAAGCCATTTTAACAACGGCAAAATTTCCCTTGCCGATTGTTTTTTCTAGCTCATAATAACCCACACGTATGAGTTTGTTGACAGAAAATTCCTGTGAAACCTCATTGTGCGACGTCGTCGCGGATGCCATTTTTTAATCACTTGTCTCACTCGACTCGTTGCCAATCACTCACTGGTTAGTACTCGGATGTAACCGTGAGAGGTGCTGCAAACCTCTGCAACATTGCCACCTAGCGCACCGGCACAGCATAAATATACTAAAATGCAATCGCAGATCAGTACGCGTGCATATGCATTGCTGCGCATCAACACTGCACTGCACTGCACTGCTCTGCACCATCTATATATATGCACTGCACCACACGGCATATCTTATATTTTCTTTAACCGTCTTCCAACATTTAACCCCCCATACATATATATATAGTTTATAGATAATATTAGGCACCAGCCAACAACTATGATATCTATTATATATACTATTTTATGTATATTTTTTAAGATGCGGCACATATATGTATATATAAGCCTAGGCCACACGAAGAGCAACAGAGTATACGCGCACGACATCTGCAGGAATATACGTCTACTATTTATAAACGTGTAGTAGTACACACACGTGATATGTGTCAAATATTTTATAAAGTATTATATTATATTATTCCTTGTCGCTCATGTGGTACGTGCATTATCGAATGTTATATCGTATCGTGGTATTTTCATCATTCTGCAAATTTATATTCTATATCTATATAGGTGCGTGTAATGTACTAATATAATACATTATTTATATATATATATCATGTTAAACACGCGTTCACGACGTAGGGCTCCCACGATCGTCTAATAACACCGCGTGCTCAATGGTTTAAAAAGGAGGCCTTTTGCCGCGCTCATGACCGACTCCGACTCCGACAGCGAGGAGCAGTGCTAGACAGTGCTAGACGTGCTACGGTGCTACGTAGACAGTAGGACAGTAGCAGACAATAGACGCAACCACGGGCTGTCAACGATCACCGGGTTCACCGGACTGCACCGGACGACGTGTATCTAAGAGGCAATCTGTTGTAGCTATTGCAATCTCAGAATAGTATGCGATAGATAGTCTGTTCATCCGAAACTCGATCAACATATGCAGTATGAATGATCAAATTAAATAGATCGCAGAAGATTGTTCATTTATAAGTATTACTTTAAAAAAATGGAGGGCAGCTCGGTGTTGTGGATGCTGTCCATAGTTATGCTGGTCGGTTCGTGTTTCGTCGGATCTTTGCCGCTCGTTATGAATCTCTCCGAGGTAAGATATCGCATTATACTTTGCCTCTCTCGCCCTGATTCCTGAAATTATCATGCACCTGAATTGCTGCTTACAGATCCTCGAAAAAACTCCGTGAACATGAACATCATGAACCTTTAATCTTTCTAGGACAAGTTACAGCTGATTTCAGTACTTGGTGCTGGCCTCCTTGTTGGCACTGCTCTGGCTGTGATTATACCCGAGGGTATTAGAGCGTTATTTGATGGGGATACTAGAAGCGAGCAAGGGGCCCACAGTAAGTATCATCTTTTATTGTCCTCTTAGACTTTTATCAATCTATCACATAGTTGGAGCCAATTGTAGAGACAATTTATTTTTCTAGGTGATCTTTACTCTCACATAGGTATTACTTTGGTACTTGGATTCGTCTTTATGTTATTGGTGGATCAATGTTCCGCAAGGAGGAGCGGTGGTAGGGAAAGAAGTTTTACAGCAACTCTTGGTTTAGTCGTCCATGCAGCTGTGGATGGTGTGGCTCTAGGAGCTGCTGCTACCACATCCCAACCTGATGTTGAAATTATTGTCTTTATAGCAATAATGTTACATAAGGTACAAAGTTTTGCAATTGACCAGATAAATAGTCACTGCGAAGGAAAGAATTGTTTGTATATTTAATATATTACAGGCACCAGCTGCATTTGGTCTTGTATCATTCTTACTTCACGAAGGGGTAGATAGGAGAAGAATAGCTAGGCATCTTTTAGTATTCTCATTGTCCGCACCTTGCCTTGCTTTAATTACATATTTTGGCCTTGGAAAGGTACATGCTTCTTGGAAATTTATTATTGATGTTACTACCAGACACCCGTGTATCATGTCTCTTGATTGTAGGAAGGAAAAGAGACATTGAGTAACGTGAATGCAACTGGTCTGGCAATGTTATTCAGTGCTGGGACTTTTCTCTATGTTGCCACTGTACATGTTTTGCCTGAACTGATGACAAGAAGCAGTGGGTACAGCCACTTGCCAACTGCAGAAAGTGCTTCGGTACCTTCATCGGGACTAAGAGTTAAAGAGATTTTAGCATTAGTCATGGGTTCCTTTTTACCTGCCCTCATTACCACGGGACACCACCATTGATATTAAGTGCCAACAAAGTAATTTTTTTATATATATACACGTTAGGGCCTGAATATTACAAATACAGGACAATTTAGGAATCCCACGAAACTGGCATACTAGGACAAAACCTTCGTACAGATCTAATAAGAATCCCAGCTTATCAATAGGAAGCAAAATATGCCTCTTAAGTCTTCTCTATGATTTTCTACTCCAAAGTACCTTGAAAAAGCACGATACACAATTATGACAAAGTGTCTTATACGAGTAAATTTTTATATGGTAACTTAGCAGTACCTGAACAAAAGCTATCAGTATATGCATTTATATATTCTAATTCAGTTGCTCGTTTAGATGACAGTATTCCCAATGTCTCGAACTTTTGTGACGTACAACTGCTCATTCTTCAGATATGAATTTGTATCATATTTAGTGGCATATGACTCGTTTTAATATAATTTGATATGTCCCACTTGTCTAAAAATGATCTGAGAGCCACACTATGATCGAATTATTACTATATATACTAGAGTTGTATATTAATATATGCATATATTTTGTTATTTTTATCATCTCATGCACACGACGGGAGATCATTTCTTCGTGTGTTACATGTACATATATATGTTGTATATATATAAATATACATATATATAGACATATATATGTTGAGGAACATGCAATAAAGCTCTGAGTGAATGATAAATGTTAACTGTCTCTCAATCTTCAAATATGTTAATGTGATTGCCTTCTGACCTAATGGGCAGTTCATACGGATATATACGATTGATACGGCTACTACTTTCGCTTCCGTATTCTATTTGTTAACCGTCAGGGTTGGGCGGGTTGGGCCCGATACGGGTCGGGAGGCTGCATCTGCGACTCTAACCGCTTGAGTTCAGGGTAGTTCAGTCTGGTTTAATCTGATTGATTCGATCCATCGATGCAGTCGAGTGAACACAGGAAATGGTCTAGCTATTTTTGAAAAGCAAACGCTACTAACTGCAGGCGGCGCCACTGCATAAATATCTAGATTCATCTAGACGATCTAGATTTTCGTTTTGTTAGCGATGCAGCGTGATGCAGCGTGAGCAGCGTTGGAATGAAATAGTGAGAATAAGAATAGTGTGTCTATACCAATAAGATAGCTCATGGCAGAGCGTCGCGATCGCAGCTGGGAAAGGAACTGAGGTTCGAGTTCTCTATACCCTTTAACCTCAGTTACATAGTGCAGTACAGCTGTAATTCACAACAATGGTGGTGCCGGTTGTGTCTTAGGTTAATCTCGTGCGAATTTGTGTAATATAGTATAATTAGAATTGTGAAAATGGACAGTAGGATCACAATATGTGACCCAGGCGAAGAAGAAATCGACAATGAAATATTTAGTGGCGTTGAGCCAGTCACGTGGATCAATGACGATCCAAACTATGACTTGGACGAAATCAACATGTTTTTCCACAGAGTGGACTCAGATCAGATTATATACGAAGAGAAGAAGAAAAAATGTAAATTTATTGGCAAATACGTGATGGGTGATGTTCTCGGTGAGGGTAGTTACGGCAAGGTGAAGGAAGTACTGGACTCCGAGACTCTTTGCCGGAGAGCAGTGAAGATTTTAAAAAAGAAGAAACTCCGCCGAATACCCAATGGGGAAATAAACGTTCAACGGTATATAGAATTATCCTCAATGTCACTAGTAATATCCCGATTAGCTATGTGCAGAGTTGCAGACTGTTCTAGTAGAGCTTTGTACATTTAATGTTCTAAAAGACAGTATTATTGAATATTACCAGAGTATTAATGTGTTACATTGTTCAGGATAACATACATATAGTTATTGAAGTTACCAACCCTCCGATAATAATAGTCAATTGTTATTCTAATAAATTATATAGGTACTTCCTCTTTTCCATAATTTTAAATGCTTTTCAACATTCGTTAACAGGGAGATAAAACTCTTAAGGACTTTGAAACATAAAAATGTGGTTAATCTTGTAGATGTTTTGTACAATGATGAAAAGGAAAAGATGTACCTAGTAATGGAATTTTGTGTGTGCGGATTGCAGGTAATATATATTATTTACGTTGATCCGGCCGTAGAATATGTTGCAAATGTGTGCCAAGTAATGAATGTTTACAGTGAAATCGTGTATAGGATTAAGGGCAGTTGGCTGTGTATTTATCAGATCGTTTACAGGATATGCTAGGAAGCGCGCCACTAAAGAAATTTCCCATTTGGCAAGCACATGGCTACTTCTGTCAGTTGTTAGATGGTTTGGAATACCTTTATAGCAAGGGAATAGTTCATAAAGATATTAAGCCGGGAAACCTATTGTTGGCTCTTGATGGTACTTTGAAGATTAGTGACTTTGGAGTCGCCGAGGTAATTCAAGGTTTACAGTTATTAATAAGATGAAGCCTTTATACCTGATACCGGCTATGCCAATGATTTCCTAACTAGGCATTAGATATGTTCTCGGAGGATGATATATGTAAAATAGGACAAGGTTCACCAGCATTTCAGCCACCTGAAATTGCCAATGGCTGTGAGACCTTTTCAGGTTTCAAAGTAGACATTTGGAGCAGTGGGGTGACTTTGTAAGATAATCATTATTCAGTCTGTGGAATAACCCTTACAGAGCTGATATCACCTAACGTCTCTATACTCCCATAGGTATAATATAACAACTGGTCAATACCCTTTTCAAGGCGATAATATTTATAAGTTATACGAAAACATAGGAAAAGGAGAATATACTATACCAGATGAAGTAGAGGAACCCTTGAGATCTCTTATAGAAGGGATGCTGCAAAAAGATGCGGAAAAAAGATTCTCATTGCAACAAGTGAAAAAGCACCCTTGGACTATTTGCCGACATGCTAGGTCGCACGAAGAAGTACCTATACCTCCCCTCAAAGGACATAAGTGGCACAGTATGACAGTACTACCGTACCTGATGGAATATCACTATGGGGTTGACGATAATCCAACATATTATACGGAACACGAATTGAACGGTAAGTGCGCCGGATCTGTTACTCTAACAAACCGTTTGTGACAAACTAATGTTGAGGCACGCCCAATACAATTAGAATTTATACAACGGTAAGATAAGCTCTTTATATTCTTGGCATGGAAGTAGTTTTAAAGCCCTTGGACCCGATTCTTTCTAATACTAAAAAGGTCAGGGACACTCATTTGTATGCTTAATACTGCAACTGTTACCAACAATAATTAGGACTTGTAGTATTATCTGGCTCTCCATAGCATAAGACTGATGTACAACCTTCTAGAAATGGTAATAGGAAAGAATTCAAAGGAATTCAAAAGAATTCTTGATAGTTTGTAACGAGATGTTAAAAGTAGGATCTATATCGGTTTCTGTTCAATTTGTCAAAACGATTGTGCCTATTGTATTTCGAGGAATTGTAAAATGTCTATGCACTTGCTTGTGGAGAAAGGAATGTACTTTCCCGATGTAGACGAAACTTCTCGAGGCGTATGAAAGAGACAAGCCAAGAGTAAAGTGGTATTCCTGGCAATCACGGAAACAGACATCCGTCGAACGAGGATATATCTGGATAAGTGAATAAAACGCAGCTTTTGCTTTTCAGATTCTAAATGGAATAATGACCAATCTTTTTCAAATCGTCTACTAGTACTCTTATCAAAGACATGCACCGTTCTGTAACAAAGACACATTTAAACCCACCTAAGGTGTTATGAGCCAACATGAACTGGTACTTTCTGTGCAGTGTATACCCCATTTTGTTCATAAGAGTTTCTGTAATCTCAAGTGTTCTGCATAAGACTGCATAATTTAGAAGCACTTTATATCCAAAGTCGATTTTCCCCAAGAACTCTCTCATTGAAAGTCTAATATTTCTCGTAAACACAGTAACTGTGCTGAGTGAAAGTTAGGTGCTTATTGTTTTAAATTCTTGTAAGATAATAAAAGGATGACCGATTCGGAGCCGTTGGTTTCTCATGGCGCAGGAGAATAACTAATAAAATTTTCCTCCTTGCACAGAGGAAAGAAGATTGCAGGAATTGGATAGAACCAGTGAAGACCAAAAAGCCACGTGGAATAGCCATCAGAGCAAACAGAATTCACATCAAAGTAAACGAAGATGGCGAAAACCAATTTCATGTGTTAGCAAGAAATTTCCTTCCTGCAAGCCATCGTGATCTGGATCCTTAGCACGCTTATTTTTCATAATACATATATCGTACTGACCATGTCAGTTATAAAGTTTCTCTATGGTGGAGATGACTGAGAGCTTGATAAGTGCTGATCGCTAGAGGGTCCGACGTATATACAGCTCGAATTGAGTATAAACACTTTTGACCTAAGTCAAGAGGCATAAATATAAAGATTTGTGATATTAATATTAAATAGTCGTAGTAGATAATTCATCGTGCTCTATTAATAGCGGGGTCTACCAATACCCGAGGCCGATACGAAGTGAGTTTGTTTCATGTGCCATATTGAAATCACGATAAATAATGATTACTCTTGTTAAAAGTGTTTCTCATGTGTTGTTGCGTTTACTAATTTTATATTAACGAATTCAACGTTAAAAAGTGGCTTGGAAAATATACTGGTCTCAATCAAATTCTTTGTGCGGGGCTCCTTTTTGTTATATGTACACAATCGTTTAACTATACTTAATATCCAAGCTATGCGGAGGGAGGGTGTACGCATACCAGTCTTACTTAGTTTGACAATATTAACTAAGAAGCTTAGTGTTCATCATATCTTCTAAGAATGGGTAAAGAGTTTCATACACATCGGGACGTCCAAACTGACTCTTCCAAAGTCTTTGTGGCAGATTTTTTCAGATATTGGATAAGTAAAGTATTCGCAATATAAGTATTTGATAATGTGTTCCAAAGAACACGCGGCAAACTACGTAAACTACTTGGGAAATCCTAATGACACAAGTGGAGGATTAAGTATGGTCTATATGAGATGGCATGTCACAGCATCTCTTATAGCGGCTCTGGAGAACTGATGTGCTTGCCCGGGTCTCTCCACTACAAAGTTGCATTACATTATGGTTTTTAAGGAATTTCTCTCAAGACAGTGTTGCCTGTGACATGCTTCAAATATTATAATGAACATCACTCCTACGAAATGTGGATGTAAAATGTAATTAGTCCAGTGTGAAATGCGAGATGCATTTACACTTATGCCCACTGCATACTTATATAAGTATTAACGATGCGTACTTGAGTATTGATAAGGAGAAACATATACGAAACATATTGTTGAGTTGCATTCACATTTAAACATGGCACTAAGTATTTGGATGGCAGATTTTAATACCGCCAAGACTGTTGTTATCCTGGCATAATCGAGTCAATGTTCATCACTGCTCTTATATAAAGGCAAGGCATACTACCAATTAATGTTTCATAGTTGATGCGCGCACCGCGAAGCATAACAAAGAGTCGAAAATAGAATCTGTACTCGTTTGTGTGACTTAAAAGTTTATGTTTTTTGGCCTTGACAACACATTTTCTTTATACACATACCAATCGGCTAATTGAGCATACAAACTTTCCTGATTCTTTCAACCGATTCATAGCGTCGTAAAAGACCGAGGCGAGGGACTCTTACATATTTCGCGATTCTTTAATTTGCCGATACAAACTGTCTGAACTATTCTTTCCTTTCCTTGGGGAAAGGAGATATCAGAGGTGCCTACGTACTGCCAAGTATAATGGAAACAGAGAGAGGATAGTTGTACTTTCGTCATTATACACACTGCAGACTTATTGCAAGTTTTATTGCGGGTCAAGAGTTATAATAGAATCACGGCAGCACCAACCACCAACTCCATCAACGATTACGCTACGATAGAAACATTTGTACCCAGTTTGAATGATAATGTGAATTTTGCTCTTTTAAGATTTTTTTACTGAAACACATAGTTACGTGCATTACATCGTACTGATTATAAACTGTTAAATTAACAACCTGCTTTTATCGGTAATAGACTTGTAATCGAAAGCGGCACATCGCGACAGGAAACAGGGATTCACAAAACAGACAACCTTTTAACGTTGTATCCTGCATATTACAAAAATGTGATGGTAGTTGACGTTTTTAATGTTTGTATATTATAAGTGCGCACAAGAATGTCTACGTAATACAAGTAAGCATGATGGAATATTTCTATCATTATGGGATGTTGCGGACATTAATGAAATAAAAACGAATTCCTCAGGATTACATTTCACATGATTTTCGTGTTTATATACGTAAGGGTAGCCCCTCATTTGCGCGTTCCCCAGTTCTTTCCATGAGGATCAACGACCGACAGCCCACTTAGATAATTACTTGGAGTCATTCAGTAAAATAAGCCATCAGATCTGTCAGTTTTTCCGTGAACCACTTTCGCTTTCAAATAAACGATGTACTATAAAAGTCTGAATTGTAATTTAAACGTGTAAGATACGCACGTATTCGCTTCGACATTTCAGAATTATGAAATCATGTGATGTAATAGCAATAATTTCGAACAAGAAATATACTGCCGTTATGACGAACGTGTTCTGTCTAGCTGAAATTGTATCTGCCAGTCCAAGTATCCACAATTTGCGTAGCGTTTAGATGTTATATGACTGATAGATTTATTGTTGCAGCAGTTTCGATACATTGACACAAGTGGTAAATACATATATTTTCCGACGACAGACTATTCATCGGTGGACCTATTGTAACGCAGAATCACTGCTTCATAGAGCATTATTATATACACATAACAAGTTATGTAAACAAACACTCAAAACACGATGTTTTGCATATAGCACGAATCCTTTTTCACCTATACATCGTCTTTAACGAATTCATAAGGATCATATTCTACTTCAACATTGCTAAAATCAACGAACTTCTTTATAAACATCGAATCAACACATATTTGTAAAGAATAGTGCACAATATGATCTAGGATTGCCTAACTATTGTAGTACACTATTGAGAGAGTATTGCAATCCTTTGTCGTCGATGTAGCGATTTGGAATTAAGGTATTATGCAATGCATACTTGGAATGACTTGTCGCTACACGACTTAAAAAAGAATATATTTTAAATACACATTTACATTTACGCGCACCGTAACAATTTGCTGTAACTTATGCAGAACACACAGTTATAATTCTATAGACATGAATTGACACCTCCACAAAAATATATGTATATATATATTTTATACACTTGTATTACCAATTATTGTTTGAGTGCTACTGTGGAGAAATTCGGATATCACGGCGGGATAATTTGCCTGGATGGAAACTAATGATGACACTTACGTTGCCCTTTAAGATTCTTATGCTTGAAAAAGCTTCGGTTTTTATAAGGCGAATTTCTGGTTTCTCTATTGTTTACAGCACCTTGTTCTTTTTGCATTTGTCTAAGGACCGTACGCATATTATACCATATTTGAAACAGACGTAAATTTCCAAAAGAATAAAGCTTCTGTACTATCTAACAAAGTGCTGTTCCATCTCTTTCTCTTTACACTCAAATAAATACGTAGGTACAAGAGAAATGCAAACGGGGAACGACAAGCATACTAAGCAGTTTGCAAGATTCAAACATTTTACTAATATGTTTATGTTTTAATACAACGGACATATTTAATAATTATATCGATGCGTGGGAATATTCTTTTTATATTCTTTTTATATTCTTTTTACGATTCCCCGCTCCTTTTCACTCTCAGCAAACGCCAATGGAAATTGTTGGCTAGTCTCTACCTTTTAGAACTGTTTCATACATACTACCACATCTCACTAATTGGATTATTGACTTCTAATTCCTTTTCTACGCAATAATTCTAATTATAGTTTAAGTACTTGTTACTCTAACCCACCTTCTTCTTCTAGTTTCGAGAGGAATTTCGGAATTCTATAGTTTGGCTCCACCTGTCGCGCCATATCTATTAGGCACAACAACTTCTTTATTCCAATAAACACTCTGCAAGAGAACAGTATGAGTTAGTTTCGAGGAAGAATTCTCGTTACATGCTTTGAAAACCAGTCGAGCCGTACCGCTTCCCTTGCAATTTGGAGTGCAAGGATGCCAGTTGGTCCTTGGTAAATAGATCAACTTCTTCCAAAACATTTAAAAGATGGTCGGGAGTCGAGAGATTAGGTACGTGTAGAGTAGTGCTGAATGCCGAAAGTAATTCCATATCGTCCAGAACTTGTCTATGAATGAAGTATTGACAAATTGTATTACCGGCGTGTAGGATGTTTGGTAGAAATGGAGGGTAACTGAGATACCTTCGACTAGTAGTGCAAAGAATCAACAACTTGCGGCCACGTGGCGGTTGTTTCTTTAGCAAAACAAGAAGTGCTTGGAGCGTGAGATTGGAATAACGCGGACCAATGGGCCCGTAATCTAATAAGCGTTCAATATTGTCCACCAAAATGCAACTAAGTTGAGATCGATAGGCATCGTCAAATACCTGGAAATAAAAGATCTTCGTGTCAGCATGACTAGCACATTAGACAGAGAGCATCCAGGAGAGATTAATGAACATCACCTTTCGAATGGAAAGACATTTGGCAGACTCGGTATAACCAACCATATCCTCTGGTGTACACACTTTGACAAATGGAAAGTCCGAGGTTTTGGCAATTTGTGCGGCAAGTGCCGTTTTCCCGCTGTTGGGTGGACCCTCCAAAAGCACGGACACAAGACCGGAACCCTCGGCGGAACGAGCTTCTTGAATATAGAGGTTTCCATCCGACAGAATCTCTGCGACCGGTTTTCCCCAATTGATAATACCTCGAATAAGTAGATGGTCGAGGGCTTCCGCACTTGTACCGAATGCCTGAATCACACAGAGCCGAGAGAGAGAGAGAGAGAGAGAGGAGAGGGATGTAACAGACTTGGAATAATATATAGATGAAAAAGAGACTAAGAGTTCATTAATGCGAATCTTACCGGCTTTATATCATTTTCAAGAGCGTGGAGAAAGTCCGTTCTGGACACCATTAGTTTTTCCATTGCAGCAGGATCAACTTCAACTTTGCTAGAAGCTTTAATCAATCTGTTCATGGCAGTACTTTGAGCTGCCCGTACCAGACCTTCGAGTTCTGCACCACTAAAATTCTTAGTTCGAATCGCTAATTCTTGAAGGTCAACATCAGTCGAGATTTTTTTGTAGTCCCTCATTCTTGATGTGTGTATGTTAAGAATCTGAAACCTGCCATGTTCGTCTGGCAAACTGATTTCCATTTGTACCTGCGACACAAAACCACGTGTCTTATAACTACCCAAGAATCTTTCGATGACATAATAGAACCAGAGGCAGGAATTCGTACTTCCAATCGGCCAGGGCGAAGCAAAGCCTCATCTATCATATCTCTTCTATTTGTCATACCAATAACAAGAATGTTATTGAGCTGCTCTACGCCGTCAATTTTTGCGAGAAGCTGATTGACAACAGTATCGTGAACACCTGTGTTCCCTGCAACACTACCTCTCGCTTTACATATTGCATCGATTTCGTCAAAGATAATTATATGTAAGCCACTGTTTGGTCCAAGCTAGAAGAGAAAGTTTTCATGTCAGTCTATATTCCCGTCGATCAAACAGTTGTTGCAAAGTCGATGCCCCCGTACCCGTTTCTCTTCATCTTCAGCATCAGCGAACAACCTTCTAATATTGGCCTCACTCTCGCCAACATACTTATCCAAAATCTGAGGGCCATTCACGATTTTAGGTTCTCGGGCATTTAGCATTGTTCCAATCTGTCGTGCCATTAAGGTTTTACCTGTACCTGGCGGCCCATAAAGTAAAATTCCTTTGACGTGCTTACATCCTAACTGAGTAACGATTTCTGGTGGGAAAACGCGAGAAGCAAATGCTCTCCTAAATATCGCGCTGAACTCTTTGTCCAAACCACCAATGCCCATTTTCTGGAAATCCCAATCTGGATTGATGATTGATTGACGGACGACTTTTCCTTTTGATTTCCCAATGAGATTTAGACTGGAGTTGTCAGCTTTCTCAAATTGTATCACAGTGTCTCCCAAGCAACGACCCATTTGGGTCGCGGCCGGTTCAGGATTTTGACCAGAACTAATAGCCGAGAGATCAGCTGCCTCCAAACTCTTCACAACCAGGCCGAGCATCTTCTTGTCCTTAAACTGAAATACAAGTTGTTGGCCTACAGTGAATGCTAGGCCTGAGAATTGTAATATGAAATCTTTGGCCATGTCATCCGTGTTATATGGCTCCAATGTAGTCCTAAGAAATAAGAAGATAATTATTATTTCGCTTGAACAAATTTCAATCGATCGAGTCTTACGTTTTCTTTTGCAAGAAATCCGCTTCAAGTACAATGGTACACAAGCATTGTGTACTGGAGGAAGAATTAAAAACATAGGGCCTGACTTCAATATCTTGGTTAAGGGAAAGAGTAGCCCATTTCCTCTGTGGTAAACTAAAGCCGACAGTGCCAAGCGGTACCTTAGGATGTCTTCTTACGGTAAACACAAAGTGATGATTCGGAGCAGTCGTCACCTCAATATGCCTAATAGAAAGAGAATGGAAAGAATCACTCATCTGCTTTTGCTACTCTTCTATAAAGAAATACGACATGACACAACACTGTCTGCACATGTATTTCGCTTCTACACTTTTAAGATACACAGTGAATTAAATGGGAGCAATTAGATTTAAGCGATTAAAGTTAATTTCATTAATGCAGCAGTTGCAATGTTGTTATGAAAACTACTATTTTGCCAAGACCAGACACATTTTGAACAATGGTGTAAAGGAATTCTTTTGAGTCAGTTCTATTATTAGTATAAAATCAATGATTCTGTAAGATGGTAGTTGTTCTGATCCTGACCTGGCTTCAGGAAATTCGTCTGGATTAATAATGGCACAATTTGTAAGACTGAGATCGTCGGTAGGACATCTTCCTGCTTTCATCCTCTAAAAAAGAGTAATTCCAAGTGAATCAACGATTCTTGTAGCGTACTATGGAGATTGGTTCTGAAGAGTAAGAATGAGTATTGATGTGGCTAGGCTTGAGGAGGGGGGAGAAACATCGAATTTTGGAGAAAAAGCCTTCTTGCTCTATGGATCTTTGGAGTGGCAACAATGTCTGTTAACGGAAAAGTTCCGCAGTAATTGAATTTTCGTGGTACTCACCATTGCTGACATTTTTTGACAGGAATGTTAAAACACAAGTACCTACGGAGTATGGAACCTGCAATGTAGGATATTAGCTCTGCCAGTGGTGCCAGCCGCTAGCAGAATGAGCTGGAAGGTGGAATGAGGCGATTTCCAACTTCCAACTCTGACCGCACCGCACCGCACCGCACCGCACCGCACCTGACATACATCCGCATGATCCGCATCAAACTGCAAGACGCCTTCATGCGCGCACACATTTAAATACGAGAAGGCTATTTAAACTATAAGCATTGTTTAAATAAACGACAAAGTATCGCGCGATTAGCTGCTATACTATCCGTTGGTTCGATCCAGTTCGATCAACTGCTTTACCTGCTGGAAATCCTGGGAATGCTCGTAAATTTCATAATCGGGATGATGAGTGGGGGCGCGATTGATCGTCTAACAGTGGGACAGTGGGAGTGATTGAGACTGATTGAGACGAGATGTCTGCTGCTATAGCTACTGTTGTTGTGCTTGTTATTAGCCGACATATGTACAGTCCATACAGTAGTATATTCATTCACTAATGGGGTGAAATGATTGCACACATTATATTCAACGATAGAGAATCCGAATTAGAAATAGCCTAGCTGCGTGCTGGTAGTACCATATACCATGCACTTGTTTGAATCTCGAACACTGAAGATCCACATCATCACAAATCGTGAATAGGTTAGGAATTGTAAGAGAACATTTAGCTGTTGCACCTTCATTTACATCTTTATCTTTGCTGGCTAGGAGAGATGCGAGCCACCTCTTAGAGGATTAATCCTTGATCTAGTTCCTGTTTGGGAAAAGAAGCTAGGGGCGAGAGAATGGAGCGCGGTAAAGTTGGCGTCGCCCGAGGAGCTAAAAGCAAAATAGCTCAACATCCCTCTGACTTGTTTGCCCTTGGATCAAAGGGTGCTCGTACAGAAAGTTCCGATACTAAGAGGCCAGGGGTCATTCATCCTAAAGCCAACAGCGGCTCCTCCAATTCTGGTGAACATCTCCTTTCGAATAGACCTTCCTTGTTACAAAAGATTGGAATATATCAATTGAGTTCTTGTAACTATCCAGGCAATGAGAGAAAGAAGGAAGCGCCGTCGGGTTCGCTTCAAACATTCCAATTCATACCACAGAAGAAGCCAAAGCTAGCGACTCATTTGACTAGCCAACGGCCACCATTCTCCAGTGCCGAGGCATGGGAATTAGTAGCTATAGATACCGACTTGGCGGATCTTGTCCCATTGGTGTTAGAGGCTAATGACAATGACGAAGGTGATAAAGTCATTGGAATCATATGTGGTGCTATTAAAACACTTAAGAACCAAAAATGGAAGCCGGATCCATTGATCATCATGAGTCTTCTTTATTTGGCCAAAATAAGGCCATCGATATTCTCCAATGATTGCATACTACATGCATTATCTTCTTTATTGAAAAGAGATCAAGCACATAATTTCAAAACTAAGGGAAATCCCTTGGTCCCGGTGTTAGCTGCTAATTTATTGATGAGGGGTTTTCAGGATAAAAAAAGCTGGCCTGAAATTTTTGTAAAACTTTACATCGAAGATGCCCTGGGTGAACGTATATGGATAGATCAAGAAGAGTGCAAAGGTTTCGTTGACAATATCCTAACAGGATTCAATACAAGGCATCCCCCGAAGAGTGTTCTGCAACCAGAGTTATCAGTTCTGACACCGCGTGACTGTCACAGTCCCTCTACTATGGATGAGGAAGATGCATCGTCTTCAACAGTACAACTTTCCAGTGAGAAGGAAAAAGTGGAATTTCCCGTTACACCGAGATATACTAATTGCATGGAGAGTATTGAATTGTTAGTGCTGGAGGCCACGAAGGAGCCATTAAATCGGCGCCAGCCAGAATCAATAACAAAGAATTTCCTGAAGTTACTATCTTCCACTTGTGGTTTCGTCGAAATTCGGAATATAGCTGTTCCTCGATTGGAAATGTGGCTGCACAACCCGAAACTCATGAGACCTGCGCAAGAACTACTGAGCTACATTTGCTACAACTGTACTTCCCATACACAAAGAGATGTCGAAGTCATAAGTCAACTGGTGAAGATGCGATTAAAAACAAAAGCCGTGATTAATTTGTATTTGAACGGCGTGAAAGAATTGATCGGATTACATACGGAAAATTTATCAACCATATTGAAGCACACGATATATAATGAACTATCCAATGCGAGGAACCCGAATAACATGCCAATGTTGGGAGTCATGTTTCAGTCATTACCGGAACAAGCAGCAAAATTACTTGCAGAGATTTTTCAGGATCTGTTAATGAATCGTGAAGATTACTTACGACCATTAAGGGCCTTATTACGAGAAGTTGTGCGTGTTTGTCGGCACGATATTAATCTGATCACGTTTGCACGCACATTAATGACGGAACGGCAGGACATCGCACAACAGTTATTAAGCTTCGAATTTAAAGAACGCGCATTCATATCAGTCGCAGATCTATTGTGTCTTTCCATGTTCCTTGCTATCAGTCCACAAGTGAAGGAAGCTGCGGCTCTCGCACAAAGGGGCGATAAGAAAGATCTGGCTTTATTGCACCAATTTCAGAGCTTGGTGGCTACAATACAGTATGAAGCAGTACTGTGGCTCCAGAACTCAGCCCCTCAGATGTATGGGAGTGGTAAGAATGAATTGCTGCACGCCCTCCACAAGATCTTAATGTTGGAATCACCGGAGCAGTATTACAAATTGGATAATTGGCCACCTGAATCCGACAGAGTGTTCTATTTGCGCTTAATTTCCGACGTGCCGTTGTTGCAAAACACCTTATTGCGACTACTGTTAATTGGTTTCTCGAAGGTTAGTCCAATTACCGCATTCACCGAATAAAACTTGCCAACTAGATTTACCATTATAGGAAAATGCCATCACCCACTCTGAAATATTAGACTTAGTTGACCAGTTGATACGGCGGGCAGCTATGAATTCATCGGAAAACTTGCCCACACTTCAAGCTGACAAGATGGACATAATAGAACTGATTTTTAATTTATGCATCTACCAGCCACCTGGAACAATAAATATTCCAGCAGGGTAAGAAAGGAAATATTAGCTCCTTAGCAAGTACCAAGGGGAAATTACTTAAACAAGTTTCTATGTCCGAAATAGCTATGTTCCACCGACCCTAGCAATATCAAATCTATACTGGAAGGGTTGGATAATGCTATTAATTTTAGCTGCTCACAACCCATCTACAATCGGAGCTATTGCTTGGAAACGATATCCCATACTACGAACACTTATGGAGATGTGTATCACTAAGTATGTTTACTATTCGTTCAGTCTGAAATAAGGCCGCCTGCGAGGAAAATCTGGGGTACTTTCAATTTGCAGCCACTTCTCCTACCCCCCACCAACCATGGCATTACCGGAGGTAATGGAACAGGAGCGTTCTAAAGAATTACAAGTCGAAGCTCTCGAGAAACAAGAGATACTTGAATATGAATCGTATTTGGCTGCTGCGAGCACTAGAGTGCAGATATCGGAGCAAAATAGTTTGCTACTTTCCCAATTAATTACCATGGAACCAACTGGCATCGCTAGAAGGCCACCACCTGCTCTACTCGAACAAATTCAGTCGCTGAACATATCGCACAGATTGGGACACTTACTTTGTCGTTCCCGAAAGCCCGACTTCCTCCTCGATATAATACAAAGGCAGCAGCAAAGTTCTTCTCAGAGTATGCCCTGGCTAGCTGACCTTGTACAGAATAGCGAGGGATCCCTGAGCCAATTGCCAGTACAATGCCTTTGTGAATTTTTATTATCGACAAGCACCCAGACAGCCGAGAAGCAACCACGACAGCAACAATTGTTGGCACATCTGCAAACTCTGCTGACCGATCCCGATCAGGATCGACAGCATGCTTATGAGGTTTTAGAGTACTTTTTGCGAAGATTGAGTAGCCAGCAAAGTAGTAGTCGCATTCAAGCTATAACTGGATTGAAAATGGTTCTTGGTTCCATCCCCACCGAGGAGGAACCAATGGATATAGACGGAGAGAGTGAAAAGTAAGTTTGCAAGCTAAGCTCTGCCCCATTTTTACGGACTCTGATCGTCTGTCTATGATTGTTTGTAGGGAAACATGGCTGCTCCGCAAACTTCCATCCATACCTCATTTCCTGTCAGTACGATCTTTAGTATCGACAGCTCTTCGAGGTGCCTGTCAAGTAGAGAATAGTCCGGACTTGGTACATGCTTATATATCGTACCTGGCGACGCACACCACGGACGACGATCTCCCCGACTTGACCGACTTGGCTAATGAAATCTCACAGCTGGTAGTCGAGCGCAGCACAATCATCGCTGCAATCTTGCCCCAGGCTGAGAGTGATAATCAACAGGCGAAACAAACCTTGCATGCCTTTATGGCAATCTTCTGTAATTATTTAGAAAAGGCCCGGTCGCCTCGGGGAGAAGGATACACGTGGTCAGAAAGTCAGGACCAAATACTAGTACAGTGGAGTACCGGGGAGGAGTGTACCATGCACATATTGGTCGTACATGCTATGATCATTCTCCTAACGTATGATTCTTCCGACGATGACGTTCTCTTCAACGTTTTGCTTGAAACTTGGTTCCCGTTAAATGCGGAGCCGCCAAAAGCTTTCCTCGTCGACACCAGTGAAGAAGCATTGCTCATACCTGACTGGCTCAAGTTGCGTATGATTAGAAGTAATGTACCACGTTTGGTAGATGCTGCCCTCAAGGATCTGGAGCCACAGCAATTGGTCCTCTTCATTCAAAGTTTCGGTCTTCCCGTCTCGTCGATGAGCAAGCTACTTCACACAATCGACGCTGGTGTACAAATTGATCCAAGCTCGGTCGGGGAAGCCGTTCTCGATAAAACTTACATGGCTCAGCTGGTAGAAGTGCAGCATAGGAGGGGGGCCACAGGTGGATTAGTGTTTGTTCAAGTTTTGCAGCTACTGGAACCCCAATTACCTGACGAGAATGCAGTGAACATTGGACAATTGCAGGAGCCATTACCATCAAACGCTATGGCCCAAAAACAGTCTGTCATTCAGTGTTCTGTGAAAACGGACGTACCGCATCTCATCAATAGATTATTCATTGAGAGTATACCAATGAATCAGAAGGTGGATGCATACCGCCGACTGCATAAAACCCTTGCAAAGGACTTGCAGAGATCGCCGAAGGAGAGCGGCGCAGTGCTACTGGCAATTCAGCACATTTGCAGTGTCTTGAGTTCAATGCAAGTCAAACAATTCTTGTCCTCACTTGTTCATATGCCGCAGTATTCTTGCACCTTAATGCGTGTCATATTGTTGCCTTTGAAAAAGCCCTCGACGTCGAAACAAGTGATCGAGCTCGCGCGAAATATGTGTCTAAATTTAATACAATTAATTGGTGATGTTAAAGCACCAGTTCTTTCTATCTTGCGAGATTTCGCCAATGTCCATTTGGCGAAGACACCGCAGCGTATCGAACTTTCAATGCTAATGCAAACGCGAGATGCAGCCTCAATACTCGAAAGTACTGACCCGGTGAACTTGGAAGGTGTCGGTCGTAAATTACTAGACATCTCGTTAAAACAGCAGAAAAATGATGCTCTTGTCGAAGCTATGGCTAGACTGCTAGTGAATGACAGCAATGAAGTTACTCTGGAACCTCGAACAGGATTGTTTATAGACTGGTTGGCCTCCGTAGAGCCAGAGTTAATCGGCACTTGTCCGAACCTCCAGATGAAGCTTCTCTTTGGGAAAAACAGATTGGAAATGAACCTGGACAACAATCTTCTGAATTCACATTCGTGCAGGCCGTACCTGTTGACATTGCTGACTCACAGGGCGAGTTGGACAACGCTGTACAAGTGTGTGGGACATTTATTAGACAAGTGTGTGGACGGGTACGACCCGACTGCTGTTTTAGATTTTCTTTGGGCACTGACGTGCAATCCAAAACTTTGGCAAGGAAGAGACAAATGTACACCGAAGCATTATGTCCGGGAGAACATTCTACTCCTGCAGGATAAACAGTTGCTTACACTTGTCGCATATATAGTTGCCGAGGCTATTATTATTTGTAGTTATCAACGTAGAGATGCGGCATTAGCACGAATGGAATGCCGACTAGATCTACTTTTACACTCTATTTCCGCCGATGACAGTTTAATACCCCAAGTTGTCGAATGCTTGGCGACTAGAATGATGAAAGGCCAAGGGTGAGTGCAGATGATTCGAGCCACTGGTTCATTGACCGGGCCTCGGGCCACTCTATCGTTAAAACTACTTGCGACTTGTAGGGTTGACGCTGACATGGCACATCAGTTTTTGTTACACGTCTATATGAAGATACCGAAAGTGATCTGCTACCTGGACAGTTTCGAAGCGAAGAAGTTTGTTGCTGATGCTAAAATCACAGAGTGGACCGGCTCCCTATTGGATTGCATGAGCCACTCCCTATTGACTGCATTGGCAGCTACGCCGCGACAAAAGTCATGGAATTCTAGATCGCAGGATTTTGAATTATGCGCTAGAAAAATGGCTGCAGTACATCCCACCCTAGTTTTAAGGCAGCTGCCAATGTTGGCTTCATCTCTGATGGGGAGATACTATCTGGACTTCGGCCAGTTTCGAGCAGGCCATCATCTCAATCTCTTTTTACAAGTAATGGGACTTTTGGAATTATTACAACCACATCTGTTCACCGAAGAGCACCAAGCCGCTTTCGAAGATACTCTGGAAAATTATTTCCAGTGCTTTCAGGTAGGATGAAAGGGGCAGACCGTGTCTTGAAAATTCCGAAAGATTTGTCTGAAATTTATATTTCCTGCTCGACAGAGTTACGCCCCTATAAAGGAACTTATACCGCTACTGAATAGGCTGGTGACGCTTTTGCAAGCTTACATTTTCTACGATCCACAGCGTGCCTTAAAGTACCTGCAGAAGCATGCCCAAGTACTTCAGTAAGTTAGAAATATCGGTAGGGACAGAACCGGATTGTTTAATTAATTAACCTACACTCTGGTACAGCGAGCTTCAGGTACACTATTCCAATTTGATCGCACTAAGAACATTGGTTTCGGGGATTCCCCTGCCACGGGAGGGCGAAGACATTGAAGAGATATTAGTTACTGTATCACCAGCAGTACCCCCGCCGGAATCTGCCGTTCCTCAGCATTGGTCATCGCTTTTATGTACTCTTGCAAAACTGCATGGGGAAGGTACGCGAATGAACTGTTTCTTCCAAACGTAAAATGCCAGCTATCGGAGCAAGTCTTATTTGAAATGTAGTTTACAAATGGCTCCACCATTCCTTTCAGATGTTTTCAGTGCCCTTCAGGAGATCGAGCACCTGTCTTCTCGAAAGCCATCGGTTTTAGAACCCATAACGGACAATATCGCGGAATTGTTGATTTCCCCTCAAGGCAATATAAGATCTCTAGCTCACACTTTATTAGCGAGAGCGTTGAAACACCGGCCGACATCGAACCCGCATATACTGTCGGCATTCCAAAGATGTCTGGATAGTCCCAGGGCCGATGTTCTTATGTCAGCTCTGGAGAAGCTTCCGGAGATTGTCTTGTGTATGCAAGGTAATTAAATCTATGGTGGATACGTCATCTTCCCCTAATACAGTACAATTCGTAGATACAATTATATTTAATATACCATTATTCCAGAGCATGCACTACCACTTCTGCAGAAGGTATTTGAGTTAGGAGTGAGTACGAATGTGAACACGATACCATACATCAACAAAACTATCGCCCTCCTCAATATCCAGCAGGGTTGCTAAAGATACGAATCGTTAAATTTCTCTATTTTGTACAAAATAAACGAACATCCTTTTCTAAACATATGTTTATTAAGTAGGTAGAATTGCGAGAATTGAAGTGAAGCTAGCATCATCAGATTAATTTCAGTCGAATGCTTCTGCTGGGATGTCGTTTATCGTATACATTTTCATGAATGTGGTTATTGCATTTCTTATATTCCATTTGGCTTCATGAAGGAACTGGCGACAGAACTCGGAGTTCATTGTCGTCAGTTCACCTAAGAATGTGAGGAGTTGTTCTTTCTCAGAAGTGCTCAACACTGTCGGTGTGTACTTGGGTGGTGGTTTACAGTCAAATTTGAAATCCATGCTTGGAGTTGTGCTGTCCAAGTAGTACTGATCGTTGATAATACAAAACGCGTTATCTTCCTTCTCAATCAGAATGAACGTCCGGCTGAAGAGCATCGGGGGGCATGTTTCTTCACGATATATGAATAAACCTTGAACAGTAAATGCTATGTGATGTTTGCCCTGATGCAGTAGGTCAACATGGAAAGATTTGAAGTTGTGTATAGTAGTCGGCTGGCGTCTAAGGGCAGTAATTATTTTTTCCGGCCCCCGTAACAAAAATTCCTGGCACTTAGCGTAGTCAACGAACTTGAGGAGGTTTCTGTTGGCTGCGAAAGATTTCGCAATTTGCTTGTGAGCATAATTAGTCATTGGCCCGAGTGTCACGGAATAAAACGCGTCGCTATCGTAGAGACCGTTCATAATCGATCTGTCGTCCTGATCGTATAATGTAAAGTAATGTTTTATGAATTGCTTGATGACTCCAAGCTTCGATCCATCCCCGAGGAAGTTGGCCTGAACACTGGGGCCAAATTTGTGCTCCATGCCAATTACTATTCCATCTAGTCTTTGCAAATGCGGGAAAACGCTCTTTACCGCTTGTACGTATTCTTGGCAATTTGTGTACTTGGTGCATAATGGGTTACCGTCGAGCCACAGTTCGCTTATCTTGAACTCGCTGAAGTAATGCAGGTATTCAATATCGCATATGTCGTTATACCTAACGTCAAGCTTGGTCAAGTGATAATTAAAGAACTTCTCAAACAAAATGATGGCTGTGATGCGATTGCTTTTTAAACTCAATTCTCTGATAGGTAATCGAGAGTCACGGTTCATTCCAAGAATTCCCATTCTTGTGCATCTCAACACAAAATGCAACACTCTAGGCATGGATATCGGACAAAATATGGTGCCCAAAATCTTTTCATTTTCAAAGTCATCCAGATTGAGGATCTTTTTCGTTGGTTCGTACCTATTGTAGAGGGCCTGGGCTATGATTCGGTTTGGGTTTAATTGTAACTCCTGTACACCCAGGAAACCCAAGACAATGTCTATCTTTATTTCATGCCCAGGATTGAGATTGATCTGTAAGTCTTGCTTGATCAAATTCTCAATTGCACTTGCGGTGCACTTTGCCAGGAATGTGCTCTTGTTTTGGCATTCCAGCCGATATGCAACCGGCAGTAGTATTTCCGGGTCGCAAGCTGTTACCACTGCTTTCAGTATTTCTTTGCTTTTTAATTCATCTACATTGGATAATATGAATTTGTGCCAGACATCTTGTCTCCCAGCTAAAGCAGCTTCCTCCTTGGTGAACGATGGCTTGATATGGCTCAGTCTTATAGGCTCCCAAGTGATGCAACTTCCACTTGTTTCTATACTTGTCATTTTTCCCTCCATTATTTAATACTGATCGTTATACGGCTGGGAATTGCTCCGGTAAACGTTTTTCTTATGATTGATTGAAAATGAGAAATTTGTCAAACTAACGTACTGTGCTGCGCACTCAATAGCTAAATGTATATGGGTTATGGGATTGAGGAAATTCTAGCTCTAGCCGCCGCCAGCCTAGCCTCTACTCTCTCTGCTCTCTAGTGCTCTCTAGCACTCTCTCCACCATTCTCTAGTTGGTCTGATCTTGACCGAGTCCAGGATGGTCGGCATCGTCAGCGTTAGTCGGCATCGTCGGCATGGTCCACCCAGTCCAGTCCATCCAGTCCATCCAGTCCAGCATGCTCCGGTGATCCCGGGGCCCGGGATCAGAGGAATAAGCTTTGTTTTGAGGTGGCAGCACATTCATGACTCACTTGTCTATGGTTATGGGATGGGCGTTGGGAACTTGGGAATGTTGTGATTTGGATTTCATCTCGTTAAGAACCAGTATCACTAGAAATTAGCGGTGGTAGTTCCTGTGGTTCCATTCATAGACACGAGGCCAGCTTCGTTAAAATCGGAAAAGTGATATTCAATCTTAAGACACAATGGAAGATCGGTGGCAGATGCTTTTATTCGTAATGTGTTTCACCTGGCAAGGTAAGTTGTTTTCAGACGACCTATTATAGAGTTCCAACTGTAGCTGATACGGGAAGAAGAGGATTTTGTGGCCGTAAAATAAGTTTCTACAACTGTTTCTACTATTTATGTTTCCAGTACGATTTTCCTCCCAAGAAGTGAAAGGCTGCCAAATACCGTTAGTTGTAAGGGGCTCTTGGTTTTCATGGGAAAATGGAAGGAACACGCTTACTGAAATCAATGCTGAGACAATGACTAATAGGGGATACTGTGTAGATATGTTGGAGGAATTTCACGTTAATTACACTTTTGTATTCAGATCGGATGTATCCTTCTACTGCGTGAAACTTATAGTCAGGACGGTCAATGTATTGGAGAAACTTGAAGGTACATGGTTTGGATTGTCTTATTGAGAAATGCTCTATGAAGTTTGAGAAAAATTCTGATATTATGTTTTCATCCAGGTACCTTTGTTAATCTACCGAATAATGTGGAACCAAGTGTTGCAAGTGTATGCAAGGACTTGAAATCTGACCAACAATTGATAACATTATTCTCCGAAAACTTTGTGCCTGTCAATTGTAGATCTTCTCTGGAAGGGGTCTGGCAATTTGCCTACCAGGTGACTGGGCTTTAGAATCCAGACAGGTTTAAGCCTAAGTTTGCGCAGGATTTTGCTAATTGTATAATTCGTATCATTAATTGCAGAATCGGTATCGGTTTAGAGGAGAATGCAATCATCCAGATGCGCAAATAAGGTCTTGCCAAACTGCTGGTACTCAGTTTTTAATAACTAATCAGAAGTTTAATATAACCTATAAGCAGTGTCCCGGGATGAAGGATACTTTCGATGGATGTAAGATTATCTCGTGCATTAAGCCTGACTGTCACATTCGCATCCCTCAGTTATATGGTTTACTATGTTTTAGTGGTTGAATACAATTGTCTTGGCGACTGGTTTGTCGATAAGAACCATTTTTTCGCGGTAGCCAATACTAAAGAATCTCGCAAAGACGAGAAATATCGATGTTTTCTAAAAAATCGTGACGACGATCTCTATATCGGGGTCTCTGACAAGGCCGAGTGCAACAGCTTGAAAACGGCCGAAAAAAGTCCAGTGCGTCTTCGTGTGACGCCAGTGAAAGCAGAAACCGTAGAACCTGGCTGCAGACTGCCAGAAGATATGAGTGGACAATGGATAAATACCGCCAATATTGACGCAGATATTTTTATCAATGGAAGCCATATTATCGAAACATGGTATCCGGACGAAGGTCGTTATAGGCGAACTATTTATGTCTGTAGGGAATCGAGGGATTCCCGTGTCATGATGGCACGATTAACTGTTGATGGATGGTGAGGAACTATCCTCTACATTCTCGTTAAATTCCTTTCATCTTTGAATTATAAAGTATGTTTCATTTTCAGTCAAAAGGACTATGTATGCTTCGACTTTGTTCGGCGTCATCATAATATTATTCGCTACCGGCGAGGTATTGCAGTGATAAAGGATGATTTCCATACTGTCTGCTCCTGGGTACAGTTCCCCAATGCGGAGGCATGGAAATACGATTTATTCTTAGGTTGTTACTTGGAAATAATGCACATTACACCTTCTAGTTTCTTTGAGTCTTACCGCTAAACTTGATTATTTAGCAAAGGATCCAGTACCGGTCCGTTGCCCCATAGCCGGCAAGTACATGTTCGAGCAGAAAGGAGATGTTCTTTTTGAAACAAGAATTTTAGGTGGTGTTACTCTTTCCCCGAGACCAAACATATATTGTAAACAGAATATTTCCGACTTGTCAGTTTGCGATACTGATCAAAAAGAGATAGCTATTGATGAAACCTACTGTTTGTCTGTCGATCACCTGGGAAGACCGGTCGATATTTACAGTAAGTTAGATTTTACAGTAAGTTGGCTCTACGCGGGGAGTAATCCAATCATTTTTATCGTACCTAGGTACACCAGATTACAAAATGAAATGTATCGGCTACTGGAAGGAAAATCTCAAGTCGTATCTAATTACCTATGACGAATTGGATCCATTCAGTAAATACCGTTGTTGGGTATATCAACGAGCTGATCTAAATAGAGTCCTGATGTCTCAGGCTATTGGACCATTCTGTGATCTCAAGCAAGATGTTACTAGTAGGAATTATACAGAAGGCGCTGCAGTCGCACTGGAATTGCAAGTAAGTCCATCGTCCTCCAGGACGATTTATTAAAATATTTAACAGCTTCTGAATACCGTGATCCTCCGTCACAGGAATATGAGAGAGAACGCGATCAGTGCCCAATGCACTTTGACGATGGCAGTAACCCTTGGGTACAAACAGAGAATTACATCAAAGTCTTCCATTATGGTAGTGGATGCGCAACGACGATATCTTCCTCACTAACATTTATTATCACATTCATGCTAATTTGTATGATTTAATCGCACCTGATGTGCGGTACTAGTGACATTGCCACCTCTGCACAGTCAGTGAAAGTGTTGGCATCGATATGCTATACTTTTTGAGCTGCGACTCGCGATACTCTACCAAATTACAATACTGTGTACCATTCCGCCCATCTTCTGTACATACACCGATCTATTAACTGAGAACTGTTTTCTCAAACGGCTCCCAATAAGATTAATTATAAAGTGCCTTTTTATAACAAAATTGATTTCTTAGAATAAGTTTTAGAGTCTAGAGGCTCGTGCTACATAATATATCAATCCGTCCATTTTTTAAGAAACTTCTTTATTATAAGACAGACCTATTTAAATATGGTAATAGTATACGCTTGTTACATACAATATTCTACGCAACTTCTTATGACCTCAAGTTGCATTGAAATCTGATGTAAAGAAGAATAAATGTGTGCAAGGTTCTGCCGAAAAATAGTTGTACAATACTAGAATACAATCATTGACTTATCTATCATGGTGTAACTTATATAAAACTATATGAAGCCTTACGAATAATGGAGATTTTCCCGCAATTTTACTTTGTCCAGCTCACTTTTGGTATGTCAAAGTGTTCCGTCAGACTATCCAGATGTCTATTGAATTCTTCAACACGCTGTTTGTGAGTCATCGAAGCTTTCTGTTTGATACGTTCATTTTGCTGCAATGAATATATTAATGTAGTAGTCATGATCGTCACAACCATTCACATTAGAAAATGCAGTTCATGGGCGAAGCTTACCATTTTTTCCTGCATTATTTGGAATGCTATTTCAGCCTTAGTCCGTTTAACTTCAGGCAGTTTGGATTTCTCCTCTTCTATTATTTTCGTCACTTCGACCAACTTTCTCTTCTTTGCTTCCTTATTCTTTTTCCTAGCATTATTCACGATCACGATTATAAATGAGAAGCTACGCTGAAATTCCTCCTTCGGCAGATAACCTAAGAAACTTTGCACACTTACTTTTTGCTCACACTCTCATCATTCCTTAATTTCAACGGTCCTTTGGCAGCGAATGCATAGGGATCGTCCTCACTGTTCCCAGACATCTTCAGCTACAGTATCCCTGACTGCTCCCTTTCTTCAATTTTCCTTTCACAAAAGAACCTCAGTCTTTCATTGGTTCTGCCGTTTTCACTGTTTGCCAACAACACCCACCGACCCACCTCCGGCAATTCCACCTGATTCCACTGATGCACATCAATCTATACTACCACACTATACCCCTATCCACCCCTATCTGCTATCTACATAACATCACATAGTAGATAGTACCACCCACATATCTGGAGCAATCTAGAGTCTCGCGATCTGTGTGCTTGCTCTTGCGGTGAAACCACAGTCACATGCCATAGTCTGGAGCACAGTCTGGAACAGTCACAGGGAGCAGTCTGGAGCAGTGCGAAGCAGTGCAAAGCGGTGTCAAGTATGAACGGTATGAATGTCGATAAAAAGGCCGATCCGATCCGATCCGATCCGATCCGTTCATTCATTCCCGAAAACATTTTCACGCAGGAATATATGTTGATCAATAAATTTCCAATAGAGAATATATATATATATGGAAAACAATAACATTGATGGTATATCAACTCTGCGAAGTAAATATATATATACTATATCACAATAGAATGGCAAAATATATATGTACATATACATTGCAATATGTAATACACACACATACAGACACATGATCGAACCTCTCAGACGGTTGTTAAAATGGCCAAAACAATAAGCGTTATTATGACATATAATATACTGTGCGCAGTATTATAAATAAAACATAATATGTAGAAAAGGCGTGTTTTTTTCTTGTTTTTTTTTAAAGGAGAATTGAGGGCGTACAAATCGGGCAGCACTAATTTTTAGAGGTGAAAGTAGCAGCAGCGGTGAAAGTTGCGTGTCTCGTGCAACATAAAAGAGGCTTTTGCTTACTAAGGCTTCCATTATTTCCCTAATACGCGATTTGTACACAAACCCACTATATATCTATCAGAGCGACACACTAAACCTCACAGGATTTTAGAATGGCAAATTGAAAGTTTAGTAAAAGAAAATCAATTCCATTAAAATGGAAATCTTGAATAATATTGGTGTATATTAAGACATTGTGGGCGGAGAGTCACGTCAGTAGATCAGTACAAATGAGGAGGAACTATACTAATGACCTTCAAACGGCTGATATAATTATGCAATCATATATCATTGACTTGTGCACCCAGTCTTCCCTGTGTCTTTGTTCACTAATATTGACATCCGTTTACGTTTCATAAGGAAACGAGAGACGACACTTTTTTGAAATTGCCTTCTCCTGCGTGCCGAGCCGTAGCAATACAAAGAAGAGGAATATACCTTCTCGGAATTCCAGCGAACGCGCGCCACTTATACTTTTCTTGTTCTTTATATTTGCATAAGCTCTACTGCGCACTTATACGACCACAGGGAAAACAAGGGGATTTCTGGAAAGTTGGGCGATGTCGGCAAAATATACCAGACCCTTATTATTACCATGAGGAGAGTAGACGGAGTCCCAAGCATAGTTTGAGGAAAACGTGGGTACTATTTGTTTTATTCAGCTGGACGAAATCAATCATTGGAATACCAAGGATCGGTCCTTACCGATAGAAAGTTATATAACTGCTTGTACATTTTCCCTACATACATTAAACGATTAAACAATACGATTGCTTCGGTCACATGGCAGTAATGACATGTGTCTTAATTATTCAGTGTTGACCTGTCGCTTGGCGAGATCACTCACGCAATTTTCATCGAAAGTTTTCCATATACGTTACGTAAAGCGCGGCTAAATATGTAAACACTGGCAAGTATGCATGCGATAATGAAGAGCACGGGCTTGGGCCGTTGGGTCGGATTGGTCAAACTCTATGCAAACTCTCTCGATACGTCGGGGCAAATAAGAAAGAAAAGAAGGAGCAACAGGTAACGTCCGCTTTGCGTCAGATGACAAGCCATTCGTCGTATTTTATCATTCAATTGTGGAAAAGTCCTTCCACAAGAGATACATCTAATATCGTAATGTAAACCGCTATCGTCACCCCACTCCCCCCTTGCGCACTCCACAACACAACTATCGACTGTCCATTATCAATTGACGTCATTTCAGCAAATTGTCAGAAAAAGGATACATTAAAAAAAGGGTATATTAATGTTCAAACCTGCCATTCCTTTCTACATAATCCTTGATTTATGCAAGACGTTCCAAGATCACGGAAGAATGCAGCGCAACCTGTCACCGCGTATGGCGCGCATGTTTTTCAGAATGCAACCTATAAGGATAATTGGTGTGCTTTGATCTCGATTCCTGCCCGTCTGACCTACTGACGCGCGACGTCCCATCGGCATGTCTATGTAGGTCACTTCTTGGTACTATACCATCGCTGGCCAGACCAGCAAATAGTTCCTACATGCAACACTTTCCCAAAGAAGACCTTCAATATCGGCATACAGGACAAATACCGACCAACTGAAGACACTCATTGAAATTTCGAACGAACGAATGTGGGAGAATCAATCTGTTGACATTCGTCCTCCACGTCGTATTGCCACTTGCCACTTGCCACTTGCCACTTGCTACATGGTATTCTGGGAAGAATACGTTTCTCTCCTTGTTTGGGAGAGAGGCGCATCCACGAAAATTGATAATTCTTTCGGCATTCAAAGCCAAGTATTTCGGGTGATGGCTCACCCTCTTTGCTCACTAGAGACAGGTTGTCGTATTTCCTTGGAGAAGGTTATAGTAGGGTTCAGTCAATTGTAATTTCAACTGATCCATCCATATAGTATATCACTATGACGAAGAAAGAAAGCCTTCACATAATCGGAAACTGGCCTATTCAATTGTACTACGTAAAAGAAAAGTACGAAAGTATAGCCCAAGCTGGCCCAAGAATTGTCCAGATCGCGAGGCAGTCAACGATCCTGAAGAAATCTGTCGAGTCATCATCGGGATTTAACGCCTCTTGCCCAAGTTTTATTGGGTATTTTCTAAAAAACGAGCTGTCTCGAAAAAGTGATTACTAGCAAGGAACCTTGAACCTTTCCTGTGAAAGTATCGGCCACTACTAACTTTAGACAGACACGCTCTCTCTCCCTCCCTCAATCCCTCATAATTCAAATAAGGTAACATTGTCCTGCAACTGCATAATTGCCAGTCGAATACCCCGGTAATAATGCCGAGAAGGACGCTGTGTCGGTCGACCTTCTTCCGAAAATATAGCGTCACTAGAATCTTGGACATTGATGTTAAATCAGTTTAGATAGAATAGGTAATAATTGTATGTGTTGATGCACGTGTGGAAATCTAAGTGCGATCCTAAGTGCGAGTTGAATGTTGAATGTCTCTGAGTAACGAATAAATAAAAGCCGATCTATGACTTGATGATTAAGAAGAAGCATGGATCACTTGAACAGACGCCGCGCCGATCCGGTTGGATATAGACTCTGTGAATTACGCAATCAGTTGCAAGGCTGCTGTTACATGGCGTTGTGCGCCACTGTTTCTACCCCTTTCCTTACTAACCGGCGGAATCATTCTCCGGTACCAGTCCGAGCAGTCACGAACTTTCTTCACTGATCTACAAGACTGGCGATAGTGGCGATGCCATGCAATTTCCCTATGTGTGTCTTCGAGATTTGAAATTTCAGAGCTAAGCTTTCCTTAGATTCACACAATACACTTGCAGACACATTCAGCCACGATATCGCGCTCCAAGTGGACAAACACGTGAAAGAGACCTCGGAGACTGATGACGAAAATGCGTCAATAATAATCACGACGTAAGTAAGAGAGGAATCGCGGTCCGAATACTGTTGCCGGCCTATGCTAATCTGATCGATGACACGCACTTTCTGGCCACCTTTATCCTCAACTAAGACTATCCATAATTTCAGTCGGATAAAAGGGACTTGCTGCTTGGAATGCTCACCAGGAGGTCTGATGTAATTCAAGTATTTAGCTGGGGATTTGAATTCGGATATTATAATGAATAAAGCGGTGGAGTTCGGAAGAACTAGTAGCGAAGGGGAAGCAAATGCACAAGGTGAACTGCTTCCAAGATATAAGGTTGTGAATGGTAAATCATTTGGAAGGATAACGGAATGTTTAAGCAGGGAGAAAACAGTATGGTTCTTAATTGGGACGGGAGAGGACTTTACCCTTTATACTCTAGAGTAGCTTCCAATTTGTTGAAAGATTAATGTTGCAAAAAAAGTAAAATTGGATGGAGGTGGTCTTAGCGCATCCCTCGAGAGAACTTTCGTTCTCTAAAAATTTCGGTCTCTCAATTGACAAACATACAGATGTACATATAAGAGGGAAGCACATAACTCTATATTCGCAATCAGTGTCTCTTTCACTGCTACCAACAGCCAGAGAAAAAGGTGTCGCTGGGAGGTTCGATCATTGTTGGCTGAAACATTAATTGTACGAGCAAGGACGAAGGAGCAAGCTCCAGATGTAGTGTTGAATGACGTAATAAGCGAAAGCCCCCGGAGAAGATTCCATTCGGTCCACTAAACTAAATAGAGGACTTGTTCCGCTTTGCAATTTTCGTAAGTACGCTCTTGGGCACTACTCTTGCCAAATGCTGTCTTGTCTATATTTCTGCCTGAGCGTATGCAATTCGACTACACTATGTTTCTGTTCAAACGAGAGTTGCTATACATATGTATTTGCAAATATGCATCGACGTATATCACCTCAAGCGAACAATAGCTTAAGCGCTCGATTAAAAAATCGGCGGAAATGTTTGTAAGAACTATAGATACTGTGTCTTCGGTGGACTAACTGTTTTAAGTCCATTAATAAAAGCTTTTAGCTATGCGACTTTCGAGGCCAACTGGTATTTATAACCGGAAGCCTGTACTTATATCCCCGAAATCTCTGTTCGATCTCTGATAAAAATCTATTTATGCTAATTCAACAAGTAGCTGGTCAGAGAGGTACTACTCTTAGTGCTGGCTACTCGTCCGGGAAGAGCTATCAACGAAGGTAGATAATTCTCACACGCCAGGAGATCAAAAAACAACGAGACGCCATTGACATTTATGCATGCGAAACGATCACTCTGCTTGCGTGTCTTTCGGCGCAACATTTAAATTTCTTCGAAAATTTATACGCACGGGCGTTCGCACGGCCAACATCCTATTCAACCTGCCTCCTCTAACGTTAACAGTCGACGATTCTATTCACTGGTTGGACTTTGCACGGAATCTCTGTATTACGAGAGTCTCGGGCACGGCGTCACTTATGCAACTACATTGAGGGGGCAAAGATTGAAAATCACAATGTCGAATACCATGATTTACCGATTTTAGGTTATTGCTCGGGATACAAATGTACAATGTACTCAGATACTATAGCCGAGGGGTTTCAGCATAATGGTCTAGAGCTTGCCTATTCTCCGATTACTGAGATCCCAGGAGTCTCACCCGCTAGCCGTCTCCCGTTTTAGCCAAATAATTCTACCTAAAGTACACATCAGCTGTCAGCACTGACAATTACAATTCTTGCCAATGGAAACTCCTTTTGTATTATTTTCCATGTCAAAGCTGAATTCAGCAAATATTTATGCAATCCGACAAAGAGGGCATTGAGAGTGCTGTACTATTGTAGGTTGGATATAAGAGATTATACTCTGGTTGTACTCCCTTAGGACGGCACCTATTGGGTATATTCTGTCGATCGAGAACCGTTGCCCCACCTTGTTTCATCTGGGTGCAGAGAAACAATCCTAGCTCCGCGTGTCCTCTTCTCTTCTATTATGTAGCAACTCATTCTCAATTTAATTTGCGTAAGTGATAGAGTAAGGGCGAAGACAAAGAAAGGAAACGAGCGAAACCGGAAGAGCCGAGAATCGTAGAGTTCGAGGAGTCCAATAGATCAAACTCAAAGGAGCAGCCACGTGGGACCGCGTGCGCAGGTAACATTTACCGTGCAAGATACGAGGCACAAATAGTTGCCCACTCGCTCCCACTTTCTTGCCTTATTATACCTGTGCTCGATCCTCTATCACTCTATCTCCTATTCACCTATTGGCCGACACCGTTAGCTAATTCTAACGTGCCAATATTTTCCCGACTGCCCTCGCCTGCCCTCGCCCTCTGGCCAACTGCCCTATTCAGCTGGCCGGTCCACGGCCGGTCAATCGCTCGGATCACTCTGCTGCTGTTTATGCTTTTCCTCTTGGGTTTGGTTTGGGCATGGGCTCTCGGCGGCGCTGGTAGCTTGGTCGGCAGTCGACAGTGCTCGACTCGATTCGGTTCGATTCGATTCGATTCGATTCGAGTTGTCGCGGCGGCGGCCGGGTGGCGTCGGTGACGGCGACGACGGTTGGTCACGCACGGAGTGGAGAGGAGGAAGAAGACGCGTCGATGAAAGAAACCGGCGACAAGCAGTCGTCGTCTTTACTCGCGATCGCTCGCTCGCTCGCTCGTCACGGCAACGGCAACGGCAACGGCAACGGAAACGGGAACGGTAACGGGAACGACAAGAGAGCGGGAAGCGTGTGCCGGCTTGGTGTAGAGATATTGCACTGCTGGCCTATTCGGGAATTAGAGGGCTACCGCGCCGCGCTGTGCTGCATTGGAGCTGCACTACTCCAACTCTTTATAGTTGCATCGCGACTAAATACGCTCGTCTTACATTTGATCGGAGATTGTTAGCCAACGCTTCACGTTCGGCTTATCCTTGCGGCTGGCTTATTGGTTGGTGTTTAGCAATATAAAAGGAGTCAATAATAATAGGCCGTCATCGCTTGAGCGGCTGTTTCTTCCTCCCAGTGGCAAAGGGAGCAGAGTACGAGCTCGTTGGCTCCTGGCTCACTGGCATCCGTGAGAAAGCGAGAAGCGCGCGTGGTTTTTATGTGCTCGAGCAGGTGACACACGAACAAGAACACGGAGCACCGAGTGGGCAAAGCCGGCATCCTCCAGGCTCGGGGCTTCCTACAAGGTTTGCCCGAGACCGAGACCGAGACCGAGACCGAGAGCGAGGCCGGGGCCGCCGCTGGGAGCGGGTGTGAGAACGGGTACAGGAACGGGATCGAGAGTAGTCAACAGCCGATAGGGGAGTTGCAACTGCTGGTTGCCAACACCCGATCAAAATTATCGAAACTACGCCCGACAGTCGTAAGCAGGTGGGTGTAGTCCCGATCAGCTCCTCCTTTATGCAGTCTGGTCTAGCTAAATCTTTTTACGATTCCTCCTGCTTTTCATTTCATATAACTTTTCCCTCTTTGACCAGCCGCCGTCCGGTAATCACACTTGCTCACTATCTTACCCGGATATACATCCCACCTTCCTCGTTCCTTCTGGCTTCTCTGTCCGAGCCGAAGGCGTGTCGTTCCCTCGGCGCGACGCGCCGTTCCTTTTGAGGTTAGGACAGGAGAAACTCAATCGATGTTGTACCTGAGGGAAACCGCAGAAGGCCGCGCCATCTCACGCCACCCCGCCGATCGGATGGCTTGGCTCTTTTGGCCTTTTCGCTCCAACTCCGCTCTTTTTTATATGCTTTTTTTTGAATGGCGCCGCGACTATTGATCCACGGCGCGGCCAACCCGCCACGCCACATTCTTTCGCTCTCCTTATATTCTCAATTTTATTCTACGCCGTTCCAATGGATCTTTCCTTCCTTCCTGCCTTCTTCGATTGCTCCTTTGCCTACGCTCTCAGCACTCACTATGCTAATTCACCCCCCGCCCTCCTGCTTGAGGGTGAGGCCGGCGAGGGCGAGGGTGAACGTGAGAGTGTATTTAAGCCGCAAGTTGGCCTATTGTACTGTATGTATTTAACTATCTATGAATTGGCACTGCTCGCTTAGACGTTAGGGCCGCGCTCGCTTTTGCTATCGGTTGCGGATCTTTGTCGCCGAATCCATCTGCTGCCGTGCATGGCTGCCGCCCACCGGAACTTCATCCTCTGTCCTGCATACTTGCCTTCCTTCTTCCAGCATTTCCATTTCAAGCTCTCCAAACACTTGTCTATTACTAATTCTGCTAAACATTCACGTATTTACATATGACATAGAAATTCGCAGGGATAATTGAAAGTGCATTATCTGACAGTGATTCAGCAATCAAGCACGTTGGCCGAAAGATTAGGTAGATGTTTGCTCAAGTTAGATCTGAAAGCTAGGCGCCCACTTTCAAAGTGGGCTACTTGTGCCAGTACATACTAGTTCTGGAAGTCTCAAGAAATCCAACTGTCACACACTCATTTCTCACGAGCATCTTTCTATCAGAATCAGTTCAGCAGTCAATCTTCAGTTTTCCATAATCCAAATTCAATATCTTAGTAGGCATGTATATTACTGCTTAACTCATGGCACCGAACCAAAAGGATCGTCTAAATAATATTTACATTCAATCCGCTGTTAGCTGGAGTTCGCCAACATAGCAAGTGAGAAGTCTTTTTTTCTCCCTGAGTATACAAATACAATTCTGCCGGTCCCAAGTTCACTTCCTATTTCTTACGCGCTTTTTCCTATACTTTTACACCCCTCCTACCCCTCCTACCCTCCCCAACACACACAGACACACACACAAACGCACACGTACCATCCTCTGACTCTAAATGGAATTGAACGTCTCGGCATGTAGCGATCTCGTCTAATACCCTGCATTCGTGTGACTAAATCATTTATTTGCGTTGGGAGCATAATGGAAGACCTTGCCTCTGGAAATATAATGCGGATTGGTACGTTCCATTAATTGATGCCGGCACAGATGGCACTCGTTGCTGTGTTACTGCTTAACGTGACGCTTTCCCCCTTCTCTTAATAGATATCGCACTTATTTAATTGCTCGACGATACGATTACTGAGAGATCTAGGATTCGAGGCAGCAATTTCGGCAAGTTATGGCAATTCAAATAACTATTTATTTGAAAACCGTGCAACAAGATTGAAGTAGAGTGCGGTTTGTACAGGGGGTAGGAGATGGTTGCAAATAGAATCTGGCGTGATCCACAGTTTTGGTCTTTCGAGGGCTTTTACACACTGATTTTCAAGAATTTTCTCCAATATACTCGAGTATTATAGGCGGCGTTAACACGAGGTTGGGGGAATTTGGCTCTAACGAGGGCTCCGGCTAAGTATGAATACTCGCAGTTGTTTAACAGAGAAAAGGGAGTTTCCTTGAAACACTCATGAGTTATCTGATAGCACAGATTGATCGGTAGATTTTTCTATTATTTTGAAGTGTTAAAACGTAATTTTGCTCTACGAAAAGGAAGGGCAGAAGAAGGAAGCGAGGAGAGTCAGTCGAGACGCAGAAGATTGCTTCTTACCGCGATAGTCGGAACGATATCCCGGTCGCAACATTTCTCTTTCCCGATATGACATCTGCCAATAGTAATTCCAATCGGTCCCTGATAACGCTCTCTAAGATTCCAGGTTATCATTCAATATTGCGATTGGTAATTGGCAATCACAGGGCAACCCTTCGATCCATTGGACCATTTTCGGTGATTTATGATTTGAATTAGCGTGGATAATGCTCGTGGTCTTCTCCTTCCCCAATACATATCTATTAATAGGCTGCACAATTAGATCTATCGGAAATAATTTCAGGTAAGGTTGCGGTGTATCTAGCAGCGATGATAAGTACTAGAAAAGTAAAGGTGGAGAAGCGGCTCCCGTCGTTGCGATAGGGAAATTGAAATCGGTTATTCAATGATTTGCGCTGGAAGCGATTACGATCGGTCAGGCCGACAATCAAATTACATGGACACCGGTTCCTGCCTTCCCCAGAAACCTGATTAATACAGGAGGTATCAATGGGAGGAAACTGGCGAGGTTTCTAGCTAGGCAACAAACCCCGATAAAAGATGGTGCACTTTTCCCTGTTCCCTTTCACCTCCGTTCGGCCCCAGCAGGAAAAACCGACACGCGACATGCGGATGCGTCGACGTCACTTTGCATCGCCTCACAGATATGGGAATGTCAGCCCACTGTACACTGTAGAGCGCAGACCAGGAAGGCAAGGGACATTCCCAGTTGCCAGTCGCTCGAAACGCTCTTACCTGCCAATGCGACCAATGCACGAAAAGGGGGATAAAAATCAATAGCGGACAGACACCGTTCTCATCATAGTAGTCCCGCTCTCCCTCCCTCCACATATATCCACAAATATCCACGTGTAATTCTATCGAGAAATTTGGTGCACCATGTGTCCTCGTCTTGCCTACATATATTCCACAGATCCATGCATGTAGGTATACTTCGCCGCCCATGGATACTATACCCAGACTAATGCACGCTAAACTCCTTCCTAACGCACATAGCTAACATATATCGGTTGCTTCTATCTTTAATTAGATCAGCGCGTAAAAGCGTGATCTTAATTATATCGCAGCCTCATACAACTCGGACAAATCTATCGTTATCTTCCAACTCTCAGGAATTCTTCTATAGTTGAGGCTAATAGGCAAAGATTCGCTAGGGATAGGGAGGCGTTCTTAATAGAAATTCGATATAGAGAACTCGACGCAGAGAGAGGATGGAAGCGAAGGGAGAGAGTCTGGTAATATTTTTCTCGCCAGCATGACTCATTCAATCGATATACTCTGAGCTCGCGTGACAAGGTATCTTGATTTTATGAGGATAAGCACTCTCGGCTGCGAGTCGATTCTCAATGACTCTCGATATCCTTTTGAAAAACTGACATCCAACAGGCCGGAGCGGTGCATTGGATTCTAATGACCGCAGCAGAGTTCTCTGCCACTCCATCTCAATTATGCAATACACAATTGCTCGACGTGCCGCCGCGACACGTCGCTGATCAGTGTGAGGAGGTCTGCACGTGAAATGAGGGCGAACTATCAAGAGGCGTGTTAGAAGCAAAGTTGTACCACTGCGAGATTTTCACTGGTGAGGTTCAGACTCAATCTTACGATTCCGTTAACCGGCCGATGATGAAGTCAATACGAGCTCAGCATATGTCTGCTGTATATATACAAACAGTAGGGTAGATGATTGTATACATGTGTTTGGTTGCTAACTTTCTCGGAAGGCGGTCCTTCGCGAACTTGCTGTGCCCGGTGCCCGGTGCCCGGTGCCCGGTGCTCGGTGCCTGGTGCCCGGTTCCTCAGTATTCCACGTCCTCTTTCTTCCCTTTCAATACAACCTTTACATATACATCTAGACGCATGCAGGCACGCACGGAGGCACGTAAGCACACACACATACACATATCTCACTGCCCTTATGTAACATATCCGTAATCAGCTGGTGGAGGCTCTGCGGCTAAAGAGAAATTTATGCGATTTGATAATCGACTGCTCGACCAGATTCCTTTCGCCTCCTCGAGCGTGCTAAAAATAAAACTTCCTCCATGAAATACTCGTATAGACACGCACACCGATACGCGTACCCCCGCCGCCCCCATCCTTGCCGTCCTCGCTGTCCTCGCTGTCCTCGCTGTCCTCGCTGTCCTCGCCACCGACCGCCGCTTTAGCTGACGGTGACGCCAAAGTTTTGGGAAAAAGTGGTAAACGCAATCATGTTGACGTTCTCTACCTGATTATTACAACATACATGAAAGATTGTATGTATGTTAATAAGTCAAGTGCTTCTTAACGATGTATCCTGGAGAGAGTTGCGGAAAAAGAGGTTAGCAAGAGTAAAGAGTGCGCATTTATTTAATCCTCGGAATTTTTACCTGCCCTTCCTACGTCAGATTTCTTAAGAAGAGCATGAGATCAGCCGAATCGGCCGGCGCGGCGCGGCGCGGCGCGGCGCGGCGCGGCGCAGCGCAGCGGCCCTGGGGTTACTGGAATTCTAGTCGATATATCGACAAACTGTCGAGAATGGCCGCTTACACGTGCCTCCGACAAGTCAATTATCTCGAATCTAGCAACGAGCACATCCTTCGAGTATATCTCTACCTTCTTTACCGACTAGCAATTCCGAGCATCATATTTTCATCTGCCAATTGTCAAAGTGAAGAGAGTAGCGTTCGGACGAAGGCCTTAGGACGGTAACTGTATGTAGAGTGAAAAAGAGCCTAGTGCCTTAATCCGATTGACCAATGGAAACGAGTAAAGACCTATCGTTTTACGTTTTGCTTTTCCATCGTATTAGGATTCGACTAAGTTGGGCTGGCATCGTTAGTCTTTACTCATCGCCATACCAATCCTACGTTAATGGAATACTTATGAGCGAGTGATATCGCTGACGAGAATGGTTGAATAATGGTTGATTTAGATGGGAAAGGGCATATCTAAAGAGCGATTCACGTTATTGCTAGTCCCAGGCTCGCGGAACAACTGATTGCAAGGGAAGGAATGGTTAGCAATGAAACTAGAGGCGAGAGCTTGTCATGAGTAGAACGTGAGTGTCTACATATCTAGTATTATGCGAACAAGGCACCACAGGCTTAATCAACGAACGCGCGCACTACCTATCATTTCTAATTATCAAGCGCACAATCGTCAACGGCAGGATTTCTTCGCACTCCAACCGGAAAGAGAGACATAGAATAAGTAGCGAATGGGAATCAGTACGTCTGATTTGAAATGGTAAGCTGTTCGTGAGCTTACCTTCGCGAAGGAAGTCACCTCGCATTTTATAATCAATCCAGCATTAATTCAGCTACTTACCCATTTTTACGAACGCCAATACGGTTAATCAGATATGTATTAATAAAAATGCAACTAGTTTTGTTCTTACGTAGTAATTGCAAGTAATGTGCCACATAGATTTATAGACACATGTAGCACAATCCTTTGTTCAGAACTGTCATTATTTTCTTCTTGAATAGTTGGATTTTTGTTTCAGAACTGATTCAAGATGACAACGATAGTAACGGATCTGGTGGATGGTTACCGGGACCTAATGGACAACAAGTCCGGTAAGCAGGACTAAAATCTTAAATACCTATAGGGATGTAGACACATACATAGAGCAACAGTTAGAGCTACTCGCGTCTTTTGCCGAACTACCATTCGATTCCGTTCGATTCGTTTGGAGAAGGGCTATGACACTTAAGTGGGTCACCCAGGTGCAAGCGAACCCGCATCGAAAAGGCGTACATTCCTCGTGTCCACTTCATCTCTGAGCTTCTCTCCTGAGCTGGTACAGGAAAGATTCGAATTGCTCGAGAAATGTTGGAAGATGTCTATGGTCAATATATGCCGGCTGATAATGGAAGGCCAGTCGAGGGGTGAGGGGCCGAGGCGTACAGTTGCCACGTGCGAAGGCAAGAGCGACGGGTGACGAGAGACGAGAGACGAGAGTCATCCTTATTTGTCGTGCATATTTTCCCCGGGAGGCCACACGCTTCTTCAAGTGCGGCAGAGAGAAATGCGTGTGTCAATAATCAATAGGCAGGCCAGCGCGATTCCTGCGCGTGCCGCAATCCCGATCGTCGCGTCCATTCTCTTCCCGATTTCCCTGCCGATCACCTTACAACTTCCAAATTCTTGCGCGCCTCCTCGCTCCCCGATCTCTCTCTCTCTCTCTCTCTCTCTCTCTCTCTGTCTCGTATCTCATCCTCTTGGAATTCCTACGAGAGAAAGGTGATGACTGGTCGGTCGGGTGGGGCGGGGGGCGGGGGGCGGCTAATTGGAAGAGACCGTTCTTCTTACGATTGGATCACTCGCTATCTAGTCTGACGTGAGTTCCATCCGATCCAGACAACAACCTGCTTCCTTTTAGCTACTTGCAGGTTGAATCTTGCGTCCTACCCTGCTAGAAAACTCAGACTACTTGCCGCTAACTTCTCCCATTGCCGTGGAATGTTCGAGTGTAGTTTCGTGTTGTCCTAACGATGATTGGCTACCTCTCAGAACTCGTCAGCTTCCCAAAAGTGAGAGTACACTTAACTCAACACATTCCGCGGTAGATTTCTTAGGTACAGATATAACGCGGTTCACTTCTTACCTTCATAATTCATTCATCCTTAATTCTAGATAAATGTCATGTACACTGAAACTGTGTAACACTAGCTTACACCATTTTCTTCAATAATTATATTAGTTGATACATATCCAAATACGAGTATAATCGTGGAATCGGCCAAGACTGACTTAGCTATTTGTTATTAAGTATATCTTAAGTTAGACAATAGTATCCGTAGCAATAAAAAGTTAACGAAAGGAACTGTTCGTTATCGCCTGAAAAAATGGCTGAAAGAAGGTTGACGGTATTTTTCTCGCTCTTCACCCCTGTTACGCGACAGGTGGATTATCGATTTAATAGCGGCAAGCGAGTAGGTCGTGCTTTACGCTTATTGCCCCCCCCCCCCCCTCTCTCTCTCTCTCTCTCTCTCTCTCTCTCTCTCTCAAAGAACCGCCCCTGCCTGATTACACCGACAGGTCGCCGCACTCTTTCTTAACAACCTTTTTTTTATTTGTTCCATTTACTCACTGCGCAGATGCACCGATAAGAACGTGGGAGAAAAGCACTCGTAGAACGGCATCGAAACGTCGAATAAGCGAACATGTCCATTAGATTAGCCACGAATCCAAGCCCCTGTCTTATTAATACTTCGCTTAATACGGGTTGAGTAACACTCACTTACGATTTTTGATACTATCCATATGTGCAGAATAGGTAGTGGCATTTTACTTGTTATATTGGAATTGCTATTCGCACAGCAAATCGGGCAGGTTATTTGGAAGCGAGCATAGATGAAAGAGAAGTTGATGGATTTGCAAAAGGATTGTTGGAATAGATTTGAAAGTGGTGTGTAGAAGGTAGTAGGAAGGCAGATGGAGTGGAATAGTGGAATAAGGCTAAAGGATAGACGAGTGGAACCGAAGCAAGTCGGAAAGTGTTAGCCCGGAAAGCTGGAAGCAGCAGTGGTGAGTGGGATAAAATATCGAGCGCGCTTTGTTTGCTGCACTTAGCCCGGCTATACATATGCAAGTGCGAACGAGTGTAACGCCTGGTGACCGCAGCCTGGCGCGGCACGGTACAGCACAGCACAGCACAGCACAGCACTATTTTTTCGACATTTACCCAACATTCCCGAATGGTTCATAAATCGATTGTTTAAGTATCAAAACCGATAGAAAACAAAGAATCAGTCGCGCAACGGGCGGAATTGTATCGAAAACAAGTAAAAAGGACCTTCTGAACAATCAATCTCACCTAGTTCTGGCGGAATTTTCTATGTTTTTTTTGTATACTTTCTGACAGTTTCCGGGGCTGAAATTTGGTGGAGAATCTTTGTTGCATCAAGGAAGAAATGATATAAATTGCAGAGCCCTAGCTAAAATAATTGTTTCGCAAATTTTTAAAGGGGTACTCCTTGAGAAATTGTCGAGTTTTCGAAATTTACTGTGGTGTTAACTCGTTCTCTTTTTTTATCCAGCCGACACATAGTACGGACCATTTCGAAATAAGAGTTTTCAGTCGCATGCCAATTTCTTGCTCCGAGCATTGAGACCGACTCTCACTAGCTAGATCTACCTGCCGGTGGTACCTGCCCTTTCATACTCTTTTTACCAGAATGAGTCTCGCCTCGCCTCAGCCTGTTACTTACGTTCTAGCGATTTCAGCGAGAAGCGCATTTGTTTAGGACTCGCCACGTTCCGGCGCGGTGCGTCCGACGGCAATATCGAGGTCACGGACAGGGAACGATCGAGTGTGCGCTGGGTTGACTTAACGGGAGATGGCATTACATTTCGCCGTTACCTCATTTCGGTCTACCTTCAAACCGCTCTCCGTCTCTGTCTCCGTCTGTCCCCATTTTCGCATTCTTCCCCTGGTCGTTCTATGCCGCCCAGTCAATGCCTTGCACTTTTCACTCTAACACAATTCTCCCTCGCCATTCACGTCCCCTCCCTGCTCCAATCGGCTACTCTGCACACTAGGACTTTTCTGTTAACTAACCATTCGTACGGCACAACTGCCGCATATAATCATCGTCATTGCGATTTTCCTCATTTTTATTAAATACTTTTTTATATCGTTGTGGCGGTCACGTTTCGTTCGTCCCTCCATGCTCTCTCGAACTGCCCGAGGAGCGACGCCCGACGCCCGACGCCCGACGTTCGACGTTCGACGTTCGACCATCGACCATCGACCCTCGGCCCTCGACTGTACTTACTGTTGTTTACCAGGAGCGACGCGAGCCAAAATTTCCCAACCCCTTTGCCATTGTTATGTAAAATCGGGCCGCAAGAAGGTAAACCTAGTGGGAAAGGGGCTGCAACTAAGTAAATAAGTATGTACCTATTACAATCGGTGTGTTAAGTTCTCAGCCCAGGAATACATTTACCTTTCTCCTCCACCTCCTTCATACCGAGCTCTGTGATTACACTGTTAATTAGAGAAAGCCCGCAGGCTTGTAAAACGATTTACACTTGCATTGCCCACCACGTACAGTTGGTTGCGAAAGACTTGGACAATTTGAAGAACGAAGGTTCATTTGCGTGGGTGTCACGTTGAGTCAATGAAAGGTGATGGGGCGAGGAGTTAACGATTAAAGCAATTATCGGGCCACTCGAGATTGGCGTTTTCTGAAACTCGCAGAAAGCTTCTTTATACGTGTGATATATAGATGCATCCAGTTCACCTTACGATTGGTCAAGTGACTTATATTTAAGCCGGTTTCAGTCAACTAGCAAACTTGTAATGTGGGCAAGCCTAAAGATGAAGGGATAAAGCTTAATTGGTGGGGTAGAGGATTAACAAGTGAGGTTACTTGTGATGGGAGAGATGGGAGAGATGGGAGCAGAAAATATCTTTTCATGGTCAATGTGTAAATAGCCTACTAATAGTTGGAGGGTTTGGCGGACAATGGCATCTGCATTTACCTTCGGTCCACTGATTGGCAAGGATCTATCTCTGTTTGGCTCCTCTGCCATATTACTCACTCTCTTTAGACTTGAGTTTGCGTGAGAGGAAAGGTTATCGAAGATGGCATACCTACCGATAGAAAGTCCGAGAAATGAGAGCGAGAGTCCAGATTCTAATGGAGTTCCCCTTTCATTTCAGATCCGAGGGTAAGGAATTGGGTAATGATGAGCAGCCCCTTGCCGACAGTGGTGATATGCATGTTCTATGCTTACTTCAGCAAAATTCTCGGGCCGAGGGTCATGGAGAACCGAAAGCCCTTCGATCTGCGAAAGATCCTGATAGTGTACAATTGCATACAGACGATATTCTCTACGTGGATCTTCTATGAGGTTCGTTCCCTTTCATTCTAGAATCTAGACGGAGCATGCCCCTCCCACTCCACGTCCCCCCCCTACCTCCTACCTCCTACACCCTACACTATATTCATTCACCTATTGCATCTAGCTGTCTGTTTGTCTTCTCATCTCACGAATACGACAGAGTAATCTCAGTCTGCTCCAACGAAGCATCGGTCTCGCCTGGAATAATTAAAATAGGTAGAGTGAGAAGGAGTCTGGCTTGGCCTGGCCCGTTCGGGCGTGGTGAGGCGAAGCGAGGCGAGGCGCGATGAGACAAGGCGCGGCTGCCCATTCTACCAAATCCTTTCCACCTGATAAGGAGGCCTACATATCTACTACGCTCCTCAATGTTATTGGCCTTCGGATATGAAGGCAATTTAACTATTAGAATCATATAACGTCCCTACCACACCCCACTGCCGGGTCATACGTTTTATCACACATACGTAGGCACCCTTTCATC